>VZRZ01003836.1:61133-76932 GCA_013398175.1 Climacteris rufus | reverse complement strand
AGCCGCGCTCCGTGCCCGTGGCCGCCGCTCCGCCCGGCGAGCCCCCGCTGCCGCTCGCCGAGAGCCTGCTGGAGCCCTTCGTGCTGCCGGCGGCCGCGGGCCGGCCCCGGACTCCGCACAGCATCACCGTCACTCCCCCGGCCACGCCGCAGCCCAAGCGCCGGCACCGCCTGAAGCCGCCGCGGACGCCGCCTCCCCCCTGCCGCAAGGTGTTCCAGCTGCTGCCCAACTTCCCCGCCCTCACCAGGAGCAAGTCCCACGAGTCCCAGCTGGGGAACAGGATCGATGAAGTTCCTCCAATAAAGTAAGTTCCCTCCCAGACTGGAGCCGGGGCTCTCCCCGCAAAGACTGCCCTATGTAGGTAGGACAATACTGGCGGTGCAGCAACCTCAGGAGCCTGTGCAGAGCCAGAGGTGTTTGCAGCACATGCTGCAGGCAGCAGTTGCTGCCCCAGCAAAGTGTGTACCCTGTCTCAGGAACATCGGGGCCTAAAATAAAGCATCTTTTTTTCTTTCCAGATTCGGTAAGAGACTCCTACGGCGGTGTCTGCAGTGCCTTGTGGAGAGAGAAGAACCTGGGCTTGTCAGCTCCCTGCTGGGCATCCCTGGGCAGCCTCTGGAGGTTCTCCACAGGCCCTCCCGTCCCAGAGCTTCTGTTAACTGAGCAGAGCTTGGCCTGCTGCATAACTGCAGGGCTTTACCTGGTCTTTCTTGCACCTGGTATTTTTTTAAGATGAGATGAGCGAGGAAAAGGAACGCTGATGTTTCAAGGATTAAAGCAAGGGCTTTGGGGTCTGCTTGTCTGTGACCTCAGGCAGCTGGTACTGATGCCTCTGGGTACAGCAGATTTTGTATCTAACCATTGAGTGGCTTTGCATATTCAGTGCCCAGCATCTCTGCAATGAGATTGGACAGTTGTGTGCAGCCTTCTGAGGAAACCTCAGCATGTGCTGGAATGTGGGGTGTGCCCATGTGGGAGTCTGTTCATGTGGATATCAGCTGGCAGGAGCAGGGCTGTGTTTATCCAGGGCCGTATCAATGCCATTTGGGGTTCTAGCCATCCTGAGGTGTGTCCCAGACACAGCCTCTAACCATGGAAGCTAATGGAGAGAGACTGGAGGAGCTTGAAAAGTGTCCAGAAGTATCCAAGTATTAAAAAAACAAGTATAAAAGTCCAAATTAGGATATTATAGCACTGCATATGTAGGTAATGCCCTTTAAAACAAAAATCCCAGGAATTACTTTCCGAAATAGAAAGAAGATTGTAAAACGAAACTGCCAGCAGAAATCTGAGCATTTCCCTGTGGAGAGTGATATAATTGGTGCAATAAATGAAAAGGGCATTGGAATAAATGCAAACAAATGAACGATTTTAGTGCTTCTCTTCACGTAGTCCAATTGGTTGGGTTGAAATCTCTGCTGTGGGCTCTGGTGAGTCCCAGACAATCCCAGATTGGTTGACATGAATTTGAACTCTTGAATAAGGATTTAACCATCTGACCCGATGTTAACAGCCATCTTTACTGCTGTGCTGGGACCAGCAATATTCCCTGGAAAAGCAGCTAGCCATTCCAGCCTATGCCAAGAGGCTGAGGAGCACAGATGCCTTTGGTTCACTGGACTAATGATAAAAAAGACTGTGGTGCCATCTATGGTCAAGTGAGGAGACTGACTCTGAGCCAGCCCTGCTGCCGTGCTTGACACTTGCACATTAGAGTTTGCTGCAACAGTGCAATATTTCTGTAGATTTAGTTCAGGAAATATGCCAGAATTTGAGTATTTGTGAGTTTTCAGGAAGTTATGTGCTCTAACCACTGGAGTGCTGGATTGGCATTTTGAAGTCTAGGTCTCCGTTTCTGCACTTGGCAACTAGTTAAGTGAGCTCACATGTATCTTTTTATTCTTCTGGGTCATGCTGGCCCTGTCTAGAAAACTGAGATAATTTTCAATGAAACAGAATATTCTGAAATCTACTGACACTGCAGGAAAACTGGGTGATGGTGATTTGTGGTAAACCAACTGGGAGTAAACCAATCAGGAGTAAAGTCTGACTTAGACCTGATCAGATGGACTTCTGTAATCCCTAAATGTAAAACACCGTGGTTTATCTAATCACATGGAAACAAACACAAGAGCAGTATCTGGCAGCAGCCTTACAGGAGGCAAACCAATCTGAGCTGTGCTGCTGGGACACCTCGTGGCTGGAGGGGCTGAGCTGGGGCAGTGCCTGCTGGGTGTCTGTGCAGGCTGCTGAGCCCATGTGAGCAATGCTTCCCTAAACCTCCTTTTGTTCTCCATCAGAGCTCTCCCAGGGATCCCCCCAGACGGTACGAAGAGACTTTGGCCTGGCTGTAACACACAGGTGAGCCCAGGGTACAGGCTGTAGCACACAGGGGAGCATTACAGGCTGTAATGCCCAGGGTACAGGCTGTAGCACACAGGGGAGCATTACAGGCTGTAATGCCCAGGGTACAGGCTGTAATGCCCAGGGTACAGGCTGTAATGCCCAGGTACAGGCTGTAATGCCCAGGGTACAGGCTGTAATGCCCAGGGTCAAGGCTGTAGCACACAGGGTACAGGCTGTAATGCCCAGGGTACAGGCTGTAGCACACAGGGGAGCAGCCCAGGGATTGGGCCTGGCTGTAGCACCCAGGAGAGCAGCCCCAGCAAGGCCACGATGGCACAGAACTCAGATGGGTTTGGAGTCAGGTTGGGTGTCTCAGTTGTCAAGATCAGTCTTAACTCTTCAGTGGGTGCCACCCTTTTTCAGTTGGCTTTTGATCAGCAAAGTGAGAAGTATTCACCACATCACCACTTGCCCTTTCCAGAAGAGCTGCAATGCAGCCTCTGCCTGCCTACAAACGTTCCTTTTCCCCTGGGCACCAGCTAACATCAATTTTGCCCCTCTTGTCTCTGCTAGGTTCTCTACAAAGTCCTGGTTATCTCAAATTTGCCAAGTCTGCCAGAAAAGCATGATGTTCGGGGTGAAGTGTAAGTACTGCAGGTGAGCACACAATGAAGGACAATGTCCTTCAGAATAACTTGGAATTTGATTTATTACAACCTGCAGGAGCACATGTCTTGATGTGATGCACTTTTAGCAGTGGTATCATTTTTTCAGTCCTGACCTGGCAAAGGGATGCTTTGGCACAACTCACACTTTAAATTTGCAGCCTGACACATGAATGAACCAAATTTATTTCCCTGCCATAGGCTTCCTACCTCATCCTGGGCAAATCCTGTAGTGGGAGCTGAATCCCTAAATAACAGCTAGGATTTTAATTTTGTTTCTCTCTCTGCAAGAAGTCCAGAGCACTGAGATTTCAGTACTTCACTGTTGCTGGATGAGAGGCAATGAAAGTAACTATTAAAAACAAATCAGATGCTAAGATATGTGTGGCTTTCATTAGCCTAATGACACACATAATAGGATCCTCCATACGAATGCCTGCTGTTCTGGGGCTGAGCATTCCAGAACTCCTTCTGAGATTAGCATAAGAATTACAAATTAAGGGTAGGCTTCCTCTTTTAGGGAAATCACAAGTTGCTATTTAACATGTAATGGTTATCTTTCAGATTAAAATGTCACAACAAATGTACTAAAGAGGCACCTGCTTGTAGAATATCCTTCCTTCCCAGTAAGTAATTTTCTACAAATTCTTGGCATTTCAATGTAATTAATCGTATTCCAAGAATAAAAATTCTCATTAAAGCTGTTTTTATTGCTTCTCCAACCTGTTTTTCAGTAACAAAAATAAGAAGAACAGAGTCTGTCCCTTCTGATATCAATAATCCAGTAGACAGACCCACAGAACCCCAGTTTGGAACGCTCCCCAAAGCACTCACTAAAAAGGTACGTGGTGCCTGGAGGGGGTCCTGTGTCTCAGTCCCTGGGGAGCTGCACTAGGGAGAGGTTGGAGCCCAAGTGGCACCTTGAGCTTTGAGTTTACAGGACTTTGATATGTGAGGTTTTCTCCCTGGAAAGCATGGGTTGTGCAGAGCTGCAGGTGCTTCCTCAGAAAGGCAATGCCATGATGAAGCCTGGGAACAGCTCCCCTCTCTCTGTTGTCCTGCAGTCACTGAGGGGAATTCCTCCGCTCTTTTTATTTTCTCACAAGTGAATTTCCTTGCTTTGCAGGAGCATCCACCAGCAATAAATCACCTGGACTCCAGCAGTAATCCTTCTTCTACAACCTCATCCACTCCATCTTCTCCAGCACCTTTCCAGTCTTCCAACCCCCCCAGCGCGACGCCTCCCCCGAACCCCTCGCCCATGGGCCAGCGGGACGGGCGCTTCAACTTCCCGGGTGAGCTCCTGGCAGGAGGCTCCCTGCACCAGGGGCTGAACTCCCCATGAATTCGTGGGGAGTTGCAGGTTTCTGAATACATGGTTGTGCCTTAAATAAGGTGTGAAAGCGTATCTTGTTACCTGATAAAATGAAAAGGTCTGTTAGGTTTTTAAAGGGTAGCAGCAAGATACCTTTGCAGGAAACAGATTGTTGAGGAATGTTGGTACTGTTCTTAAATTATTTGAACTGTCTATTTTCTCCTTTTTGGAAAAGAACTGAAAAAAAGCTGTTTTTTCTCCTCTTTCCCCCTTGTGTTGTATAATGCATGCTGCCTGCAATGTGTGGTCACCAGGGGCTTTCAGTCAGGAGGGAGGTGCTGCTAGAGCAGGCTGTAAAAATGAGAATTGGAATGAATTTACCAGACCCACAATCAACACCCATTTTTAAACCACTGACACACATCTGATGGAGAAGAGTTTACCCTACATGCCCTATGGATTAAGAGCCCAAATGTGCAGCTTTTACCAGAGCTGAGAGGGTTAAGAATCTCTGACAAGGGCAAAGCTTTACATAGTGAGAATAAATGTAATTCCTTTGACCTGGAACTGAAGTCACATGGTGCTCAGTAGCTGCTACATCTGGCCTTCAAACACTGCTGAATTTTGCATCAGCTTCTCAAGTGTGAGTTCAAGGTGCTGTTTGAGCCAGCTTAGTGTAAGGATTCCACTGCAGCTACTTTGTCTTGGGACAAATTGCTCAGATTCACTGAAAAAATAAAAAAGGCAGATGGTTCATGAGCTTCAGCTTCTGTGGGGGCACCTCTGCAGAGCTGAGATGTG
Source organism: Climacteris rufus (assembly GCA_013398175.1). Taxonomy (NCBI): domain Eukaryota; kingdom Metazoa; phylum Chordata; class Aves; order Passeriformes; family Climacteridae; genus Climacteris; species Climacteris rufus. The sequence continues at coordinate 71,805 of VZRZ01003836.1, read as the reverse complement.
AGAGCCTGTCACATCACAGCTGATGTGGGCCTGCACTGCACATTCCTGGGCTCTCCTTTGCTTCTGCCACAGGGGACCCAAATGTGCTGGTTGTGAGTGGTAGCACAGCTTGTGTTTGACACGTTTGTCTGTCGGGGCCTTCCCCAAATGCATGTGCTGAAACTTTCCCCCAGCAGGCTGATAATCTACTAATCTGTTCCCAGCAGTGACCTGGGACTAATTCATGGAATGCACATGGGGCACTCACTGATGATCCTCTAACTTGTTTGTTGTTTTTTTCTCCTGGTTTTTTTTTTCTTTTGCTCTTCTTTTTTTTTACAAAACCCCAATTAATTAAAAAGCTGCCTACTACCTTCAGCATAGACAACAGTTTATCTTCCCAGGTGAGTTGATTGTTTTAATTTTACTAACCAACCTCTACTGCCAAAACGTGACTTGTTTGTAAACCTCTGCATGCTGCCCAAGAATAATCATTCTGCTTTAAAAAACCTGGCTAAACCAATCCAGACTTTCTCTTATCTCAGTGTGTACTCAGGCCTCTCTCCCCTAATCTGAGGGAGCAATGTGATTTATGTATTGAGATGGAATGTTGAATATTCAGCTGTAGCACATCAGTTTCCTGCTGTGGGATTCTATCCACATCCATGTTCTTCCTTTCAAGACTCACTTTTAGCATTCTGTGCCTGGCCAGAAAGACTTTACAGAGAAGTAGGGGAAGGGGAAGAGGACTGGGCTTAGGCCATATGCAGGCATAGGAGAAATGAGCATAGTTTTAAATGAATAAAAGTATAGAATCACTTTGTCTGTGGTTGAATTTATGATTCCTGAATAAAAAGCATATAGTTGCTATTGCAATGTTAAAATTTGTAGTCTGTAGGAGATTGAAGTGTAAAAGATGTATCAACTGTTTCTGCTTTCCCAGAAATTCCCAGTCCTGCACAATCAGCACAGCCTCCAGAAGCTGCTGCAGACACTATGTAAGTAGAGTTTAAAATCCTTTAATTTGCACAGTGTTTACATGGTAATCCTCAGGCCAGCCCAGAAGTGCTGTGTTATGGCCAAAACTGGACTTAACATCTGAGAACTCACAGGGTAACTTCAGTCAGCAAGGGTGATGCTGGTGTTGCCAGTCTGGTAAAGCTTAACTCGAAATGGCCCAGTGAGGGGGCCAAACCTTGATGCCTCGTTCTGCTTGTGTGAAGGGTTGGATGAAACAGGAGTTGGAGGTTTGTAACTCAAAGGGCAAGGCACGCTGAGCTGCAAGCAAACAGCTCTTTCAGGATCTCAGTTGCAGGGCATGGAAAAGCTTCCAGCCTGCATTGCCAGCTGCTCCACTGCAGCTGTTTCAAGGGCAGGAATGGGAGTATCTATTCCTGGAACACAGTGTAATAGCAGAGCCATGCCACTGCCAAATGAGTTCCTGACACTTAATTACCAAGAATCACTTCCAAGTCTTTGTCCCTCATTTGCTGAAGTGAGCTTAGAGTCCTCTGTTAGGTGGAGCAGGAATTGTATTTTTCTCTGGCCTGCTGTAACTGTCAGGATCTGTTCTCTGTTAGCTTCTTCCTGCTCCCCTTGTGGCAGTGCAGGCAGCGTTTCCCCAGCGTGGTGTTCACTGCAACCCTGCTTCTCTTGCAGCGCTGCCGCGCAGCCGGGCCCGGGCGGAGGCGCACGGGAAGCACAGGTGGGTTTGCTGCTCTGCCCCCGGGGCTGCTGGGCTGCTCTGCCCCCGGGGCCTCTGGGCAGCCGGTGCTGCTGGGCTGCTCTGCCCCAGGGGGACTCCCAGCACACCTCACCCTGCCCTTGCTGTGGACAGGTGGAAGAGCCAGAGACGAGCAAGTCTGAGCCCGAGGACGACGAGGACGAGGTGGAGGATTTGCCCAACCGGCGGCCGCACCTGCAGGGGATGATCTACCGCAAGCCCAGCCAGACCAGCGTGTACCTGCAGGAGTGGGACATCCCCTTCGAGCAGATCCAGCTGGGGGACCCCATCGGCCAGGGCCGCTGGGGCAAGGTCTACAAGGGCAAGTGGCACGGGGAGGTGGCCATCAGGCTGCTGGAGATCGATGGCAACAACCAGGATCACCTCAAACTCTTCAAAAAGGAGGTGATGAACTACAGACAGACCCGGCACGAGAACGTGGTGCTGTTCATGGGAGCCTGCATGAACCCCCCTCACCTAGCAATCATTACCAGGTGAGGAGAGAGCACCCTGCTATCAGTTTACAGAGATATGTATTATATAGTGAGCTAATATTTTTTCATATGTAAAAATTTCCTGTAGCTTCTGCAAAGGAAGGACGCTGCACTCCTTTGTGAGGGACCCCAAGATCTCCCTGGACATTAACAAGACCAGGCAGATAGCACAGGAGATCATTAAGGTAAGGGCTCGTTGCCCCAGGGAGCCATCGGGCAGGGCTTCAGCCAGAGATGGGAGGCTGCACACTGGACTGGGAGCTGCTCCCTCAGCCTTTCCCCACACCTTCTGCACAAGACCCACAGGGGCTCTGCCCTCAGTTACAATTAATCCTTTACACTGGAGTTGGGAGAGGAAACATGTACAAAGTGGCCTTGGAAATAACAAACTATTTCCATCTCTGCTGTGTTTCCCAGGGCATGGGGTATCTCCACGCAAAGGGGATTGTACATAAGGATCTGAAATCCAAAAATGTTTTCTATGACAATGGGAAAGTTGTGATCACCGACTTTGGATTATTTGGAATTTCGGGTGTGGTTCAGGAAGGAAGGTAAGTGGAGGTTTCAGTGCTTGGTTCCACCTCTGGAATGACAAATGATGGTCAAATAGGGAAAAATTTCCTGCAGTACATGAGGAGTGTCAGGTGCTTTAGTACACATTCAGTTTGCATTGTGCACATTTATGTTGTTTTCCTTTTGAGCAGAGTTCTTCCTACAGTTCCAGCAGCACAGAGCTAGAAGGTTTGGACTGAGACTCAGAATACAGAAAAAACAAAACCTTAAGCTCAGGAATGAGCTGTAAGAGTCAGGCTGACATGTGCTTATTTATTAGCAAAAAAATTAGAAACAAAACATCAGCAAAAACATTTGAGTAAATGAAGTCAAAGCATCAGGTGAAGCACAGGTGGGGCCTCAACACCAGCATTTTAGTACTTCTTTCTTTTGCATGTAGGAGGGAGAATGAACTGAAGCTGCCTCATGACTGGTTGTGCTACCTGGCCCCTGAGATCGTCCGTGAGATGGCCCCAGGGAAAGATGAAGACAAGCTGCCTTTCTCCAAAGCTGCAGATATCTATGCTTTTGGGTAAGGAAAGAACACCCAGGAGTACTGTGGGAGCTTGCTAACTGAGATTTGCTAGAGGCCTGAGCTTTCCACTTCTCTCAGTACGCCCCTTCTCTCAGACCCAGGATTCCAGTTGGGACACATTTTCCTCACCTCCTCCAAAAGTCAGGGGTGGGAGGGGTTTGCTGCAGCCTCAGGCTCCTCGCAGAGCTCAGCTGAAGGAGCTGGAATGGTGCCAGTGTCTGGCATTGTCTCTCTGGGGAGCAGGCAGGGCTGAGGTGGCTGTTGGCATTGCAGGACCGTGTGGTACGAGCTCCAGGCACGGGAATGGCCCTTCAAGACCCAGCCTGCAGAGGCTCTCATCTGGCAGATCGGCAGCGGCCAGGGCGTCAGACAGGTGCTGGCCACCGTCAGTCTGGGGAAGGAAGTCAATGTAAGTACCTGTGCTGCAGGAATCCCCCTGCAGGGCTGTTCAGCAGGAAGAGAGGGGGCTGCTTCAAGAGACTGACTTTACTTGTAACTCTAAAGATAAAGGGCAGGAAAGAGAACAGAGGAGAATGGGAGAGCAGGTTAGAGGCTGAGCCTGTGCCCATAACCGTGGTGCAGCAGAGGACATTCCCCAGCACAGGATGCTGTTGGATTCTGACAGTGTCCAGGCCCTCTATGAGCAGTATCTGCCTGGGCTCACACATCCCAGTGCTCAGACAGTTTTCTGCTCTGCACAGTTGACCCATGAACTGAGATAATGAGTCACAAATGTCCTCTGCAGGAAATCCTCTCAGCCTGCTGGGCCTTCGACCTCAGTGAGAGGCCCAGCTTCACTGTCCTCATGGAAATGCTCGAGAAACTGCCAAAACTGAACCGGCGGCTCTCCCACCCGGGGCACTTCTGGAAGTCTGCTGAGTGAGTACCTGCTGCTGTTCCCACTGATGCTGTGATCGTTTCTGACCTTTATTTGCTTGCCTGGGGCTGTCAGACCTGACAGGATGGGAACACTGTGCTCCTCTGCTTCTCTAGTTCCTGGGAAATGATGTGACTAAGCCACGTGCCTCAGTTCATTTCCTACATCACCATCTTCACCTCCCTCCAGCAGCTCACTTGTCCAGCTATTTGGTATCAGAGGGTGCCCACCAGCAGCACTGAGCCCGAAGTGGTCAGAATTTCCCCCATAATGGTAGCAGCAGGTACTGCCTGAGGAAGGGAAGGACCCAAGAACATGCACTGTTTCCTTCTGAAGTGGTCCAGACCAGACGAGTTTGAAGGCACAGACACATTTGTGCCCAGTGCCCATTCACCATGTCCCTGGCTCAGCGTTTATTTTCATCTCCTGAACTGCTCATACTTACGTTCTCTTCTTTCTCCTTTTTCTGATATTCATCCCACCCCCTCCTTTCCTATAATCCTTCACCATCTTCCTGCAACACTTGATTATAACTACCCAGACTCTTGACTTGGGGACTGTCTTGGCAGTTTGGCCTCGGGTGGGTGTGGAGGGTTGGGGTTTTGGTTGAACATTTTGCCACTTGTGCAATTTCACCACTGCTTGTCCTGGATCCCTGACACACCAATCATGTCCAACAACTTCAAATGCAGAAAGCTTCTCCCAGACTCTGAACTCACCCTCACACAAAGAGCACTCACTGAGCAGTGGAATTCCCCCCCACCTCAGACAGATCCTTTCACACACTGCACTAACCCCTGCTCGAAACTGTCCAGCGTGTAGTTCTCAAGGGCTTGCTTTAAATAACTGAAAACTAACTCTCATGTCTTTTCCCTTCCCTCCCGTGTTTCTTTGTAGGTTGTAGCTACTGGTGCAATAACGGGCTCCACCTTGCATGCTTCCATGTGTCGTGTCCTAACCGGCAACTTGGACAATCACCTTCCATTTAGAAAGCAAAACCAAACCACGAAATTAACCCCTGGACATAATCACCACTGCCCCGAGTGCTGCTCTGCCTTTCGCTTGGTGTGGGCTGTAGCTTCAATAACCACTCCTGTCTGCGAGACCTCCCGGCCAACAGCGCCGCCTCCTCTCCCCGGAGCCTCTCCCGGCCCTGGCGAGGGAGCTGCTCTCCCTGACCAGGAGCTGCTCTCCCTGACCAGGAGCTGCTCTCCCTGACCAGGTGCACACACAGCCCGGGCTGGGGTCCTGCCCCCGATGCTGCAGCGCCCGCGCCCTCGGGCTGTGCCTGTGGCCCCAGTGCTGGAGCTTTGTGCCCACGGGGGACGGGCACATTGTCCTGGCACGGGCACTGCAAACCAGCAGGAGCTGGGGGCCAGGGCAGGCTGGTTCTCCCTCAGGCCCAGAGCCAGGGTCAGTTTTGTCAGGGCCAACTCTTGAGTGGAAAGGAGGATGGTCCTTGCTCCACTTGGAGCAGCTGACTGTCCTTTGCCCACTGGGAACCGGGCCATGGGCAGTGTCCAGAACAGACCCATTTGGGTCAGCTGGGATCTGCTACAAAGACCTATAAAAGAGGAGGAAAGCAAGAGCCCCGTTCAGCTCCTCATCCCCTCGCAGGGCTAGTGTGTGGAATGTTATGGCTTACTTTGTTTATATCCCCTGTCAGCAAAATGACTCAGTGTAGGGCCTTGGCAGAGTCACAGGTACCACAGCAAACCTGTGCCTTCTAGAAAAGGTCTTTTTACACTGGTGTGAAGGAGAGAGGACAGGGACAGAGGAGAACATGCACCAAGGACCAGGGTGTTTCTGCTGTCTGAGGACAAGCTCCCCCATCCATTTCCTGAGCCTCCTCAGGAAAGCTCTGAGCTGGAAGTGCTGCTGGCTCTGCTGACAGTGAGAGCAAGGGAAGAGAGACACCTTTATGTTTGTACAGCCTATGGGGAAGCAAATGGGTTTGTTCTGCTAGGGGAGTTTTGACAAGGTACATCACTAGGTTAAAAAAACCCTTCTCTTACAATGAAAATTAGTTCTGTTGGTTTTTCCTTCTCTTCTACTTCAAGGGAAGCAAATGCCCACTGAAAACCAGTGTTGGGCTTCTCTCCATGGTAGAGACCTGGGAAAACCTCCTGCTCCTCCCACTGGAGCAAATTAGATTGTGCTGTTTCTTCCCACCAATGAGGTTCACGTGAATAACTTCGTGCAGTTGCTCCCGAATTACCTGAGTGTCTTTTGGGTGATCTGAAGCGATACAGGAGCAGAACCAACCCCATTTCAGCTCCCTTGACAGGGCTGTGTCTTTGTAAGAAGAATCATCAGTAACTGTTTCCCCCTTCCTTCTCCTCTCCCTCCCCACTCTGCAGCATTAACAGTAGCAAAGTTGTCCTGCGTTTTGAAAGACTCGGCTTGGGGATCCTGGAACCGAGTAACCCAAAGCTCTAGCCCAGTGTCATTGTGACCACGTTGGCTGCCTGCTCCCACCCAGCACAGAAACCCTCCCTGGCTCCTCCACGCCGCGCCTGGGGCGGCCCCACTGAAGACCATCAGCTCAGCCCCGTGTCCTGCCTGAGCACCAGCAGTTATTTAAACAATGTTTACATGATACTTTTGTGTGAACTCTATTTTTTTAAACATAATAAACAGTGAATCAAGTTGAACTACAGCCATTCTCAAATAGCACTGCAAAAGAGAAGAGCTGTTCCTGGTTCCTCCTTGTGTCCGTGGTCAGTAGGAGCCACCCTCTGCCTTGGGAGCAGCGACACAGCTCGTGTGAGCCTTGGCCTTCCCCAGGGAGTTCTTCTTTCCTGAAGGTAAAACCCAGCCTGCTGCCTCGGGCCTTGCCCAGGGCATTTTGCCCTGAGGTTTGTTTCAGCAGGGCTGGTCCAGCTCTGGCCCCCCTGTGTTCAGCTCCAGCAGAAGGGAGCTGCTGCAGGGCGCGTGTCTGCCCGTGGGAGCTGTCTCAGTTAATGACTCAAGCACTCTTCTCCACAGAACTTGCACTGAAACCTGCTCCTCCTCATACACTCCCAGAGGAATTAAGAATTGCTGGCCTTAAAATGTAAACCCATGACTTGTCACAGTTCTGCACAGGGGCCAAAATCTTCGTTTGAAGCTCAGGCATAAGTTTGAGTGCAGGGAAAGGCAAGAGGACAGGACAAGGGAAAAGTTGTCCCCCCTTGTCCCTACATAGTGCATTAACTGAAGGCTTGATGCACAGACAGAGCTTTGCACACACATGCACAGTGTTGGCACAGCCTACAGCTGGTCACATTTAAGACTGCAAGATTAAGATTCTTTTTTTCCCCCAAAATTGTTTTTCAAACAACTTCAGAAAGACAGAAGTCTTGCAACCAAGAAGACAGTATCTGGGCCTGGAGGCCCTGCCCCATCCTAACAGCTCAGACTTATTTCAGAGAGTTTTAAAACCAAATTCCCCATCCCCGTCCCCCACCAGTGCACAGTGCGAAGATGATGTAGGTGACAGCCAGTGACCACACTGAGGTGACAGATGCATCATCCCCCTTGGATGTCAACCGCAGGCCCTGTCACCAGAGGCTCCCCTTTCCCCAGCGGCACAAGGGTTTGGCCAAAGGCTCGGGGAAGGAGCTCCCCAGTGCTCTGGGAGCAGGCAGAGCACCAGCCCTCAGCTCAGCTGCCTGTGTGGAGAAGTGGCACAAAACCTGAGTTCTGTTGAGTAGAGAGCTTCACTCCTATGCACAAATCAGTTGTAGCCTCTTACAAGTGTTGACAAAGACTTTTAAAATGTGTCTCAGATAAAAAAGAGAAAGTGGTTTAGGCATGGCCGGGCACCGCAGTACTCGCTCTCCTGATCCCCTCTCCCACGTCAATGGCACGGCTGTTTCACCCTCGCCCTGGGGGCTCCGCAGGACTCTACTGTTTGTTCTCACCAACTGTGTGCTAACAGCTTTAAGCAGAAGTTGTTTTCCTCCAAACCCAAAGCAAGGAAAGCAGGTGCCGCCCCTGGGCCGGAACCCTCCGTGCCTTAGGGCAGGGCAGGGGGGTCCCCTGGCTCAGTCCGCGGCCGGGACAGCGGCGGCCCCGGGGGCCGCTCACCCTGTTGGGGTGCACGGAGCAGGTCCCGAGAGCCGGGCCCCCCGGGCCGCTCCGGGGCCCAGCCGTGCACGGCAGTGGCGCCTCGCCCAGCGCTGTCCCCGTGCGTCGCTGCTGCCCTGCCCTGAGCTCAGGCCTGGCCCCGGGGCAGCGCTGGGCACCGGGCTGTGCCCCCGGGCCCCGGGGCAGCGCTGGGCACCGGGGCAGCGCTGGGCACCGGGCTGTGCCCCCCGGGCACCGGGGCTGTTCAGAACCTGTTCAGCGGGAACTGGGGATGGAGCGCAGCCGGAGCCGCGCGGGGTGCGCGCCCGAACTCCCCGCGAACACAAAGCTCCGGCCCCGAGCAGAGGCCCCGGCAGCTCCGGGCTCGCTCAGCCCCGCACACCAAGCACCAGTCCCGGGTTGTGTTCGTGTCCCGCGTCCCGCCCCGAGCCCGTCCCGTCGGAGCTGTCAATGTGACAGTGCTGTGCAATGCTGCTACAGGAGCCACACGTCAGTAGTGAATGTAAATGGTCGTAACATGGTGAACATGGACGCGTTTTCTTTTCAAATGTGATGTAAACTTTGTACAGTACAAATTTTTTTTTATATTTTCTATGAACTGAGTGTCTTCCAGAATTGCTATTAAATTAATTACAAATTGTTAGGATTAACAACAGTTTCTGTATTAGTTAATGCAACCAGCAGAAAAAAAAAAAAAAAGGAAAAAGAAAACGAGTGCCCTCTATGCTACTGGAATTCTGGATATGTAGGAATCTTTTCAGTGAATAAATCTTTTCTCTGGATAAAGCAAGTGTTACTGAGTCATGGTTTGACCTTCCCTTCCCATTGACTTGCAGCCCAACTAGCACAGGAGCAGACAGACTCCCACAGGCACCCCAACACCTCCTCCACCCTCTGCTCACTGCCCTGCAGCAGAAGGGAATTCCCTGCCCTTTCCCTGATGGACACGATCCAATCTCCCCCTGCCAGGCCTGGGCTGCTTTCCCCCTGCACAAGTCCTTTTGCAATTATCAAAGCTTCCCCTCCCAGATATGAGTCACATTATTAAGTGCTTAATGAAGCCACAATTGAGTTTTCTTGAAGCACAGAACTTTTTGAGAAGCTGCTTCCCCCCAGCCTAAAGGGCTGCTGGAGGCCATTCTGGGACCCCCAGCACCTTCCCCCTCCTTTGCACAAGGTCCTGGTGCCACCTTCCACCTGCAGAGTGGGGTCTCACAGACAGACTCTGGAAGTGCCATTACCGGGTGTTAATTAATGCCAGGAACGTTCTGCTGCTGCCAGCAGCTTTGTGCTGGGCATAACAGCAGCATTGTGCCCTGCTGGGAATGGGCTGGGGCATCATAAAAGCACAGTTTTAGATGTCATCCATCTTATCTACATCTCTCACTTGCAAATAATAAAAAGCTTAAGATAAGTTGAGCTTTGTTGTCTTTCATAAAGAATAAGAAATAACAAATTTAATTCTCAGTTATACCTGAAGGGCAGAGGTGTTTGATTTAAAAAGCCAAACCCCACACACTCCAGTGCCCAAGCACAAAGGCTGTGGCTGGAGCAGTTTGATGTTCACCTGCTCCCACCTGCACCCCAGAACTGCCCTGGGCTGCCCGAGGCTTTGACAGCCAGGCCTCTCTGCTCTGGGGGAGGCACCACAAACAGAGCAGGAGCCGGCAGCACACACATCCAACAGAGACAAACTCCAGCACAAAGGGATCATTTCCAGGCCCAGACAGATGCAGTGTAACACTCAATGGCATTTTAAACCTTCACACCAGAGAGGATCATTTCACCAGCCCAGCTGGGTGCTCCACACCAAAACACCTCAGAGCAGCCACAGAAATGGGGGTTCAGCCAAAGGAGGCACCAAATAGCAACCCACAAGCTCAGCTCAGGCTACAAATGAACTGACTGGAGCAGCATCTAGGCAAGCTGGACACACCACATCCCAGCTTCATCCTCAGAGCTCAGCCTGCTTCTCCCACTCAAGGCAGCAGCTCCAGCCCCAGCTCCCAGCAGGGTTACTGGGGCAGGCAAGTCTCCCACCCAGGCAGAGCAGAACCCCTTTGCACATGGACAGCATGACAGAGAATTGCCAAAACACCAAAATAGAGAAAAAGCTTTTCACCCACCTGACCTCACTGTCTCCTGGGCCCAGAGCTCACTGGTCTTGCCCCTCATCCCAGCACAGGCATTGTGTGCCTGGCTCAGCCCCAGCTGCCCCTTGTGTGCCTGGCTCTGCCCCCGGGAGCCCCAGCTGCCCCTTGTGTGCCCGGCTCAGCCCCCTGGGAGCCCCAGCTGCCCCTTGTGTGCCTGGCTCTGCCCCAGCTGCCCCTTGTGTGCCTGGCTCTGCCCCCAGGAGCCCCAGCTGCCCCTTGTGTGCCCGGCTCAGCCCCAGCTGCCCCTTGTGTGCCCGGCTCTGCCCCCTGGGAGCCCCAGCTGCCCCT
>VZRZ01003836.1:28098-61124 GCA_013398175.1 Climacteris rufus | reverse complement strand
ACAGGTTCCTTTCCTTTTCCTTCAGTGAATAATGTTATGAAAACCAGGCTGGCGGTATATATCCATGTCAGACAGCTCCCCAAACCTCAGGGATGCACAGTGTGCTCTCAGGGAGGAGAGCAGCCAGCAGCGTTCCTGTGCCCCCAGCCTGGGACAGGGAACTCCCCCTGGCAGCTCCAGCCCAGCTGCCCCAGTCCAGCCCCTATCTGGGGGTGTTACCAGCGCCCAACAGCAGGCACAGAACCAGGCTAAGAACAAGGTCTGTCTGCACCTCAAGGTCCTGGCACACAGCCTGTTCTGGATGCTGAATTCCCTTAAAGCCATGTAAATTGAGCTTAAGTGTTAATGAAACAAGCCACTAATTGCTTCAGAAAGCGTTAATCTCCAACTCCCAGTCAGGTCCCAGCCCAGCGAGGTGCACAACCACCTCAGTAACTCGGCCCAGAGCAGTTCCTGCAGTGCTGCCTCACCTGCTCAAACAATGCACGTGGCTTAAACCTTGCACTGGACACTTCACAACCACAGAACAGACTGTTTCAACCTTTCAGGATTTTAAAAGGTATATTTTGTATCTGGTTTCTTAAATGAAGTTTCAGTTTTTATCATGGAATAGAATAATTATCCACTGACCTTAACATCTGCCCTTTATCTTCCCTATTTATATCTGTAGAAAGAGCAATTACACCCAGCTTCAGATCTGTGCTGAGACTGATGTTAACTTACAGTTGGGACCAGTTTAAATACATCCATAGAGAATTAAAACAGATCTTTGCTTTTTTCAATCCTTTCCTTTAACTGCCTCCTCACCTCTCTGTGAGGAGGAAAGTTTTACAATGGTGGAATTAAGATGAAAAGGTCCCTCAATAAAACTTGCCTTAGAACAGATAAATGGAAAGTCAGGCAGAGTTGACACCAACATTTGGGCCTCCTGCTCTGAGCAGTCAGGCACAGGAAGGAACTGATGTTGTTCTTTCCTTGCTGACAGCTGCCAGTGGTGTCCCACACCTTCAGGACAGGTGTTACCTGAGGACACCCCAGTCTGCTCCAGCCTGGTACAAACACTTCCTTAAGGGAAAGTGCAATTACCCTGTTTCATTTCCTTCTCACCACACAAACCTAACCCCCCAAAACAGCAGGAAAAGTTACTGATGGAGTACAACATGCACTTGGTGCCCATCAGGGCTCCCTACCTGCCAGGAACCTCCTCTGTCCTTACTCCCTGTTGCTGTTGTCTGACACCTCCTGCTCTCTGCCACTGTCCAAGTCCTCTCATCTGTGCTGTGTCTGGGATCCTCTGGCTCAGGCTGTCCTGAAGCACGTGTGAAACACACTGTTCACACATGGCACTGCTGACTTTTGAGTCTCAACTCTGCCTTCATCAGATTTCAGCTCCTGGAGACAAGGGATGACAGGAAAATCTCATCTAAAGCTTTTGCAATATTCATACAGCCCTGGGAATTTCAGAGAAGGGACTAAAGCTCTGTGAGGCCCAGAAAGAGCCCAAGCCCAACGAGGGCAGTTTGCAAGCCAGTCTCACTGCCTGGTGCAAACTCACACTTGCCTAGCAGTAACAAAAATGCAAAACTGATGGCAGGCAGACTGTGCAACTCCTGGAGATGGGCCCTTTCCTCCTGGAGCCCAGTGAGAGCTGACTTAGTTACCTCTGCCTTTGCAGGCTGCAGCCAAGAGCAAGAAGAGGTTCATTGATCCACACCACTTTGTCTCAGTATCAAGGCAGATTTTATTACAAACAAATCAAGTAAACCAGAGCATAGAACTCAAACGTACAAAGTGCTTTAGAATTTTTGGAACCTTCCTGCTATAGGCTCTGTAACAACAGCAACAACTCAGGGTCACGTACCTGAAACCCACAAAGCAGAACTCAGCTCTACTACCTGCTCAGCAGAGCCATCTGAAGAGGATGCAGCAGGTGCTTCCACTTGGGAACCAGCACATTATTATCTCATTTGCAAACACTGCTCCAGATCCAGGCACTTGACCAGACAGTTCCCAGCAACACAACCATTCATTCACTTGTTTTCAAGTGAAGATAATATGCAAGCAAACCAATCTGATATAAATAAGGTCACAAAGACAAACAGTACATTTCAAAAAAAGATTTCAGCTCTAGTTAACTTAGTACAAAACTCTGAATTTTCCTTGTATTTACAAAAACCACCAGAGTTATACTAGCATAGACAGTATTAAAAAAATAATTTGCACTTTCACTATTAAGATAATGTATTAAAAAGCATGTCAGAATAAATAGCAACAAAAGTTAAATTTAGTATTTTACTTAATTAAGGCTGAGGTTTAAGAGTCAAATCCTACAATCCTATACATGTGCATGATTGAACACATACAAGAAAGAGGATTTGACTCCTTGTTTTTGAAAATAACAACGAATGTGCAAGTATTGTTTAAAACACAAATGGATTTGTTCTTGAATTGGGGGGTTGCAGAGCTCTCTTGACATCCCATGGGAATGCAGCCCCAAATATATCTTCATGGTATCGCTTCTGGCTCTGCAAGGAAAAGAAAGGACACCCCAGAGATGAAGTAAGTGCTGCCAGCTACTCCTCATCCATCAGTTCAGTAACTAGAAGGCCTTTTGCAGCTGTAGGACTGGTTCTGTGATTGTAGCCTTTTGTTACTGCCAACAAAGGGACCTCTGAACCCCAGGCCCAGTGCTCCAGGATGAGTTCTGGTAAGAGAGGGACCTGAAAAGCAGCAGCCCCAGGCACTGTGTTCTCAGTGATGGGCACTCTGCATTCCTACATTTCCTCTGTTGGTACAATAAAGCCTCAAACTCCTGATGTGCCCAACTGCAAAGCTGATACCAGGGGAGAGGGTACGTGTACGAGCAGGGCAGCAGGAGTCCCTCACAGCCTGACCAAACAGGAGTCCCTCTCCCAGCCTGACCAAACACACAGGAGTCCCTCACAGCCTGACCAAACACACAGGAGTCCCTCTCCCAGCCTGACCACGCACCCAGGAGTCCCTCCCAGCCTGACCAAACAGCAGCTGTGACTGCAGTCCCGCGGGGACCAAGCCGCTCCCTCAGGGCTCTGCTCCCTGTGCAGTCACTCAGAGGAGCCCAGGCAGCCGCAGGGCCCGGGCGTGGCTGTGCAGCCCCGCTGTGAGCCCGGGGGCAGCAGTGGCCGTGCAGCCCCGCTGTGAGCCCGGGGGTGGCTGTGCAGCCCCGCTGTGAGCCCGGGGGCAGCGCTGGCTGTGCAGCCCCGCTGTGAGCCCGGGGGCAGCAGTGGCCGTGCAGCCCCGCTGTGAGCCCGGGGGCAGCGCTGGCTGTGCAGCCCCGCTGTGAGCCCGGGTGTGGCCGTGCAGCCCCGCTGTGAGCCCGGGGGCAGCGCTGGCTGTGCAGGAGCCTACCTTGAGCTGGCAGAGGTACTGCTCGGCCTGGGGCGGGCTGAGGCGCAGGGCGCGGGCCAGCAGCGCCCGCAGGGTCCGTGCCACGTCCCGTGCCATGCGCACGTCCCCGCACACGAAGACGTGGCCCTGCTGCCCGTGCAGCACCTCGCACACTCGGGCCTCCAGCTGCCTCTCCAGGATGTCCTGCACGTACACCTGAGAAGCACAGGAACCATCAGCACAGCGGCTTCCTCAGCGCTGCTGGCTCTCCTCGTTCAGCCTGGGGCTGTGCCCTGAGGCTCTGCTGCCCCATCTGCTCCAGCCCCGTGCTGCCCACAGCAAAGCTCAAAAATGTCTTCAGGCTGCCTTCAGAGCCTCCGATTTAGCAGCTGGGCCTGTCTCTTGATTAAAATTGAGGAGATGAAAGCTCTTCTCTCTGCCAAAGTCTCCTAACTTGCCAGGAGAGCAGGAAAGCTAAAAAGAGGATAACTTGAGTGTTTTGTCCAATCAAGATTTTTTCTACATAAAATTAATTTCCATGGTCTTTGTGTCATTGAAATGGGGACAAATGGTCAGAGCCAAGTCATTTCTAACTCACGGGCTAATCAAATCCTGCAAAATCGAAGGTTTCTGAAAATGTTCCAGTTCTAGTTTCAAAGGCTGTTTGCACTGGACGTGCCTCCCTATGGCAGTGAGGGGTTATATTTATGTAACTTGCTTGTGCTGGAGTGCACAGTGAGATGTTCTTTCATTTGCAGGAGTGGGGCCTTTTGTCACCTGCTCACTGAAGCAAAATGGTGTTTTTAAAGAACATTGTTAAACAGAGTCCAGATCTTAGCTTGAAGGACAACTCTGGAGGAGTTAACCCTTAAAGAACAAAGGAACCCGCCTTACTTTGGCTTGGCCAGGCAGTCTGGAGTAAGCTGTGTAGACATCCTTCAGGACTCCCTTCCTCTTCATTTCCTCAGTTTCCTCTCTGTAGATGTGATCCAGGTCTGGCTGCCGGCAGCCAAACAGTAAGGTCATGTCACCTCCTGTGACCCCTGAAACCAGCGTGGGACAGTGTTTGTCTGAGCCCCCGGGGCAGTCACTGACACTCAGGATGGGCAGGGACACACGGGCTGTGCCCTGCAAGTGCCCAGCCACACCCCAATGGTCTCTGGGGGATGGACTGGCTGTGCCACTGCAGTGCCCAAGCAGCCTGGGGGGCTCTGCAGGGGTTTTTGGTGATGTTTGTGGTGTCCCTGGCTGCAGAGCCCCTGTCTGAAGGACTGGGGGTGTCCCTCTGCCAGCCATGCTGGCCCCCTGGCCCTGCCTGTGCCAGTCCCCAGCAGTACCTCTCTGCTCCAGGTCATGCAGGCGCTGCAGCCAGAAGCTCCTGAAGGGAGCAATCCCTGTGCCCGCGCCGATCAGGATGCAGGGCTTGGCTGCCTCCTCTGGGAGATGGAATTCAGCAGTACTAAAAGGCAAATATGTTCATTAGGTAATTGGTTTCTGACTGATGTCTCAGTCTCAGTTGCCTGAATGATGCTGAGCAGCCCAAGTCCCCAGTTTGAAGGCAGCAATGGGGCCCCTTGTTCCCTCTCCTTCCCTTGCCCTGCAGTGCATAAGCTGACAGTGGGGATGGGGTTGTAGGAATAGAATTATTTCAGAATTTTCTAATGATTTGTGATTTTACTCAACATAAGACATGGTACCAGATCTCATCTCTGGAAGACAGGGAGTTCCCTCTCTTCTCAGACCCAGCTATTCCAACTTGCACTCACCAGTCACTTGCAAATGTGCAAACAAAGGAAAACCCACTGAAGAAGCTGAACTAAAATCTGCTCTTCTCTGGGTTGTTTAACTTTCTTTACCTGCGGATGAAGCAGGGAACAGTTTCATTGATGTCTATTGTGTTCAGCCACGTGCTGCACACTCCATGGTGCAAAGGCCCTTCTCCATCTGAAAGCAGAGTAAGGCAGAACACCTCTGTCAGCACTCAGAAGCTCTCTGTTTTTAAAAAAGCAGTTTATACTTAAAATTATGGCTTTAAAATAAATGTTTATCTAGTAATGATTTATAAAACAAGGATACACTGATGATGGTGCAGGACTTTAGCAAATCTTGGCCCAGTATGAACACCTGCATTGCAGGTACTGTTCTGCAGGTATGAAAATTTTTTATTACAGATAGGCTTCGTGCTGTATGGCAGGCACAGGTTTTTTTCTGAACCACAATGTAGCCTAAATATTGTTTAATTAAGAGAGAAATGAAAACAACAGTTCATTACCTCTTGTCCTGTAGTTTACCACTGCAACTGTCAGATGAATCTCGCTGGCTGTCATGTCACATGAGGAGCTGACAGAATAGTACCTGGGCTTCAGCAATGGCAGCTGAGACAGCAAGAAAGCTGTGGAGACCTCAGCAGAGGGAAACTCCTCCAGGACCTCCAGGATGTTTGGGCTGTTGTAAAACTTCCATTTATTGTATTCTTCTGTGCTCTAAAAGCCAAAGGGCATCACCACCGTGTTACCAGGTCATGCTGAATTCAGGAGAGCAGGGATATTTGAAACATCCCTTATAAATAAGATTCCTGCTTTACATTCAATTAAATATGCAGGGAATCAACAAAGAGTTCTCAAAACTTTGCCAAGACCAATACTGGGGTCTCCTAAGAAATCATTTAATTTTGAACACAGAAGTTCAGAGCCCCCACTGCCATGTTCTCAGACACCACCTCTCTCTGTGAGGATGCAGAAGCTGAAGTAGAGTCTGTTTGTCAGCTCCTTGTCATGGGGCACCCACAAACTGTGGTCCCTGGTCCTGATACCTGGGGAGCCTCGCTGGGCCAGGTGGGTGGAGCAAGCACTTACTACCCCTAGGAGTCACTGGGTCCTTACAGCCACACCCCTCTGACTCTCAGGGCAGCAAATTCTCTAAAAAAACATTTACCAGCTCCCCTCTACCTGCAAACTGTAAAGTCTCTAAGGGTGTCACATCAGAAACCACCACCAGGCAGGCAAAGTGGCCCACCCAGAACCACACAGGAAACACCAGATATGAAGAAGTCTCTTGGTTCCCACGCCCAAGCTGAGCCTCAGGACCACCCTGTCTCTTGCTGAGGTTGCCTTTCCAAGACCACTGAAGATGTAACAGAGGCATAAAACCCCAGCACCATCACTACAAAAAATTCTTAAGCTTCTGCCTGAGAGTCAAAGGGCATCAGAGGGCCCAGTGCACAGCACTGCAAACAAAGCTGCAGCCCTAAGGCTCACCTGACACAAGAGCTCCAGCCTCTGTTTGTCTCCTTCTGCTGTCACCAGCTGGGAGAGCTTTTTTAGCAGTTGTTGGGAGGGTGGAGTAGTGATATCAAGCAAGTATGTCAAAGCCTCAGGGAGTGTGCAGGCTGGAATCTTTCTGTCACTTGTCCAGTAGCCACCTGGAAACGAGGGAAATAAAGGACACTTGCCAATGCCCATGGTATTTGACATCTGTAGAGCTTTGCAAAACTCAGTGGTCTTCACTATAACCCTTCAGGTGAGGGTACAGCACATCTAGACCACAGGGCCCTTCTGAAAGAGGTTAATGTGAGGTTTTGAATGTTTTCTAAGGGGAGGATCTGATGCAGAAAACTTCATGACAACAAAACACCACTTGGAAAGTAACAGTCCTTCATTTGAGGAAACCATCTTTCTGTGTGCCAGAATCTCATGATTGTTCCTGCTAAAATGGGAATGATGGTTAAAACATATAAGTCTATTTTAGGACTCTGATATGTAGCAACAATAAGCAAACTGTTAATTAATTTAATTGCAGTCAATGGCCCATTCAGTGACTGAATGACAAACAGTGTCACCTTGGGTGCCTCTGCAAACCCTGGTGAAGTCACCACAGACTGCCAGAGTGTGCAAAATCAGAGTCAAGAATTATAAGAACAACTAAAAAGCAGCAACAAAATCCTATTGAAACTTAAGAAACTTAACAAAAGGATCAAATTCACTCAATAAAAATTCTTAGGAATTTTAAAGAAATCTGTCCAGCATCCTCTGTCATTTTGTCTAAAGAGGCACAACTTACCATCAGTGCAGGTTTCCAGCCTGACAGTCTGCTCAGCTGGAGGGGCATCCCTGACACGAGCAATGATGCCCTGCACCAGGCCTGGCTGGTTGCCCGGGCAGACCCCGACGTGCTCTCCAGGAAGGTACTGCACCTCCTGCCCGGGCTCACAGCAGAGTTTAACCAGAATGGTAACACGACTGGGTAGTGAAAGAAAACAAATGAGATAGGTCTTGGTTACATTGAGAGGATTTCCCTTGGACTGCACAGAAAAGGAATAAATCTGCAGTGGCAGGTGGCAAGGGCTCCCTTGTGTTCATTACCAAATACCAGACCAGCTTAGGACTTCACAGAGACATAAACAAATCAGAGTCTAGGTATGTGAAGTACTTGTATCCAAACAAATCAGGCAATCTGTCCAGTACAGAATAAACATGCCTGAAATCAGCCAGTGAAAGTGCAGCCCCACTGCAGACTGCACAGCTCACATGCTTCTACTAAGGACAGTACAAAATTCCTACATATTTTGTAATAACTGCAGGGAGAAGATGATTATAACCAGGCACTTTAGATGTTTAAGATTTTAGTAAAATGTAGTATTGCAATATTCAAAAGAATGAGATAGCATACCTGGACTTTGAACTTTGAAGATTCTGCCTGAATTTCAGCTTCATGGGAATGACATCCTTGGCATGAATGCTTGCAAGAGCTGGTGAGAAAAGAGGACATGACTCGTGGTAACTCTGTGATTAGGTTTGTTTAAAATGTCTTCAAATAATATGGAGAGAAGAACTGAACCATGCTTGCCCTCGAATGTGACCAATGATGGGTCAGTTGTGTATGCCCTGAGTAGAAGCAGTTCATCTCAGCTTCTGTTCCTCTGGGCCTGTCTAAATGTGTGATAGTTCCAGTGTTACTGTGCTGGAAAAGATAACTCATGCAATGTAAAGCAGTGACTTTTTTTCACTGACCCCTGTACTTCATTATATGCATTCTACCATCTAACAGGGCCAGGAACTCTTCTGAAAAACCTTCACAGTTCAGCCCTGTCTGGAGCAGCAAAGGCAGAGGGAGGGGAATGTGGGAGCAATACCTTTAGCCAGGTCCATGGGCTGAGCATCATGCACTATCCTGTAATTGGCAGGGTTCCAGCTCTCCTCAGAGGTGTAGATGTCAGGCAACTGAATATTCTGTCTCCCACGGACATTAAAAACGTCACAGGCAGTCTAGATAAAACACCACAGAAAGTAAGGCTATTCACAGTACAAAAAACTAAAATTTTTCTCAGCATTGTCAAAATCCTAACGAGGAGCTATCAGTTTCACAGATTGCTATTTTTTATTGCTTCTGGTGTGTGTGGTCAGGGAGTTCAGTAAGGTTCCACTTCTATACCAGTATAGCTAAACAAAGGTCTACTGAAAAAAATTCTGATGTTTGATGCTACCGCCCTTGTTCTGATACTGATCATCATCCAAAAGGGTTCATCCAATTTTGTGTGAATACTAAAAAATAATCGAAAAGGAACCGTGTTCTCTCTCCAACTTTGGCAAGCAGTAGAGAAGAGGGGGTTGCAAGTTCAGATATGAATCCAGATGCTTGGTCTCCTTCAGTTTCCCTCATTTTTATGGGAAGCTAGTGACTACTGAACTAAAATGAATGAATGAATGAATGACTGACTGAAACATGAGCTGATTTTCTACGTTCACCTTGAAAGCACTGACTGCCCAGCTGCGGAAGGCTTCTTCCTGCCCGTTGAGTTCATCCCCTTCACCCACTGGAGTGAGCTGGGAAGCCCCGAGCTCGGCCAGTTTTTGGTCAATGGCATGAGCAAAGGCACAGAACTCTGGGTACATGCTGGAGCCCAGACCAAACACAGCATATCTGCAGAAGGAGATAAAAAGAAGATTGCTTTCTTATGCTACCTGGAGTGCAAAAGGACTCAATCATGTGCAAACCACACAATAAAGTATTTTTACCTAATTTTCTTTCTCAGCAGTTTCAGTGTGAGCAAGGAGTTCTTAAAGGTCTGTATAAAAATCATAAAATACTTAAGGTTAGGAAAATACCCTGATTTAAAACAGAAATGAAACCTGATCCATATCTTACTGGAGGACATGAGACAAATGAAAGGTTTGTATTTGGTCTCAGTCTTTGAGCTGAGTCTCACACACATTTCTGAGGGGAACATTACCTTTCCGTTACCTGGAGAATCTCCATTTCCAAAAGTGCTAGTAACCACTAAAAGAAGTGTTTCTTTTTCCAGATCACAAACATTGTAGTCATCCATGCACAGAATCTGGAAGGAATAAAACTCATGAGACATGGCTAGAAGACATAAGAACAATCTCTGATGTCAGATGACCTCTGAGCAAGCTTACAAGGCATTATGGCTAAATGAACACAAAATCTAAGTTCTAGTCCAACTTATGTCTATTGAACATTCAGAACACAGGTCTGGAGAATGGAGAAGCCTGCAGAAGACAAGCTCCTGTCTCCACATGGTGTGGCCGATCGGCACTGCTCACCTTAGTGCAGAAGGCACAGCTGAACAGGCTGCACAGGCTGGCACTGCTCACCTCAGTGCAGAAGGCACAGCTGAACAGGCTGCACAGGCTGCACAGGCTGGCACTGCTCACCTTAGTGCAGAAGGCACAGCTGAACAGGCTGCACAGGCTGCACAGGCTGGCACTGCTCACCTCAGTGCAGAAGGCACAGCTGAACAGGCTGCACAGGCTGTGGGCCAGCGTCTCTGACTTGCCCGTCTCTGTGGCGTAGACCACGGTGACCTTGGCCCTGCCGGCCACTGCTTGCCGCATCAGAGAGGAGGCAAAGAGCACGGCCCTGGGGAAAGAACAATCCCACTGAACTGTCACAGAGATACACTAATGCACATTGATTCACCAAAGGACTGTGCTTGAGCATGGCTTTTCCTTGGAAGATGGTTCAGAAGAAACACACTCTGGGCAAGACCCTTAGATATGAAGGTTACCTCAGTGTGGACAGGTAAGGCTGTGATTCCAACAACTCAAGCGCTCCCTACTGTAATATTTTTTTTTAAAGAAGTAGAACAGAAACATCACAAGAATAGAATAGTTGGACAAAGCATGAAGGCTCTGATTTGAACAACTTACTTTGCCAAGATTCTAAACTTTATTTCTTTTTTTTTTGGCCTCCGGGTCTCATCATGCCACACATGTGTTTTCCATGCATCCACCTTGAAAAATAAAACTTCAGTGTCAGGTAAGAAATGCAAAACAGTAAATAAACAATTTGTATATCTTTAGAGAGCCAGATGAAATAGGATCTGTATATGCAATCCACTGAGTACAGATATGGAATCAGTCTCTGGTGCATTACACTGCATTTTACTTAAAGCCAAGAAAACCAAAGAGAATTCAACAGAACTAACAGCACCTGCCACATGAAATAGCTCCTGTCTGCTATTTCTGAATCTGCCTGGTGAACTTTCATTAACCAGGGCTCGTCACCCAGACGCCCTCGGGTCCCATATCGCATCTGCACCGCTCAAGTTGTCTGCGAGACTCGGTTTTTCTTTTTGATGATGTGTACCTGGTAGTAATAGAAGGGAGTGAGGACATAGTTCAGCATCTCCTGGTGGAACACGGGGGTTATGCTGCCCGACATGGGAGGCACGATCCACACCCAGTCGGCCGGGCAGCCGCCGCGCGCGCGGAACTCGCTCTGCATGTACTTCAGGAAGGACTCGGAGGCCGAGTGGTGATCCATGATAGTCACATTGTGTTTCTAGGACAATTGAAGAAAAACATACATTAAACACCCGATTCTGCCCTTCTACGTGGTGCAGCTAAAGTAATCCTCTTGCTTTGATCAGTATTTTAAGGACTTTACTCAGGGCTGGGTAATAAATACTATCAGCAGTTACTGTATAGATACAGATTGAGGCGCAGGCCTTTGATTAAGAACTCTTAAATCTTTTCTTTAACATCAGCATTTTATCTCTCCAGCACTGGGACTGCATGCTGCAAGGCCTCTGACTCGCTTTTACCCACTTCTTATATTGTCATGATATGTTAAATAAACTGAAATTGAAAATAAAATATATTAATCCAACAGCTTCACCTATGTTTCAACACATAGATAAATGTATTAAAAGGATAAAAAATTTTGCCCTTAACTTCCTTTCCTTTTTCTCTTCCTTTGGCCTTTACCCGTGAGGAAATATGGATCCCTCTACCTTCCCAGCTGTGAACCGAGAATAATTCTATTGGAATCACAATGCAATCTCCACTGAGTGAGAGCAAAAAGGGACACTGAGTGTTCAGGGTCTCTGCAGATCCCACACCCATGCACTTACCTGGAAGCTATGAAGCACAGCCACATTGATCTCTACAACAGCTCGGTCCTTCCAGAGCGACGACAGTTTGTTTGTTTCCAGTCCCATTCTTCTCCCTACCTCCTACATGTGAGCAAGAGTGAGAAAAGGGAAAAGCAAATTCACTATATGGAACTATATATCCCATTATTCCTCATCACCTTAATATGCAGGAAAAGTCACACAGAAGGGACAAGAGTCAGTTTCATGCTGGGGAAAGTGGTGGCAGCAGAAACCTGAGATTAAAGGTAAACTGGAATTTCGGAGTTCTGGGTCTTGAGGATGTTCCAGTTTCATGAAGCAGGGAGTGGTTCTGTGCCATCCCAGAGAACACTGACAGTGTCTCCTTTCCAAAACCGTTCCCACACCCAGTTCACTCCCTCTGCAGCCCAGCCCCTCCCCTGCAGCAGCCTACCCTGAGGATGTTGTACCGCTGCACGTCACAGAAGTCCCGCACTCCGATCTCTGTGCCCATGTACCAGCCGTTGAAGGGACAGGCCGGGAACTCCAGGCCCCCTGCCTCCAGCAGCATGTTGGCCACAGCAGGCAGCGCGTACCACTTCAGATCCAGCTCCTTAAACCACTCGTACCTGCCAGACAGGCAGCTTGCTTTATTGTTTGTGTGCCTCTTCCTCCTTGAGGCGACAACCAGAAAAGCCCAGGAAGATGAAGAGTACCAGTGTAAGAGGAACCCATGGAGCAGGGTCTGCACAAGCTCACAGCAGTTTTCAGTGCAGTGACTGGGAATCACCTGCTACAGAAACTGCAGAACCACGTAACAGAGTTCTGCAATCTGCAGGCCAGTCCCAAAGCAAACAAGAAGAAAAAACTAACAAAGGCAATAAACACTTCGTTATGAGTGCAGCCGTACTTTATACGTGTATTACACTGGCATAAGAAATGATGATTTTTAAAATTCTGAATATGATTGAAATGTAGATTGGGAAAAAATGTTTCCAACAAAACTGCCATTTGCTTCCTTAATTTAAATCCCATTTCATTGTTCTAACAGTCATTTTATCTTTCAGGAAAATTTACCATAATTTCTTCCTGACGAAGAACTCATAAAACGACTGCCACAGGCGCAGCCCAATAACCTGCCAAGGTGAGGCAGAGGCAAAAATGCAATTATCTAAATCTTGCGTGCTTACTTTGGATGCTCCATTGGCACTTGGAGGATAATTTCTGGAGGTAATTCAAATATTTCTGGGTCTTGGCCGTTTGCTTGGAGAACAAGTGGAACTACATCAAAGCGACCGTACTTTGGCTTCCACCCAAGCTCGATGCACAACTGCAAATACAGAAAGCACACTTTGTGTTTCTTTCAGGTCTCCCCTCCAGATTTGAAAACAAAAGAATTTTAACCCTCTGAAACCCGCTGAGGTAAATTCTAAGTGATAAAGGTTATCTTTCCCATTCAAACAATGTTGAGATGTTGATGAAGCACTGGTTGTGTCCCCGGTCTGTCCCCTGGCAGTATTAGCTCACCCTGTTCTAGGATGGAGGGCAGCACTTTTATATCAGGACTGTAAGAAATTACTGTTCCAGCCTGCACCTAGAACCCGTGGGGCAGAACACCCCATCCACTCCCCACCTCCCTGCCACGGCACACACCCAGGGAACGGCGCAGGGAGGGGGTCAGGCGGGCCGGGAAGCGGCCGAGGCGGGAGCACAGGGCTGTACCTGCGTGAACTCCAGCATGGCGGGGTCCCCCAGCACGGAGCCGTCGCGCAGGCGGTAGCCGGCGTAGCGGATGAGCTGGCTGTTCCACACGCGGAAGTCGCGGCGCCCGGCCGCGCGCGCCGGGAACACCGTGATGGCCGACCTGGCACAGACACGGGCGCTGGCACCGCGGCAGCGCAGCGGCCACCCGCGCACTGCTCACGCACGGGCCGGTACCAACACAAAATCCCTCTGTTTCTAAAATAAACATCAGTAGTTCATCCTCTCTGCCCTCTCCCTGAATCCTCAAATCATCTCTTTTCCCCAGGAATTGCAAAAGATTTTGCATCAGCCACGAAAGTTATAAAAGTTCGAGATGGTTGATGGAACACTGAGAGGAAGATACGAGTACCAGGAGAATTAAGAGCAGAGACAAGTTGTCAAAAGATTTAGATAAACCATTTCAAGTGTTTTTGATGCTGGATCTGGACATGACTTTTGTTATTTAAAATTAAAATTAGAGAGACCCACCGTATATTCCCATTGTTTGTGGCATACTGAATATGATGACACAGATGCTCAAACATTTCCTTTGCAGTTTTACAGTCACGTGCGTCAAACACCTGCATGGTTCCAACAGAAATGTAAAGAAGAAAACTCATTTTGAAACAGTAATGCAAGCTTGTTATTTTCCTGTGCATTTAAGGAATGGCAAGATTGTAGCTCCAGTAGGAAAGGTTCATTTCTATAGTCCTTATATGCATCATTTTCACAAATAACAATCCTCCAAGGACCAAAACATGCACCTGGTTCCACAACACACCTGGTTCCTACACTCACACTGTTACACATTTTCATTCAGCTATGAGGCAGAGAACTACAAAAAATTGATCTCATGATACGAACAGAGGGAGTCCTTCTCAATCAAAGCAGTGGCACATTCTACCAAAGTAAAGGACATTCTTCTGAAGCACAGCAGAGGGCTATTTGGCCATAGCTTACATGCAGATGCACAGCTCACCTGTAGGTTGGACCACTGGATTCTCCCAATGCACCTGGGCGCGTTCCTCCAGGCCTGCTTGGCAGCAAAGGTCAGCTCATCCTTTGTCAGCTGGTAGGTGCCTGTTGTTTCTATCTCCTTGGTCACTGCTTCCAGTCGGCCCAGATGTTCCTCTGGTTTTGGCCTGTTGAACAGCAAACAGCCATGACAAGAAACAATGAGAATTTCACTCAAAGTGCAGACATTCTCTTTGTATTTTGGCTTCAGAATTAAAGACTTGTCCTTATGGAGTGCAATGACAAAGCTTACTGGCCTCAGGAAGAGACTAACACACTAGAAATTTAAGTAGTGACATCATCCTTTCACCACCCAACACATGCATGGATTGGTCACAAGCTATTCTGTGTAAGTTTTCAGTTTAAATTTGGATTTTCTAGATTAATTTGGAAAAATTTACAAGCAAATGAAAACAGGTGAGCTTCAGGGCAAAGATAGGCTGGCAGTGCCTGTCTTTTCAAAGTTTCATTATTTTCGTAAGGCCACAGCTCTTCTGAGTAAAGTAAGTCGGATTTTCATTCCTAAAAGGAAGTGCTGAGCAATTCCTTTGTCAGGGAAACAAACTCTAAAATTCTTGAGTTTGATAACTGAGAGTGAAGTCAAAACATTAGAAAGTATTTATCACAGCACAGACAAAAATTGTTTTGTTGTCTTACAGACAGAATGAAAGTAGCCTGCACTGTCTGAGTTTTCACATTTTCAGCAGGATGAAAGATCAAGGGCAAGCATGTGAGATAGTGTAAATCACTGTGATCAAAAAGCCATGAGCAGAGACATAGAGATGTGCAAATGCAATAGGCTGGTGAGGACAGCCTGTGTGTAAGACAGGGAATTTCAGAAAGATTCAGAGACTTGTAAAGAGTTCAAAGTGTCTAAAGAAGTGGCCATTATGTGGCTGACCCCCTTTGAAAGTTTGATAATGTTTTCTAATGGGATGAGCAAACACTGAATTGTTGCTTGAAAGCTCATCATGTGAAATGTCACTGCAAGCTCTTGGACATCAACTAGCTGTTCCAGCATTTCCTGCAACAGGATGTCTCTGCACCATGACCACTTTTGTGAGAACACAAATCCCTCCTGGCATGCCCAGTGAGCTGGTGTTGATAGCACAGAGCGAGGCTGAGAAGCAACCCTGGCCTTCCAGTCTTTGGCTAAAGCCTTGAGAGGAACACAGAAAAAAGATACTTGGAACAGCACAAACAAAACACATTATCCACATTATTAATGTCAGAGACTGATCTGAGTGCAGCTAATCCCATCAATGCCAAGAAAACAGAAGGTAACACTCTGTCAGAGAGTGCTTAACATACTAGAATGTAGCACACTTCAAAGGGATGGGGCTGAGGAATGCATGGTCCAGAGTCCTTTCCTGTGTTCCCAAGGCCTTGGATTGGTAAACAGAGCATATGAAGTGCAATGACAGTTTTATTTAGCTTTTCTAATAATCCTTATGTATTTTGGAATGCATGCTATGCAACAGGATAGTTATGATGAGCTGTGAAGAAACCAAACCCTCCTGGTGTCTCACAGTCAGACAGGTAGGTAGAGGACTTTTACACAAAAAATAAAGTTGGCTTACTCTTTAAATGAACTGTAGTACTGTTTGAGGAAGTCTATTGCCTGAGGTAAAAGATCTTCTGGTGGAACTGGCCCATCTCTGATACCTCTCACCAAGCCCTTTGGGGTCATGAGTGACCCTTGACAGGCTTTGGTCCGGCAGCTGATAACCTAAAAAACAATAAAATGTCAAAACCCAATGTTGCACTCTGTATCTTTTCAAATTTCTCAAAAATCCCCATTCAGATTTCCATATTCTACCTCTTTTGCTGTCAGGTGTAGTGTGTCAAGAAAGCTGGATCCATTTTCCAAATTTCTTACTCTTACATGTCTTGGACATCTTGATATTTGGTTTGAAACTTTGATGCCATTTTGAGGGAGATTCTGGACAGAGAACAGATAAAAATACATACTGCCTTCAGACCTATTAAATATCTTTCAGTTTCATTTTAAATTTTATGTTACTGTTAAGATGTTTCAGATTAAATTTAAGAAACGTGATATAAATGTGATCTGCTCCAACATGAGTGTTTATTTGACTACAAAACTATTGAGCTAATCCACAGTTTGATATGAAATGGGGGAAAAAAGTATTTTTGTATTAAACAACCAGTATCTGCCACTACAAACACCTTTGTGTAATTTCAGTAAACGCTCATCTCTGAATATAATAGTCACAGTCTCAGGAAAACAGTGAATCAATTTTAGAGATAGGACAGGTTTGTTACTAAAGGCTGGGTTTGCAAAGGGGGCTGAAGAAATCAGGCATCCCAGACCCCACAGGGTCACCTCTTCCCTCAATTCTTGCCAACGCTCCTTTTTGGTCAGAAAAGAACTTTCACCCAAAGATCTCCCAGCAGTCCTGACCTCCTGCAACCAGAGTCAGTCCCCCCAGGAGAAGGTGGAGCAGTTTTGAGCAGCAAACACCACCGTGTGAGCTGTCCCTGTCCCAGAGCTGCAGGGTACAGACCTCTCCCTCCCCGCTGGCCTCTGCCGGAGTTCCCATGGGCACCTCCATCTGCTTCTTGCTCAGGTCCTGCGCTTTGGCATCCTCCTTCCCTGGCCTTCAGTACAGAGAAAGAACATTCACTATAAGGCAATGTGCTGTGTTTTTGTTAGCTCTGCCTCAGCATCAGTAGGAGATGCTCAGTGCTGTCTCTGAAGTGTGTACTGAGCCCAGAACTGAGCAGTGGCAGTGGGGTGAGGGGAGGAGTGGACAGTAAAGCCAGAGGATCACCCTTCCCAGAGCACTGTGTGGCAGCACAGGGAGGAAAACAAGATATGAAACCTGAAATAAGTAACACCCTGAAGACTGAGAAATGTAAGATGCATATACAACTTATTTTATACAGTGTCTTTGTATGAATTGCATCACAGAAATACTTCACCGACTTAGTTACAATATAAATAATCACTTTGCTATTTTTATAGCATACACATGCCTCCTGAGACTTATAAAAAAGAAAACCATTATAACACACTAAATAAATTTAAGAGAAAGAGAAAGCAAGATGATTTATATCTTCAATGACTGTATAACTAAGACACAAGAGTTTAATGTTCATTACCAAGTTACACCACCCAGACACCCCCAGTTCTTTGATTAATATCAGTGTTTTGGAAACATATTAAAGGTTTCTCCAGAACCCAAAACACCTAATATCTTCCCTTTTCAAATCAAAGATAAACTATGAAACCATTAAAAACCAGGGTCTTACCCATGGATCTTCCTATTTTTCTCCACGTTGTTGTTGATATCCTTCTCTCTGCGGTGCTGGCTCTTGGCAGCACGAGGCTTGAACGCAAACTGCCACGGGCACAGCATTTTGTATGCTTTATTTGTGGTTTTTCCTCTGTGCTGAAACTTTGTTTTGTGTGATGTGGGAACACTTCTAAGGACAGAAAAAACCCAACAAGGTCAGTTTTTACCCAAGAGGGTAACTCCCTTCAACATCACTCAGAAACTCACCAGTCTAACTGATCTAACATCCTGTGTTAAAATAAAAATGGTTTGACTCTCAGAGTAGTGATACTAAAACTGACACTTTGCCAGTGTAATGTGCAGCCACATATTAATATGTGACACATTTTCACATATTCCTGATGTAAATTATATCTTATTTTGATATTTATATTACCTTTACAGTAAAAGTTAAATTTATCCTGGTCTCCCAAGATACTGTCTGCTGTAAAGCCACACAAGAAGAGAAATCCATCCAATTGTCTGTGCAGAAACTGCAAGGTGTTAGGATTGTTTGCTATTCCAAGTGAAAGAAATAATGTGTAATAAGCATTTCTCTACAGTTACAAAATAGGAACAAATGTAAATTACTATTCTGCAAGACAAAATCCTATGGTGTGCCTATACATTTTTGTAAAACACAGAGGGAAAAGAGAGAAGAAACAGATAGGAGGAAGAAAAGAAAGACAGAAAGACAAACAGAAAGAAAGAAAGAAAGAAAGAAAGAAAGAAAGAAAGAAAGAAAGAAAGAAAAAGAAAACCCCCCAAAACCACATAAACAATACACAAGGAGAAAAAGGAGGAAAAGGGGGAAAAGGAAGAAAAGGAGAAAAAGGAGGAAAGAAGAAAGATAATAACAAAAAGAAAAAAGAAGAGGAAAAAGAAGAAAGGAAGAGAGCAGACTCACATTTCCCTTCACTGGCACTCTGAGCAGGAAGCTGCTTTGTGTTCTGCCCCGCGGGGCTCTGTGGATTGCACTGACAGCGTTACCTGTTATGTGCACAAACCTTTAAATCAGCAGAAAGGGAGGACAAAGTTTTCAGAGCAGCTGGACAGCCTGGAACTAGAGCAGGAGAATGAGTCCAACACTTTGCTCCTAATACAGAAGAAAAGACAGTTTGCCATATAATTACTCTACCTTGAGCTGCAGTAAATGAGTGACAGAAAGAACACCTGAACACGATGCTGCTTACCGTGCTTGTGTGAGAGGTGTTCCCAGCCCCACCAGGAGAGACTCTTCTCTGCCAAACTTTCTTGCCTTTAACCTCTCAGGCTCTGTATCCCTGCTGGGAGGCAAAGCATTTTATAGTCCAGGACCATGTATGCACAATAGCTCTGAGTAAGGCTGGACATGGATAGTGAAATAAGGGGGATTCCCCAAATTGCCTGGAGAAGTGGAGGGGGTGTGGGTGCTGTGTGAGCAGCATTACATAACATGTGAGGCAGGCAGGCAGTTCGTGATGCTGTGAGCATCCCTTCCTTCCCCCAGTGTGCTGCAGCCTTGGCTCCTGCTTGTGCTGCTGCAAGGGCAGGGTATCCCCATGAACACTCTTTGCAACCTTGCACGCAGTGGTAAAATGAAAACAGATAAATCCTGAAAGGCTTCCTACAGCTTTTATCACTGTGTGGCCAGTCTCCAGGCACTCTCCTGTACACCAGCCACAGCTGTAGGAAGAGAGGGAGCAACTTCAAGAGAAATTTTACAGAGCTGTAGAGCTTTACAATACAGGCCACAAAAGCATTTAACCAGGTGCTTTTAACTAAGGACAGGTATTTTAAGTTTCACATATATATACTTCCTCACTTTTGATCAAGTTTTAAAGGATCTTTTTCAATAGGGTATTTGTAGAATTCCTTGCTCTCCAGAGCTCCCTCTTCTGCCTTTTGCTGCCTGTGAGGTTTTTCCCTTGAGGCTTTTCCAAAGTTCCAGGAATACTGGAAGGAAACTTCAACTTCCTGAAGGACAAACTATTCCCACTGTGCTTTTTGTGGGAATACCAGCAGGACAGCTGGAAGAGGAAGATGGGATTGTTGAGCCAATTTGCAGTGTCAGACAATTTGCAGTGTTGAGCCAATCTGCAGTGTCAGTGCACCTTTCCCAAACCCAGGCTTTTCCCTGCAGTCTGGAAGGCACAAGCCCACCAGGACCAGGGCTGGCAGCAGTGCCCAGTGCTGCCAGGCACCTACAGCCCACAAGCGTGGTGCCAGGCCAGAGCACCAGCAAGGATTTCGACCTGATTTATTTGTTCTTTGATATTAAGTATGCCTATTTGAAGGAAAATGTTTACAAATTAAACATGATTAAATCTGCTGACTAACGAGAGTCATATAAGGCCCATCAATAACTAGAGAAAGATTTACAGCTGCCAAGCAAAGATCTACAGAAATGAGGCACAAGGCAGCCAGAGCAATGAGGAAATGCACGTTCTTTGTCTCTGTCTGACAAGCTTGGGCAAAGTGTTTTCTTCTCTCTGTGTCTAGTTTCTCTATTTGAAAATGACCATCAGGTGATTGTGTAAAGCTTTTCTTTGGGCAGAGCAAGTGCTGTGCACACGTGTTATTCACGCACGAGAGCCCCTGTATGTGTCCCGTGCAGGACTGCTCGAGAGGAACTCTGCATAAACACACCTGAGTTTCTGAGCATTCATCTGCTTGGCTTTATCAAGTCCATGCTGCTTTGCATCCACTGCTCATGGATTTTCACACTTGGATTTTTTTTAATGTGGTGCCTTTCCTCTCATCAGAATTAGAGGTGGCATCCCTTTATTTAAAATACTCCCATCACCAGGCTGATGTAATCACAGCAGGCAGAAATGATGTGTGTGCTGTGACTCAATGCCATGACACAAAATTTCTGCCTTTGCACTCTTCTTCTCATTTGATATTTTGTAACAGGGTTTAAAAATTCTCTTTGCATCATTCCTTTCCTTATTAGCTTCTCTTTTCTATAGAACATGGGGAATCTTAATGTCTAGTAGTGTAAGAAAGAACATATCTTAGTAGAAATTTAATTGAGTTAAATGGGGTCTAAGCTTTTAGTACTCACCCTCCTTATTTCCCTCCACTTGGGGCTGCTGAAATGCATGAAAGGTTATGCAGGGATGGATATGAAGAATCAGATTTGGGATAATCAGAGGAGGAGGAACTTCTTTCCTTAGAAGAATTGTTTAAAGGATTGGCTGAGGTACAGCCATTCAGGGAACTGTTTAATCACTCCAGTTGCCCAAACAGGGCCTGTTTTTTCACTCACTGAAATCAATAATAAAACTCCCTCTGTACAGTAAGAACAAGAGAGAACCATTCATTCCTCAGGTGGAGACAGAGATTAACTAAACAAGCTCACTGTGCACTCCTACAAATATTCTACAGTGCTTGGAAGGTTTTTCCTTCAGAAAAACAATTCTGCACATATTTCCTGTTTTTGCACGGCCACTTTTGCCTCTGCCATATCAGAATGCAAGAACTAGCTGCTTTCCTTGCATTAACTTTGATGAAAGAGGTGCCCTTTCAGAGCAGACTTTGACCTATTCAATGGCATGCTGTCATCCTGAGTTAAATTTTGTTTCTGAATGTCTGATAGTCTGTAGCCTCAACAATCGGCTCTCTGCAATTTCCTTCCAACTGAGTCACCTTCTGTGTCTGATATTATAATGTATACCATATCTGCAAGATTTTGCTTGAGCTCAAGAAGTCATACTCCTAAAGACATTTACAAATCAAGCTCTGGTTGTAAGGTTGCTCTTCTGAGATCAGGACATTTTGAGTCTTCAAAGAACTACTACACTGAGGCACAGCTGATGACAAAGGCTGATCTTCCCCACTTTATGGAACCCTAAAGAGGTGTTCAGTTTTTTTCTAACTCCCTTTTCCTAACTGCTGTAACCATTGTCTGAGATGTCTCCATGATGACCTTGCAGCAGTGCTGCATGTGACAGCACAATAAATACTGTATTGCAGCCTCTGGAAACACTTGGCATCTCTGATTTGTCAGGGCTTCCCTCACCTCTCCTGTGCTAAAGGTGAAGTATCCCATTTGCATCTCCACTCTGTCTGTGCATTTCCTTTCCTGAGGAAACACCTTCCTGCTTTACCCCATTTGATAACTTCACTGGCTGAGCAGGAAACTTGGTCCCTAAACCACCAGCAGCACACAACCATTAAAAAAAGGAAAAGGAAGGAACCCTGCATGGCACGGGTCCATCTCCCTGCCCTGCTGCCAGATCAGCTGTAACAAGGTATTTTTGGACCCCCAGAACACGAGGAGAAGTCAGTGTGAGGAGCAGGACTCACACAGAAGAGCTGCCTGGTGACCTGGGGTGGGACACTACATGCAGTGGGAGGACAAAAGGCCATTTACACCATGGAAATGCACTCATGTTTGGTGAGGTATCACTGCTCTTGTCACAAGTGGCCACTTTGTGGTACAAACAACTCATTGGGATGAACATTCATTCACTTTCTGTTCCTGAAGTGCTGTTTCTCTACTGCCTATGAGGCATCATTCACATTCCCAGGTTCCCCTCACTGACCTGTTGGAAAGACATCATTTCCCTGGCAACACCTGAGTGTGTATTTCATACTGAAATAGGTACTGTAAGACAAGTACCTTACAGTACATTGTCTGCTTGTGCTGTCCCCAGTGCCTGCCATGATGGGCACTGAGCCACACAAAAGCCTCTCTGGACTTTTTCAACTCAGAGGTAAATAAATCCTTAAATAATGACAACAATGAGGGTTTGTGGCATAGCCTGGGTGCCAGACTGGGATGGTACCTGCAAGTCTCAGTTTGCCAGTAACTTTGCAGTGTTCATCCAAAAATGTCATCTGCAAAAAAATACATTTTTAGTTCCCTAATTCCTACACTAAATACTAGAAGTTCCAGAAATGGAAGAGAAAGCCTGTGACACACGGGATGTAAGGAACCCAGGTAAGAACTTTTTAAAGGGTATAGGTGACCCACTTGTGTTGGTCTTATTTTTCAGTGCTTGCAAATCTCATAGGGGTACTTTTCAGCCACTGTCCTTAAAACTCTCCTGAGTATGGTGAAAATGTCCTGTACTCTACCTCTACTTTAGATGTCTAATGGAGTAAAGTAAAACAAAACTGGTACTATAAAAATGTATGACTTCAGCTTTATCAATTTGCTATATTTAATTTAGAACGTTAAAAACAAAAGTAAAGACAATTTTAAGGACAGTTTCCTTCCTTATAACATTCCACCCTCAAACATACAAAAAGCTGGGCCATGGAAGCCAACACCCAGGGACTCTGTGTCTTAAAATGAAGATTAAGGCAATGGAACAACAGAGCTTCTCACCAATTCTCCCTGCCTTTATGCTCTGAAAACTCCATAGATCCACTGGTTGTATTGGAAGCTTCTGGTGGTTTCTGACAATTAATAACAATAGTAACTGTTGTTTAAAAAGCTCTTCGCAAATATCTCCTCTCATTGACTACTGTCAGTCACTTTCTTTTACATTGGTTTGGTTTTCCATTTCCCAAAGAAAATTTGTTTGGTTTCAATCTCTCCCCAAACTTTGCAAGATGCCATCTCTGTTTTTTGGGGGGTTAGTGTTCTAATTGCTGACTGTTCCTTTAAGGGCTTTAAGATATTCTTACTGGCTTCTTTATTATTTCAAAATGTTCCTTATACAGCGGGGATAACAACTCTAACAAAAGCAAAATAAAAGATCCAAGCCTTGGCACTTGAAAAGATGCAACTAAAAGGAGGATCCCAGCCCTGTCTGGACTACTTTTGAGTTTCTGCAGATTCAAGATGCATTTAAAGCAGCCGCTTAGGGTGGAAAGGGCAATGTTTTGTTTGCCATGTCTTGCTCTCCGTGGAAGACGGCATGTCAAACGATGGCAGGGCAGGGTGAAAGTTTCCCAGTGTGACCATCTGAGGGCGAAAATGAAAGTTAAGGAGAGTGTTAAATGAAGAGCGAGGTGCCAGCAAACCCCGCCCTTCCCGTCTGCTCGCTCGCAGTCAGGCCACACGCAGACAGGCAGAAATCACAGAATTCCCTCTTCAGTCACCCTCTCCAAAATTCCCAGGGCCGAGGAAGTGAGGGAGGGCCAAAGCCACCTGACAAGCAAGAACCTGCCTGGCTGCACGTTGCTCAGGCAGAGGCCACTGCTGACACCTCCTGACTCACTCTGGGATCCTCGGCCACGGCTGCAGCAGCACAGGCAAAGCTAAGGCAAAAAAAAGAGGAAAATAGCAATTAGCAGCTGACTGGGCCTGAACCCGGCGTCCTGTGTGTGTCTGTCACATGCTGGGCTCTGTGTCCTACACTCCTGGCCATCACTGCACTGCACTGAAGATGTCCCTGTGTGGAGCACAAGCCAAAAGTGCCCTGTGCACAGGGAAAGTGCAGAGAACGGTGCCTGGGACCTCTGGGCCTGCAATCCACGCTTGTCACAGCAGAGTGGGAATAAAAATGACTGCAAGATTACCGTGTGCAAAAAGAGTTTTATGCTTGAAAAGTAACAGTGAATTACAGAGCTGCAAATGTCTCCCTCAGTAAAAGCATGGTCTGAAGAAGAAACTCCAGTTTCAGTAACAGAGCGCTGGCTGAGACCAGTAGAATCTCTAAGCAAGGACAGGTAACAAAAGAGATTTGAATACTGGTTTTCAAAAAATAACCCATAAATTTCTGGGCTGAAATGAAGAACAGAATACTGAAGTATAAAAGTAACTTCAGTTCTCAATTAGAAAACTTTGGAGTGAAACACACAGCACTGCTGAAACAATTTCAGTAAAACTCATGTGCTTCTCTTTATTGCTGACCCCCGAGTCTCTTTTCCTTACACCTGCCTTTATGTACTCAGTTGTATCCTGCATGTTCAAGTGTCACACTTTGGCCAGTGTACCTCAGTCTACACAAAACCATAGCATGCTGCCCTGCTTTCCATGTTTCCTGGATGGAAACAGGGGTTTTCTCAGGTAATTTTATAGCTCTGCTTTATCTTTATGCACCTTTTTACAACTTAAATTGTTTTTAGGGACTCCTTGCCAAGCACTGCAGTTAGGCCAGCCTTGCCTATGTCTGCAGAACTTTCAGTATCTGTGTGAATTACATCACATTTTCAAAACTTCTCGTGAGAGTGAAATTGCCTTCCCTCTGCCCTTCCCGTTACAGAAATGGTGCCAGGGGTGTGGGGTATGGGCTTACAGCTCCTTCTCCAGCAACTATCTACCTTCCCCTATCAAAAAAGACAATTTCCATGGCACATTCTTCAGTATCTTCAGAGTATTTTTAGTCAGTTTTCACTGATTTTGAGCTGCAAGTCCAGGTCAATACTCACACATTAGAAGTTCAGTCTCTGTGAAGCATCCCAGAACACAACCTTCTGCCACTCTGCTGCCACTTCCAATTCATGGAGCAAAGCTTTGAACTAATTTAGGAAATTTGTCTCCTATCACAAACATCTTCTCACTACATCTTCTGCTTCTTTTACATTTACTTGTTGATCATCCAATGATTGTATAACTGGAGAAACATTCATCCTACCTTGCCAGTCAGCAGGGAACAAGCAGTGACCTCCTGAAAGCCACTGGGAGGCTGCAGGGTCTCCTCCAGGCTACGAACAAGCCCTGTTCCTTGAGCCTCTCCTCATGAGGCCCCTGCTCCCATCACCTTGGTGCCCTCCACTGAACTCACCTGTCGTGTCCTGGAGGTTCAAACTGCACTCAGCAGCTCACCAGTGAAGGATGCAGGTACTCCAGTTGTGCTGCTTTGCCTTCACCCTCTTTCCATAGGGATTCCAGGCTAGGGACATACCATTCAGTGAGCAAACACACTGCTGATTGAGACAACTCCTGACCACACTGACAGGAAGGATGGTCTTTGAAGCTGCATTTGGAAGGGGGGCCATCACTTGGGAGTTTGAAAATACAAAAAAGAGATGTGGAGGAACACATGTCAACAAGGTTAGATTCTAGAAAGTGATGGGTGGCTTTATGGAGTGGGTTAAGTCACAGAGGTTAATCTAAAACAAGCAATCCTAGTAGACACATCAAAGGATTGTTACAGATTAATTAGCAGGTGCTATTCTTAGCCGTAACAATTTTTGTCTCCATTTCCAAAAGAAGAAGATGCAAAATAATTACTTCATGCAGTCTAAATGTTCCATCCAGCTCTTGCAGTGAGGGGTATTTGGACCAGGGCCACCAAAGCCAGAGGAGCTGATGCAGACTGTGTGTTTCACTTAAGGGACAGAAATACTGAGGTTTTCAGTGAAATGCACATTCTTGCCTCACCTTGTTTTTATGAAGATTACTTTTGATTTAGTCATATGAAACCTGGCAGAAGGGAACATAAAGGGGAATTTTCTCTGACTTTACAACACTGTCCATTAGGTTTGAGTAGCTTAAGAGACTTCTCTGACCAACACAAGCTGAAAACCACTATGTCATTTCCTTCTTTTTTCTCATGTACCAGCTTTGAAGACTTAATTGCAATCTGAGAACTCTCCAAAAGAACACACTGCTCCTCTTCCTAGTGGGGTTTTTGGGGATCAATAGTTTCTGTACTTCCATGAGGTGTCAAAACCCTCATCCAATGTAACATCTCTGATTCCAATTTTCTCCCATATTTTTGCTTTTGAAATCCCATTTCTTTTCAATGGGAGAGCAAAGCTGCATATATGAAAGACAGATGACTGGCACCCTGCAATGACAGTGATAAGAGAGAAACCCTCCCAGCTAATGGCTCCATTTGGTATAATGACCATTGCAGACTGCCTGTTATTACAGACAAAGCCAGAATTTGATAGAGCACGAAGGCAAGATTTGTGTCCCCCATTTAACAGAGTCCCTGTGAATCCCAGGGGTTCTTAAGAGCATTACAGAGTTCTATGGAGCAAAGCTACATAATTATGATCTGTGATTTCTTTCAGATACTTATAAAATGGAAAACACTTCCTAAGTAGTAAATAAAGAAGCCCCTCCCCATACAGTGCAATAAAGTGAGCTGATTACAGGTTCAGTACTGTACCCAATCTATTCCTTTCAAAGCCTCATTGTTAGATCAAAGGGTTTATGGTTCTGTTCCTCTCTCAACCAGATATGCATTGCATTCAAGTGACTTTTTATGCTAAATACCACTCATGTTGTGTACATTCCTTGTATAATTACCTCAGCTATAAAGCCTGCACCTCTGCTTATGAGGGTAATAAAGTTAAAGTGCAGGGATTGGCTCTCCACCTCTAGTTTCAAAATAAACACTGGATGCCTTTTCACTGCATTTAATCAATTAGAAATTACCTGGCATAGTGCACTGTGACATCCTACAGGCTCTATTCTGTCAGCTGGGAGCAGGATTTGGAGATCTCTGTATTTTTAAATCATGGTTCTGAAATAGCTGTAAAATGATCATTACCACGGCCGTGCCTCCTCACCCGGAGCCCCCCCAGGGGGGAACAACCACTGTCCTGCTGCTTCTCCCCCGGGTGCCAGCCTGTCCCAGGGGTGCTCTGTGCCCAAAGCAGCTGCTACAGCACAATGCTGGGCACAGCTCTGGGACTGGGAGCCAAGGAGCAGGGCAGGGATCTGGGGAGTTGGGCTCTCAGCAGTTCTCCAGCAAGCCCCAGCACTGAGATCCCCAAGCTGCTGTGCGCTCTGCTCTGGCCAAGGACAGCCCAACTGCTGACTGCAGTCACAAGGCTGCACCTCCATGCAGACAGTGAGCCAAAGGGACAGGACAGCACAAGAAGCAGAAGAACAAAAGTGACCTTATTGCCTGATGGCCACACAGTGAAATGTAAGATTATAATTGAGCAGATTTTTGAAGGTCTCTCAAGTTAAGCACCTAAAAAGAAATCTGAGAATTACTTTTGAAACCTTGGCCATAAAGCTGCCATGTACCCTATGAGATACTTCAAGCTAAGAGAGGACAAACTCAACAGAGCTCTTAGGGGAGAGAAAGCTCCAAGACTCAAGAGGTGCCTGCATTCTATGCTGTCAAATGTGGTTAAACACACCATTTCTGTGACCTCTGAAAATGGGAGGGAAAAACAGAAAATAAAAGAGAAAGCTGCCCTTGCAGTTGCACAATTGTGGAAAACAAAATACTCTATTTTAAGCATGAAAAGTCCATCCTCAGACTGGCTCAGTGTAAGGGAGGTGGTTCCAAAGTATACAAACTTTGCCTGTGCCCACCATTATGATATAATATTTTCCAGACTAACTTCTGTTTGACATTTATTTTGAAAGTTTTCCTTGTTCCTTGTTTCACCCTAGCTGAGACACATCTGATTTTCTGTAGATGAAATGACTGCTAAGAAATAGAAGCAAGACTGAGAAAATCCCAGATCCTCTGTGATTTTAGCTAACACAGAACGAGTCAATCTCATCAGCTACAAGAATTTATTGTCAATTTTGCATCTTTTAAAATCTGTTCTCTAGAATGGGAGGAAATATTAATCAAAACACCAGCAGGCATAAAGTGCAGTGGTTTTTAAACAGGTGAAGCTGAACCCCAGCAGAAAGAAGCCCACAGGTAATGAGGCTGTTCAGTCTGCAGTTGTGCAGTTGCAGCCAAAAGAAAATATTTTATATGGGGCAGTGATACAGCCTCTCGCTGTGCTAGGGGAGGTTCAGGTTGGACATCAGCAGGAATTTCTCCTTGGTCAGGCCTTGGCAGGGGCTGCCCAGGGAGGTTTGAGACCCCATCCCTGGAGGTGTCCAAGGAAGGCCTCACTCAGTGCTCTGGGCTGGGGACACGGTGGGGATGGGCACAGCTTGGACTCCATGGGCTGGGAGGGCTTTTGCCTGAATGATTCTGTGAATATCCAAACCAAGCTGGCTCAGAAGGTGTTGATTAAAAAACCAAAAAATCAAGTGAATCCTTTACAAAATGGATTCATGCAGGACACGAAGGCAGATTCTTCTGGGGGAAAAGGCACCCAGGTTGATAGTTACAGAAGAGGTAAGTTCACTGTCCACACGTGAGGACAACAAACAGCAGCCCCAGAACCCTCCTCTTCAGACTCTGCAAATGAAGTGAGCAACAGCAGGGACTCTCTCCCAGTGACCAATACAAACACTGTTAAACTCTTAGCTGCAAGTGACAGATGCCTCCCTCTGCTTCTAAACCTTCAAAAACTATTTAAAATATCAAACACAATTATGAGAAAACCAGAAAATAGTCTTCAAAGAGCAGGGTTTTTTTAAAGTTATGTGTCTGCCCTGCTTAATCACAAGCTGAAAGGAGTACTTGATGACTAGTGTATACTTCAGCTAACACTATTTCATAAAACCTGGCTTGACAGCAGTATAAGATAAATGAATCAAATAATACAAAAGTTGAAAGATGCACCAGCTGGCTCATGCTCCAGCAGAAGTACACCAGCTCTGAGCAGCAGGGTAGGCTGCAGGAAAGGGACAGACCAAATGGGCAGCTCGGGTCTGTGTCCAGCATTGTTGTGGGTCAGGGACTTGCTCTGACCAAGGGACCACTGACCCCAAATCCACCCCTGCACTTCGGGGTGACACTGAGGACACCACATGGTGGAGCATAAAGCTCCAGAGTCTTGTTCTTACAGTTTCAGGTAAAGGACTCTCACAATGAACAAATATTATGATATTGAATGTTCAAGACTCACAGATGTCGTGCTGCCTGTTCAGTTTGCAGCTTATCACAGCTTTATATGAAGACACAATTTATAATGCCAAGTTCAAAGCTACTACAAATAAGAAACTGCTTCCCTTAGAAAAAGATGGGAGTGAATATTATTTGTTTCTCCCAGAAATAGTGTGTATCCCTCTTCTTTACAGCACCACAGTAGAGCCCACTTCCTTATGACATCTGAAAATGAGCCAAGCACCATGGAAGAGAGGTTTTTGTTTAGCATCAGGTCCTCACAGTCAGGTGTCTCTAAACAAAAAGCAACGCCTGTGACATAACACATCACGTGAGAAAGTTTACAAAGTGCTAAAGAATGATTTAAAGAATATTCAGTTACTGACAGATGGTGCTAAGCAAGGCCTGGCCTGGGTTGGAAATATTCTATTCAGTACCCACAAGGCTCAGATGACTTTTGGTGGCAGGTGTGAATTGAAATCAGTAACACTTCTGACACAAGAACGTGATCAGAAGTGTATTTGTCTCTGGCCACGTGAAGGGCAGAATGCTATCGTGGATATTACATAAACTACAAATTTACAATCTTGACCATACCAAAACCTGAAATTAATAAATACATTAAAAAGAAATAAAAGGGAAAGATTTTCATTACATGGGAAGCTTCTGCATGAGGCTCCAAGACTGGTAATAACCTAAGTGGTCTTTACCATTTCTCTGTGGGCTCAAGTGCAGGAACCTAAACACTGAACAAAATACATTGAGCAACCCACTGCCACTGCTCCATCTTTCGACATGTTACTTCCAAATCTGTAATGTACAGATTATTTCCACACAATTTCAGCTTTAGGTTTCCAAGGTCATGTATACAGAACAGAAAGTATAGCACAAGGTTTGGTTCTGGCCTTAGACTGGATTTTGCTAAGTCTGCAATGTGATGTAAATGATTCGTTTCTCCATCCTTTAAGAATGTAAAGCATGAACTCACCCTATTAATTATAAGTCTCCCAACTGTCTTTCCTTGTTCTAATGTTTGTCTTGCATTACAAGCCTCCTGTGAAACCCTCACTACCTTAATCAAGAGTTGCATGCACACAACCTTTGAACCGTTAACTTCACTTGACTCCTAATTGTGGGGTACCCAGGAGAAGTTATTGACTCAAGATCTTACTGGAACCAGCTGCAAAAGTGTTGTTGGCAGAATGTAGTTATTACTTTTGTGTAAACACAATTAAAACCCAGGGCTAGCCAATGGCACAGCATACTCTTCCACACTGAAACTGATGATGGCAATTGAATGCTTACTGCAGGGGTGGCTATCAGTGAGGCCACAAGCCCAGGGCTTAGACACAACCTCCTGACTGGCCCTTAATCATTCAGTTACTGCAATCACCTATCAACAGACCCTCATTTACCAGAACTGGCACAGAAATGTTCCTCATTTCAGTAAAAGAAACTAAAGGCACTTGTCTCCTTTCACTGACATAGCCCTGGCTGTGTCAGCAGCCTCATGAACATGATGAGGTTTTTTTAAACTCTGCAATAGTTACCACAGAACACAACACAGCCTCTTTTATCCACCAGCTTTATATTTAGAGATTCTGGAGGATTGAAAATGGGAACAGAGATGGCCCAGTGTATTTGGGGTTGATATTTTCTTCCCAGTTGCCAGGGGAGAACCCGCGGGCAGCGATCTCCGGCTCAGCGGCGCACAGGGAACAGGAGCAGCTCCTCAGCAGGGCTGGGTCCAAACAGGCAGAGAGCTGCTCAAACACACGTGAAGAGAACTCAATGCCCTGTGCAACTCTCCCATCAGACAGGTCAGGGAGTGGTAAATTTGGGCAAGCCCAGGGTTAAATGACTTCTGAGCAGAAGGTTCTGGAATAATAGTTTTGGTCAAAAGCATTGAATCTCTGCCCAAGACCCTTTCAGAGTTCATGTTCTCAATCTACATCTGAGCTAATATAACATCTTTGGTCTCAAATTATACTGCTGGAGAATAGAATTTGTATAATGTCTTGAAAACATAAAAGCCTCAGCTCTGCAGCTTAATGACTCTTCAGTCATTAAAGAAATATGTCTGAGGCACTGGGGTTACTTTCACTATTACAAGGAAGTAAATAGTTGTTTGCGTCATTTCTCCTCAGCACTAGGAAAATTATCTGTATATTGAGTAAAGTTATCTTCACATGTTCACTCTGTTATTTTGAAAACCAGATTACATTTGTATAAAAAACCCCAACAAAAATCCCTCAGACAGCTCCTTATGCCCTCCAGTTGAATTGCTGCTATCAAAATATTGAGTCATGATGTCTCCTGCTTCACCAACCATGTTCCCTGTCTGCACCCTACTGAAAACTGAATGCTTTACCACTTTCCCAAACCTAAAATTCACAGACCCTGGTCCTCCGTATCAGTTATATCTATCCTACCTTTGGTCTGGTGTTCCCATACCTCAGCTGGCACCTCAGACATTGGGACCTGCAGATGTGCCATGGCTGCACCTTCCAGCTCCTTGGTCCTTTCCTCTGGAACTAGCCATAAATTAAACAACAGGCATGTAAGAATTATTAAAACACATGTAATTATCCTATTTTGTAACTGAACAAAATATGACTTCTCACACTACCAAAACCTCACACTACCAGACAATTAAAGCCACAGAGGGTTGTTGAGAACCCCACATCTAAAGTTCAGGAAACTGCCATGTTCCCATACACTGTTAATCCCACTAAGTCCTAGAGTTCTCACTATTGCAGTGATACAGAATTCAGTGCATCTCCATGCTACAGACCACACACACAAAACAGACCTGGAGAACAGCACGGGTCACCTGTTTGCCGCTCTCGATCAGAAGAAGCACATTCAGAGCTGTTATCAAAAAGCCTGAGGTTTTTTATTAGTGTTCAGTATCATACTGGATATATCATATCCTGGTCGACTGCCAAGGTTGAAGCTTTCTGTGCTCTACGTTGCACCAAATTATTTTGAAAGTTTAAACCACAAGGGTTGCACTTCGAAAACAATGTACTTAAGTAGAAAGACAAGTGGCTTTCCTCACATGGATAAACACCTAGTCTGTTGAGAAAATCTATTACCTTCCTGCTTTATCTGAAATTAAGCAGAAGGCTGGCTCCAGCATCATACTGAGTGTCTTCTGATGCTATGGTCAGCACAGAACTTGAGAAGGAAATATAAGTGGGGTACAGAGAGACAAGAACAGCATTAAGGAATATGTAAAAAAAGGACAATGAAGTTAAGAGTGTATAAGGTGACGTTAAAGACATGGGAGTGGAGAGAGGAACAAGAGAGGCGGTGGGAGAGGGAGGAACGGCAGAGGGCAGGAATGCCCGGAGAGCAGGGCACAGCAGGGCCAGCAGGGCCCATGCTCCCTCACAGCCGCTCCTGCCCCAGAGGCAGCAATGGCAGAGGCAGGAATGCCCGGAGAGCAGGGCACAGCAGGGCCAGCACGGCCCACGCTCCCTCACAGCCGCTCCTGCCCCACGGGGAGCAATGGCAGAGGCAGGAATGCCCGGAGAACAGGGCACAGCAGGGCCAGCAGGGGACAGCAGGGGACAGCAGGCCCAGCACGGCCCGCGCTCCCTCACAGCCGCTCCTGTCCCAGTGGGAGCAGTGGCAGAGGCAGGAATGCCCGGAGAACAGGGC
>VZRZ01003836.1:424-19666 GCA_013398175.1 Climacteris rufus | reverse complement strand
CATGACACTGCCACAGCTCCCTCCCTGCCCGTGGCACTGCCACAGCTGTCCCAGTGCCCGTGACACTGCCACAGCTCCCTCCCTGCCCGTGACACTGCCACAGCTGTCCCAGTGCCCGTGACACTGCCACAGCTGTCCTTGGTGCCCGTGACACTGCCACAGCTCCCTCCCTGCCCGTGGCACTGCCACAGCTGTCCTTGGTGCCCGTGACACTGCCACAGCTGCCCCGGTGCCCGTGGGGGACGCGAGGGCTCTGCTGCCCCGGGCACACTGGCCGGTGCCCATCTGTCCATCTGCCCATCTGTCCATCTGTCCGTCCCTGGCCGCTCTCAGCCCGCCCAGCCCCGGGCCGTGGCTGCCCCGCAGAGCCGCCCTGCTGTGTGGGTGAGCACGGACAATGCTGCAGCCACTGCCGGCAGCCACATCTCGCCGGGCTTTCATTGGGATCTGCTGGTTTGATGTGATCGCTTCTGACGAGCTGGGGCCGGCCATTGTTGGGATTTTGTCCTTTCTAAATACGAGCTGCAAAGCCCCACTGCATGAGTGACGATAGCTGGTCCTGCTCTGTTCACTTCTATTTCTGTTCCTCTCCCCTTTGTGCTTTGATTGATGCGTGAGGCAGAAGCAGTGTCAGGTGACAGTGCCACGGCAGCACAATTTGGGGGCACAGGCCTGCAGTGTAAAACTTGCTTTACACAATATCTGTGGAGCACACGGGGGATGAAGAACTGGATAATGGCAGAGCCCAAAGATCTGTGTGCTGACAAGGAATCACCACTGCC
The DNA here is from genome assembly GCA_013398175.1 of Climacteris rufus. Lineage (NCBI taxonomy): Eukaryota > Metazoa > Chordata > Aves > Passeriformes > Climacteridae > Climacteris > Climacteris rufus. Next base: position 18,884 of record VZRZ01003836.1, on the reverse strand, counting down.
TGGACACCCTTCATGCAGTCCTATAGTATCAGGATCATGCCTAATGCTACTCAACAACATCACCAGTTGGCAAATGTAAAACATAATGGATTAATTATAACTATAAATACAAAATATAAAATTGTAATTGGTAAAACTTGAGGATGACAAAGAGTGCTAAAGCTGGCCATAACGACCACTTGTATAAATTAACCAAAGCCACAGGGTAGATGTCTTATCTTACACCCTGGTTTGGTACCAGAGACATGCAATACTGCAAATAAAACACTGAGGCTTTTGCAATCCTACACCAGTGAGGAAACAGGCTGCCCATGCTGAGGCTGGATTACCTTGTTCTGTATAATTAATAAGCATCATCAGACTAATTAGAGTAATATTCTTTGGAGCATGCTCACTAGTGAGGACAGGAACCTCCCTGGTTTAGGTGCAATTCAAACTTCTCTACTTTTTTCTCCTGACAATGACTTCCTCTGGCTTCAAGAAAATCCTGAAAGGCACAGTCTCAAAAGAACTTTTTCTTCTCAGCTCTGAACTGCTCAGTTCAACTGCTGTCAATATGAATTTTGTTCTCAGGGGCCAAATCTGTAAGTATTTACCTTTGGGATCATGCCTGAATAGGAATTGAGTTATATTTTGGTGCCGCCAACTTTAAACCAAAACTGCCTGCTCATTCCTTCCTTTCTTGTAAATATTGTATTCTGAAGTGTTCCAGTGCTTAGTTCCAGTCTAGCAATCATAATTCTCCCTACTACTTTATGTCAGTTAGTACAACAACTTTCTGGTTGAGCTTATACCACCTTCTAAACCATCCAGCTGGGCACAAAATAAGCTACAACTTCTGCTGAAGGACAGACACCCAGCTGGCAGCACAAAGTATGGAAGTGCCTCTGAAGGGCAAACCCACACTGCCTCAATAATAACCACACTAACCCTATGGACTATGGCTCAGATAAGCATGAGAAGAATAATAAATTTTACATTTTTGTAGTGGTTCCTCACTGTTCAGGAAGGACTGAAACTGGTTAAAGTTTATTTTACCATTATTCTTCGTCACAGGCTCATTTTGCTCATGCAATCCAACTTTACCCTTTTTTTTTTAAGAGTCAAAAGGGGAAAACAAGGAGCTCTCAGTGCAGAAAGGGCTCTGCTTAGGAAAGTACAGGAGTTCAACAGGAGGACAAACTCATGTGAAGGTGGAGAGTCAGAATTTAAAACAGCAAAAGAAGTCACTGTGATCCACACTATTGACTAAAGTTTAATTTAAAAATATTAGTTCCTTTAAACACAGATGCCTAACATACACCTCTGAACCCTCCTTTAGTGCCAACATCACATCCAGCCTACAAGGGAATAACCCCAGTGCAGTGTGACCTCTCCTCTTCCCACTCCCCCAGCACATAATCCCTGGATAGTGAGGGTGGGGCTTGTGCCATGCCGTGCTATCTTCAGCTGGATATTGTATCTAAGCCTGGGATTGTCCTTCCCAGCTCACCTTATCCTTCACAGCAGCATCACAACAACTCCATGGCTATTGTTCCAAATCCACACCTGCTGAGGAAATTCAGCACCTTCCAGTCCTTCACTCTCACTCACAGCAATAATCTGAGCCAACCCCTTCCCTGGCATAAACCCTGTCTGCGGTGGAATTAAACCATGGATGAACGTGACCCGCCACATCTTGAGCAAAATCCACGTTCCTGGGAGCAGTTTATAAGCAGCAGTATTACAGGACATGCAAGTCTGGGAGCCTTTAGCCTCTTAGGGGGATTGTAAGTGGCCCAGCTCAGTAATCAGGGATTGTTTCCATACCAACAGCTAATCAGGGGCACATCCCGCCACGTCTTAGGGACACTTCCCAGGCCTTAAAGCCATAGCTCGAGTTTTCCCAAAAACTTCACTGCCACTCTCCAAGGCCTACTCCAGCTCAAAGGGAATCTGCTTCCCAAGAAAACTCTTTTCCCTTTGCAGCTCATTTATCAGCGCCCATCTCAATGAATGAGCGTGGCAAGACAATTCTGAGTGGCACAAGCGCTCGATGGAAATGGAGCTGCTTCGGGTTTCACCCATGATTCTGGTTTGTTTACATTTGGTGAAACCTCAGGAAAAGGGGGATAAAAGCTTTGCTTCAGTTGAAGTAATGGTGTTAACCTCCAGTGCTAATAATTAACTCAATTATGCTGAATTAATTTGATATAATTATCAGTGATGAAGCAAAGACAGCGACCCAGAGAAAGTTTGAGAGACAGGAAGAACAGAAGTCTTAACAATACAAAATACCCTATAACTAGTATAAATAGCATCTTTTTTTTTTCCAGAATGAGTCAAAGACACAAAATGAGTTCATTACAGTCATCTGGCTTCACTCAACCCTCCAAATTACCCCTGTACCCAGACAAATAGCTGTGAAATCCAGCAAGTGCACTAGAATTAGAGCAGGCCCTGACGAGTTTGACACAGCACTCAGCACAAGCGTCTGTCCCCATCCAATTATCTAAACAATGCAGATTTAATAATATATTTAAGAGATCCAGAAAGCTTTTCCTTTAACTGAAGATGTTAATTAAGAACACTTTCCTGTTGTACTGTTGTCAGTTGGGTGGTTTTTTGAGGAACAATCTGGAGGATGCTTTTGGAATCTTTTGATTTGATCTGCAGTTTTTATCTAGTATTTTCAGACTTAATCAGTTCAAAACAAACAAACCCCAACTATAAAAACCAAACATCTGTATTTTTCCTCCCCCATTTATTATTTTTATGATTTGCCTTTAAAAAGTATTGCAGATATGCCTTCCTTGCTATGAAAATACATTTTATCGAGGTTTTTTAATGCTTATGTATTAAAAGAAAGTATTAGAGGCAAAAATCAGATGTGGTTCAGTCTGGGGGAGTGGGTTAAATGACAATGAAATATAAGGAATTCTATGCAAATGAATGCTGAAGTAGCAGCAGAATCTCTCAGGACTCTGCCCTGCAGCCGGCACCCGGAGGAAGCAGCTCTGGCCCGCGAGGGGTCAGGGAAAGCAGAAGCCACGGAGGGCAGGGCACCGAACAGCCCGGCCGGGCCACAGCCCTGGCTGCTGTGGGCAGCAGGAGGGCAGGGCACAGCCCCAGATCCCCGTGGGCAGCAGGAGGGCAGGGCACAGCCCCAGCTCCCCGTGGGCAGCAGGAGGGCAGGGCACAGCCCCACACACTGCAGGGCACAGCCTGAGCTCCTTCCCTGCCTCTGTCCCGTCCAGCTGCCCTGCGTGCACGGATTTAGCACTGATGGTGGCACTCGCCTGTTGGAAGGAATTTCACAACTGGCAGCATCACTTATTTAATGTTGTACAGTCCTGAAGGATCGCTGACATTCCAGCCATGGAGGCCCGGGTGCCTTTGCTCTCCGGCTTCAGCCTGAAATACGCCTTCCACAATGCTGTAAATACACAAGTTTCTAAGCTTCTACTGCATTTTTATTATCCTTGGTGACAAGAATAAAAATACTACCTCTAACATCACCAATTGCTTCTGAGGAGAGATTCCAAGTGCTTACATGTAAGAAATGAATAGTATTTTTCCAATTTGCTAAGTAGGTGCTGCTCACACGCCCCCAGATCACTTCCTCCCCGAGTTCTGCTGGTTCTCAAACACAGCTGATCTTTCAGAAATCTGTTTAATTGCCACCAGGCTCTGATCACACTCATCAGTTTAAAGCAAGCTCCATTACATACATAATTTATGCATTTGATTTCAACAGATCCTTTAGTGCCCGATACTGAGGGGGCAAAAAGTGTTTTCCGTGGGGAAGAAGTTGTTAACATTTTCTGAAGAACATTAAAAAATATATTATTTCTGTAGAGACACTACATTTGAAAGTGGTGCGAGGGATTGTTTGAAGTCTCCACATTTACCTGGACAGCTACTCCCATTTTCTCTGTGGCTATTTACCACCACCTCTATTTCAGTGAGCCGAGTTACGGCTGCAAGGGGAGGCAAGGGGAGAGAACCTGAGGGAAAGGGCAGGCCCAGGCTGGAGGGAAGCACAGCTCGCACCTCCTGCAGCTGGTACCGAGGAAGGAGGAGTGGGCTGACACACCCCGAGCGCACACGCACCCTCCGTGGGCTGACACACCCTGACCACACCTCGCACCCTCCGTGGGGTGACACACCCTGACCGCACCTCACACCCTCCATGGGCTGACACACCCTGACCACACCTCGCACCCTCCGTGGGGTGACACACCCTGACCGCACCTCACACCCTCCATGGGCTGACACACCCTGACCACACCTCGCACCCTCCGTGGGGTGACACACCCTGACCGCACCTCACACCCTCCATGGGCTGACACACCCTGACCACACCTCGCACCCTCCGTGGGGTGACACACCCTGACCGCACCTCACACCCTCCATGGGCTGACACACCCTGACCACACCTCGCACCCTCCGTGGGGTGACACACCCTGACCGCACCTCACACCCTCCATGGGCTGACACACCCTGACCACACCTCGCACCCTCCGTGGGGTGACACACCCTGACCGCACCTCACACCCTCCATGGGCTGACACACCCTGACCACACCTCGCACCCTCCGTGGGGTGACACACCCTGACCGCACCTCACACCCTCCATGGGCTGACACACCCTGACCACACCTCGCACCCTCCGTGGGGTGACACACCCTGACCGCACCTCACACCCTCCATGGGCTGACACACCCTGACCACACCTCGCACCCTCCGTGGGGTGACACACCCTGACCGCACCTCACACCCTCCATGGGCTGACACACCCTGACCACACCTCGCACCCTCCGTGGGGTGACACACCCTGACCGCACCTCACACCCTCCATGGGCTGACACACCCTGACCACACCTCGCACCCTCCGTGGGGTGACACACCCTGACCGCACCTCACACCCTCCATGGGCTGACACACCCTGACCACACCTCGCACCCTCCGTGGGGTGACACACCCTGACCGCACCTCACACCCTCCATGGGCTGACACACCCTGACCACACCTCGCACCCTCCGTGGGGTGACACACCCTGACCGCACCTCACACCCTCCATGGGCTGACACACCCTGACCACACCTCGCACCCTCCGTGGGGTGACACACCCTGACCGCACCTCACACCCTCCATGGGCTGACACACCCTGACCACACCTCGCACCCTCCGTGGGGTGACACACCCTGACCGCACCTCACACCCTCCATGGGCTGACACACCCTGACCACACCTCGCACCCTCCGTGGGGTGACACACCCTGACCGCACCTCACACCCTCCATGGGCTGACACACCCTGATCACACCTCACACCCTCCGTGGGGTGACACACCCTGACCGCACCTCACACCCTCCGTGGGCTGACACACCCTGACCGCACACACACCGTCCGTGGGCTGACACACCCCGAGCGCACACACACCCCAACACACCGTGGGGTGTGGGTAAATGGGGCTGCCACCCCCCACCTGCCCCACAGCTTCCTCCGCCCGCCCCCGGCCCTGCTCTGCCGTCACAGCCTTCATTTTCCCTTTCATGGATTTCTGCTTGAAAAAGCATCACTGCCTCGATTGTCTATTTTCAGCCTATATTTAAGAAAACCCTTTGGTTCCATTTGTAGCCACATCCTGTCTCAGCCTCCCCCTCTTTTTGTTCCTAAATATAAGGCTGATGCAATTTGATGTGACATGACAAAATAGCACATTTGCATTGGCAGAAACTTTCTCTCAGCAGCGGTAATTAAAGGGAGTAGATGAGACATTGCTGAAATTGGTGTTTATTTAGCCTGGAAATAAAAGGCTTCAAGATGTCTTGAGAGGGATGTTCAAGTGTGTCACGACTATGAAACTCATCAATGAGTGCCACCTTCTACAGGCTTCCTTTCTGACCAAGCAAACCATCACTCAAACAATGTCACTGATTTAAAGAGAGTAAAACAATAAATCAGAGTTCTGTAGACCATATTCCTAACCCGTGAAAATTATTTAATGTGTTCCTTGGGGTTATAAATAGAACCAGGACACTTTTGGTTACAAATAAGACAAGGTCAGTCAATCTCTAACTATAGAGCACAGGCTCTCTCAAAATGAGAGAACTAACATCTCACTGACTACAGCGAGAATTAGGTGCTTAAATAGCTGAATTTGTGATCTGAGAGGCAAGAGCAGAGGACAGATACCCTCACCTACAAAACGGATTTTTGTTAATTTTTAAAAGAAATCTAGAAACAGCAGCCTGAATCCTGTGAGTTCAACTGGAGTCACATTACAGATTAAAACTCATCTACAAAACTCATGAAATAATTTACTGTGCCTGGTTTTACCAAACAGATGCACTGCAAATACCTGACAGGAGCAGGTAATCGCAGCTTCCTCTACTCTATTCCATTATTGATGACAACAGAAGAAGGCAGTGGTGGAAGAAGAGCAGTATTTGCAAGTTCAAAGGTTTTTCTTAATTTTTAGAAGGTAAGTTTAGTTTACTTAATCGAAGTGAAAAATTCAGGGAAAGGTCTGGTGGATGTTCCCTAGGCCACAAGGTTTAGCAGACCTAATATGGTTTCAAGTGAAACTTCCTGCTCAGGAACATCTTCCCTCTCCTTGTGCACACAAGGCTATTCTTCAAAACCCATCTGTGATCAGCTCAAAACCAGCAGCCCACGTTTTGAGCAGGCTCGTTTCCATCCTAACACAGATGGCACCAAGAACAGGGCAGGCCAGAAAAAAATCAGTTTGCATATTATGCTTCAGTTTTTATGGGTCAGATTACCATTCGAAGCCATCAAAATGGCAACCCATATGTGATGTGTCTGCCATGGGAACTGAAGTGATACACCATCCAAATCTTAACGGGGTTGGTTAGAAAAGGTTTGATTAACCATTGACTAACCTCTGATATTTAAAAGTAAAGACATTTTCCTTCCCCAAAAAATTTTTACTTTGACAGATCAATAAAATAGCTTTGGTGAGTCAAAAAGGGAAAGACATTATCCCATCTCCATCCCTGAACAACTGCACAGGCACGGCTCTGTTGGCAGAAGGGAGCTCAGCTTCTATGCCAAATATTCGCTTCCTCAGTGAGCCAGGTGCAGATGTTGGCTATGTCATCTGTTCCAACTTCTTTGTTCTACAAGCCAGAAAATTGTTCCCACAGCTTCGGGGGGAAAATGGGGATATGAAGAGCTCTTTGCATGCTTTCATTGGTGGAAGAGTATCAGCTGTTTTAAAGACAGTCTCACAGAAATAAGAAATGTGTCATTACCAGCACTTGTGACTGTGAAGCAGCAGAGAGCCGTGTCCTACGGATCCTGAAGGAGATGCTGCAACAAGGCCACAGCCACGGCTTTCTGCTTCCAGCCTCCCACCCAGCCTGTGCCTTCCTGCAGTGCCAGCTACAGCTGACTCCCTCTTCTAGGGGGGCGTTATCCCAGATGCTCCAGAAGCTCTGCTGCCACAGGGACAGGCTTTAAAGTGGGCAAGTCTCTTCTGGGAGAGTCTATTGAATGGTAAACGGCATTTGAAATGTCCTGCTAGGTTATCATGGCACCTGGAACTCAAACAACTGCCGCCCTAACTGACAGCCAGGGCCACCACCCCCTGTCACTGCCAAGGGGAACATTCTTCAGTCACAAGTGTTTTCAGCCCTCTAACCTCCCTACATGACATTTTGGTCAATGCTGGTACTGCAGGTGTTTATTCTCAACCAGACACACAAAGCAACAGCAGATCCCCTCCACTATGCCACGACTCTGATCTAGTTGTAGTATGAAAATATTGTTTCCTTGGTATCTTAGTGGCAATTTGCAATTTGGGTTCTACTACTGGATTCATCAGCACGGCTGGAATGGAGACAGGGTGATCTTAAACGTAACAGGCTCTTTAGAAATATGTCCTGCAAACACATACAGTCATGTACCAATTCTGCACCAACTTCATTTCTACCATTTCTTTGTGATTTGGCATTTTCACTTTTTTCCCCTCTGTGAGGCAAACAGGCTTCTAATGATTTCCATAAATGCCAAAAATTCACTTACAGCATCCAGAGTAAAGGAACTTTAATTATCTTCACAGATTAGGCCTGTCCAAGTCCAGAAGTAAGTGACAGACCGGCAGAGAAGAATCAATTTTCATTATCTGTTTCTCCTCAACTTGCTCCTTGAAGTGCTATTAATAAACAAGTGCCAAAAAGCCTGTCCATAGCTCAGTTTACCCCTGTGGAAGCTTTCACTTTTGCCTGACCAGTTACGTCAGACATGAATGCATGGCCTTGATATGAACAGGGTTTTGCTTTCAGTCATTCACTCAGAAAAACTTCAATAAATATATACTGTAAAAAGACTTAAGTAGAGAGAAATTCCAGCTGAAGAGACCTGACCCTTCAATATTTCCTGACAAGAGCTGCTGGAGGTGAGAAACCATTTACCTCCTTTACAGAGCTACAGTTTCTGTGACTGAGAACTCTGTACAATGACGTAATAATTACTTTACAGTGTTCTGTATAGCAAAAACTGCTTTGGACCCAGGTGACAATTGACTGCACACAAGAAACTCCTCTTTCTCCAGCAGTCAACTGTACAGAGAGTAAAGCAAATCAACCCATTCTCTAGAGTCAACACTAATTTTTTTTATTTAGAACCTAACCTAAGTTTGTTGAAGTCAAGAGCCTGACTATCCAAAGACATCTGGATCAGGTTTTATCTCAGATCCTGTCACAGAGCCTTTCAAAAATTACTTGAAACAAAAGTCCTGAAAGATAACAACGACAGAGGCTCTGAACTGATCTGTTCTGCCTCCCTTTGAAACACGCGAGTCTTTGAAAAATCTAAGGCAAAACTCTCAAGCAGTTTACAAACACATGGATCAAAGATAACTGTTGTCATGGATGAAATTTTTCCCCCAAGTATTAATAGTATCACAACTTGGTGACATGTGATGATTGAGAACAGCCTGGGATGTGCAAGTTTTGGTATCTAATTTCAGCACTTCCATTTGCCCTCTGAAGGCCACATCCAGATGCACACAGGCAGACACTGCAATGGCTGATGTGAAACAAGGACCCAGAAGAACAGATTCCACTTTAAAAGCTCATCCTGAATCTACTGACATTTTCTAGCTATGGAACAAGAACTGAACACCAAAAGCTGACTTATTTTCATCTAAATTTTCCTTTCTGAGAGCAGAGAGGACCTCTGATAAGTACCTTGGCTCAGTCCTGCAGAAAACACCTCTCATTGGCATTGTTAATTAACACTTAGCAGGTACGCCTGCAGCTAGCTATCCCACCAGGACATTCACCATGCCCCTTCACAAGGGCAGGCCTCCTCTGTTAACTCCCAGCCAGTGGAATACCCAGAGAGCAACACAATTAACTTCCCCTTAGGCTGATATTCAAACCAGCAGTTACTTCTATAATTCACTTAGCAGAGCATCAGGCACCTGGGCTCAGAAAGCTTTCCAAATCTACTCCAAATACACGCAGCTGATCTCTGAGAACACAATAAAATAGTAGCAGTTGCTCTGTTTCATTGTTCAGTAATAAACAGTGCTTAAGGTCTAACTTGAATTTCCACTTTGAAAGTAGAAGAGTCTTTTAAAGAAAAGTTCATGTCAAACTTGAGGTTCCTTTGTGCTGCCAAAGCATCTGAAGAGCACTGATGTAAATGTGAATTACACTCCCAACAGGGTTACTAGCTGGTAGAAGTTAGTTAAAGCCAATAATCTCCAACTTGCTGTCCTATTTTTATCTACTAAAAGCCCAGGGCCTTCTCGTGATCCTACAGTACAAAGCTGACCTGCAGTCAATCCCTTCTCTGCATCAGACTGCTGACAAGATTTCTGCATGTTCATACACCACCAACCAGCTGCAGCCTGGAACAATGTCTGCACGGTACTGTTCACTTTGGTATGTAACCTACAAACAAATAACACACACTAATGGGCCCTTAAAAGATGTTTGAGAGAAACAGGCTTACTTTCCATGCACAGACATACTTCCAAGTAAAATCTGGAGCCCATGTTCATTCCTGTCTGTGATGGAGCAATGATATTGCTGTTCAATTTCTTATTTATCCTGTATCATAGATACTCACCATATCCAAAAGGAATGCAAAGGTGCTATCTGTAAACTCTTTACAGTTTAATAAAGTGATTGATGACAATTTACTAAAGGTAAACAGGTATAAATCTGCTGTTCCCAACACACCCAAACTTATTTATCAGCATATGGAAATTGCTTCAGTGGGCAGAGATCAAAGCCACACGCATTATTTTCCAGAGGGTCGCCAGTGTTTGCTTGTGCAATGATGAACCCCAATTATTGCATTATACCCTTGTCTCTGTACACCACAGCTCTCTTCCCACTGCTGTGAGAAGAGGACCAGAGCAGAACCAATTCATACCTTTCTTCCCCAGCACAATCTGGTCAGCTTTTATTGGGAGAAACATCTCCATAATAATCTGACCAGACTTCTCTCTCATTTGTTTGCAATGAAAGAGTTAATATCTGTGACCCAAATATGGAGACCCATTTTAAACTTGCTGAAAATTGCTTTTTAATCCTAGCTCTCGAGGATTTCCTTTGAAACCATCTGCCATGCACGCTGGGTACTCTTTCCCTGTATATATGCAGGATTACTATAATATGGATTCTTTTGTGTAACTTAATACATTTCAGCATATTAAAAAATTAGTTGAAATTTCCATTCTTTTCTGATTTCAACTGCCATAAAAATGACTGTAGAAGTCAAAACCACAGACAAATTCACGGCAAAGCAAACACCCATATTTATCTTATTTACTGCAGTATTTACCTTGCAATTCGAAGATTTAGTCAGTCTGGCTGGCTGGGTTTAAGGAATAGTTATGAGTTACTAATATAACTTATGCACATGCTTAAAATAAAGCTCAAGAACTTTGTTGGATAAGAATGGATTTAATCATGTGCTTTACCATGCTTAAATTTCCCATGCTTACTTTCAAGACTGGAAGACACAACATCGTAATAATTAAGAGATCAGAAAATGGATTTCCCAGTATTATTTCAAATCTATTGCCCTGTTTTTTCTATTTCAGTTTTTTCTATTTTCTTGCTATGAACCTTTGTGCAGTTTTATTTTTACAGTTCAAATACTGAAAAGTCACACTCGTAAATAAACTGAATGTTAAAATTGGCACCTGCAACCAAACATCCAAAACTTAAACTAAAGAAAGTGTATTGCTTCCTAGCACAATAACCACAGCCAGAGTGACTGAAATAGCAAACATTCAGCAAGCTAGATTTATAATCAATTTATTGAATCAGCCTACAAAGTAAAAGAAAGAAAATTTTAAAAAATCTAAATCCCAGCACAATTATCAAGCATCTTCAGAGTGAAATACTTTAAAAAATTGTGATGTGCCTGCAAATACTCTGAGAACAGAAAATGAGGACAATTATTTGCACAGGTTGAATCACCTAATGTGACAGGGCACAGCCTGTGAACTTCTTTGTTCCACATGAGCAGCTGAGAGCGCCCGGCGAGCGCGGGGCTGCTGAGCAGCGCTGGCTCCCAGGACTCACCCGAGCTCCGACACGAGGAGCGGCAATGCAGAACCCCTCCGAGCCAAAGGGAGGATCCCACTCCCTCTGATGCCTTTTCCCTGCAAAGGAGCACTGTTAGATGTGATTAACACACAGGACAGAGCTACACGTGCAGAGCTTGGAAGAATGTACAGAGGGAAAAACAAGCAAATCATTTTGGTTCAGCAGTAACAGATGTTGAAGCACCATCCTGCAGACATGTTCCTTTTAATACAATACTGCTCATAAAGTGAGGGGGGGAGGACAGAATCAATGCCCAATTACCCAGTTTTTTCAGGGTTTCCATTTTAATGAGCTTCCTGGATGATTCTGTCCTTTTAATTTTCCTCCTCTAATAATCCTATCAAATTAGTTTTGTCTAAAACATCACCAAAAAGAAAATCAGCTGTCTAAAAAAATCTTAAAAGTGCTTGTAGCAGGTTCTTAAAAATGACACATTATACATCGTTTACTTCTGTGTAAATGCAGAGCAATTCCCAAGATCCTACAGCACTGCTGGGATTAGGCTTGAGTGACTGAAAACAGCTTCATGTCCCGACACATCTGCTAATGGCAAAGGGATAGAAACAGCCTAACAGTGCAATGGCATTTGCAGATAGATCAGTGCTGAAAAAACAACCAAATGCAGAATAAATAGATTAAAGTCACCTTTCTCTGGCTGAGGGAGGGATTAGGTGAAGCCTGGCCTGCATTCCAGCTGTGGAGTAACCTGCTTTCCTGCTAGACTGCATCTGCCACTCAGGGCACCAAGAGTGCACAGCGAGTGCCCGCCTCACACCCGGCCCCTGAGAGGAGCTGGTGACAGCGCTGCTGCAGCCACAGGGCTCAGCCCCCGATGTGCCGGGCAGCACAAACCCCACACAGCCCCAAACAGCCTCTGCAGCCAGGCAGGGCCAGGCCCTGCAGCCAAGGGCAGGGTGAGCAGGAGCTCCAGTGCTGGCACCCACGGCCTCTGCAGCCAGGCAGGGCCAGGCCCTGCAGCCAAGGGCAGGGTGAGCAGGAGCTCCAGTGCTGGCACCCACGGCCTCTGCATGCACAGGAGTAAAGCAAAGCCCCACGGGCACGACTGCTCACAGAGCAGCTTTCTTACATCCCACTGGTCCCCAGTGCCACAGCAATCGGTGACGTGGAACTAATGGATACAAATCTCCTGAGGGGAACCTTGCTGCTGGTTATCTCAAGATGAGAAATTTAGTCCAGAAGGATAAATTGGACAGACAGCTGAATAGCTTTAGTTCTCTTGGTAGGAAAGGAATTGATCTGGTAAAGAAAGCCCTTAAAGAGATATTATCATGTCAAAAAGCAGGACTAGGAAAAACATTAATAGTCTTAATACAACTGAGAGACCTCTGAAAACTTTGTGTTTCTATCAGTAGCTAATTATTTTCACCTTCACACAAAAGATGACTGAAGATGTCAACATTTTAACATTTCTCCTAGTTAAACTTACAATATTAATATAATTATGAAACTGCTATAAAAATCCCCGTTCTTCAATTAGTTACTTCATTTTTGCATCTAGTATTTTTACTCATCAATTCCCCTTCCATCAAGTCCAAGAAAAAATAAAATATTCAGATCTTCACAGGCATGTAAAAGATTTTATCCATAATTCTGGCAAAATGTTGTATCAGACTTTTGCAGATTAATTTTCCCGCCCAATTCCTCAATTCCATTCATTACTGTATTTTGACAAACAAAATAACAACAGTTCATGTGCACATCACATGTGCAGCCTGTGTTTTTTGCTCCAAAGTGCACATTGCAAGATTTACTTTCTTCAAAAACATCTGATTTCAAGTACAGGATTATGAAGGAAGAACACAACAATGAATTCTCAAAAGGCACCTGCAATCTGCGGTGTCTTGGTTCATCTGCACAGCTTGTGCCAAACACTCTGAAGTCGCAGGACTCCAGGATGTGAGCCCTGCACTGTACTGAGGACAATGGCAGGTCACAGCCATCCCTGCTCCTGTGCTCTGCTGCTGGGCCCCAGCGCTCTCCTGAGGCCACCAGGGAATCAAATACCCCAGACCAGCTGAGGGTGGAAAAATCTCAGCAAGAGCTCTCAAACTGACCACAGTCTCCGTGTACAACTACTGCCTCCTGACCCAGTGGCTCCAAGTCCCATGGAAGCGACGATTTCCAAAGCTGTTCTCTTCCTTGGACAGTAGGTTGGAATCAGGAATGGCACTGCATGGTGTGGACTCAATACTGAGTGAGCCAGGACTGAGGTGTCAGTTCTGTGACTGCCGCCAGAGATTTGTCCTGAGAACCCTCCCGTCCTCCTCCTCCGGGCTGACGTGACACCCACCCCACTTCAGACCACCATCAACCAGTACCTGTGCACGTGCACACTGCAAATTAAGCAGCCCACTGATATCAGAGGTATGCTGCAGGAAACCAGCACTCGGGCACCCGGCAGCAACAGCATGCAGGGAATGCATCCAGCCTTGGCCACACTGCACGGGCTGGGACCAGGTCAGCTCCACTGCCACACAGCAACCCGTGTGGGGCTTGTCTGTCAGGGTGTGCCCCATCCCACCAGCCCAGAATCTCTGCTCCCCACCGAGGCCACAGCCACCCTGACCTTAGCCAGGGTGATTCAGAGCACCTCTGCTCAGCTGGTGGCTTGGCATTACTTTCAGCTACTAGCTTACTCCAGAAGCAGTGGACCATGGAGAACAAGGTCACTCAACACATGTTTAAACAAGCAACAAACAGTGATGTAACTCTTGGAAAACACATAAATGTACCATCACATTCAGATTAAAATCATGCAGTGCTTTTTGCCTGGAGAGGAGGAAAAGGAAGTAGCCTGCTTCTCTACCCACTCCTAAACCCATCATTTAGGGATGCTGCTCGCACAAGGACAAGTGGCTTGTGGTGATGCTTTCAATTCTCCACCTTCTAGGGAAGATAACACACTGTGGAGCTATTTTAAGAACATCTCATTCACAAAGGTCTCCAATTCAGTCTTCAGAGACAGAGATGATTTTCTTGCTGCTTCAACATCTTTACTGGCATGACATTTGCTTCAGAGGGAATTCATTTGCTGTTCTAACATCAGAATGGAGCAAGAGCAGCTGCCAGGAGAGGGATAAAAGGAAACACTGTCGACAAAGAGCAGCAGGGTCATTTCTGGTGCAAAGAAATATAGAACAGAGAGAACCGCAGAACTGTCACTTTCTCCAGAAAGCAGCAGGGGATAAAGACATCCCCTCTGCCTCCTGCAACTGGTGTTTAGCAGCAAGGAGGAAAATGAGACAGAAAGGACTAAACAATCAGGCTGAAGTCTTTAAATGATTAATTATTACAAACCAACCGTAAGCACCTGAGCATTCCCACTTAGAGCCAAGCTCATGCTTAAGTGCTGCAGTCAGCAAAGAATTCAGTAAGTCCTTCAGAACTCTCAAGAGAAAACACTTCTGGCTATAAAGCTCTGCAGAGCACGAGTTCAGTGTTTTAGAGATCACATCTTTGGGATGATTTCAAGCTGCAGTGCTAATCCTGACCATCATATCTGTCTATGCAGCACGCTGGACAGGCTTGGGGCAGGGCTGTCATTCCACCACAAAAAACTGCTCTGCAAGAGCCAGAGGGGGCTGGTGGGGCAGGGAAGCAACACAAGTGCCTGTGGAGTCTGGTGTCCAACATCAGAGAGAAGCACAATCTTAGAGGCCAGCATCTGTCACTGACACCAGTTGTCCCCGAGGCCGCCCCAGGCACACCAGTGCTGCCCACTGCAGCAACCACCACTCCAGTATTTCACTGCTGTCCCAGCAGGGCCACATTCCCACCATGCTGCTCCCAAGGCTCTTGGCCAAGCTGCCTTTTGGCCTGACTGACAGCCTTACCATAGGTCACCCGCTTGCTTGGATTACTCCAGTTTTTTCCCTCTATCTTATTAAAACATTGCCCTGAGCAGGGCAGGGATTTGTCCCTCATTCCACAGGATGAGCAGATCCTGCCCTCCTCCTAGATAAAGGCATATTGCCATCCTTGGAAATGTCAAGACAGAAACCTTCATACATAACCAAACCTGACCCAAAGTAGTCTCTCCTCTGCTGCTCACTGTATTTTATTAATGGAATCATTTATTCTTTTCCAGTTTCATAGAGAAAAGGTTTTAAAGACAAAAACTCTGGAAAATTATTCTTTGCAAAGAAAAGGGCTAACCGACTCCAACAGCAATTTTAATCCCATGATATTTTGTGTATGTTTATTCTGTTACACATTAGGATCACAGTTTATTTAGAGCGTGGTATTTATCTCACTAAGCAAACCTGCTCAGATTCACAGGCATTAGCACCATGTTTATGACACCTTAAGGGCTTCAGCATTAGGATTTATGAATTAAATATGTCCAGGGCATTACAGAACACTGAGGACTGTATCTGCAGAGTGTTATATCAGGGAATGTGTGGGTTTGTCAAACACCCACATGATAAATTATCAATAGTGCAGCTCAGAGCACCCCTTTTGTGGATCAGAGACAAATCTGTGCATTTTATTATGCTTTGTTCCACTTATTTTTTTCTGCATTAAAGGATCACAAAACCCCTACATGCCTAAATACTGAAGGACATTCATACACAACACACAATCAAGAGACTTATTCTAATATTCTGAGTCCCATTTTCACAGCTAGTTCATGTGGGACAAGAAAAAAAAAGCCTGCAAAGTATGTCTGGAACTGAACCATTGCAATTTAAACTGTGCAAGATGATACAATCTCTTGTGGAGAATTTTAAGGTTAAAACACTGCTAAGGCGCATCAAAGAAACTGATTACAAATTGTCTTCCATCCCTTGCCCGTATGCACAGCACTGTCAAAGAGATTATATCCCTGCAAAGCAAGTGTCAAATCTGAGGGGAAAATAAATCTCTCAAGAGTCAGAAAAGACTAAACTTGATGCTGTGGATTTTCAGAAATGAACAAGTCTGTGCCCTATGTTTCTGATGCACAGTATTGACTTTTCTATGCAGTTTTTACGTGAGTTTAGCACAGACAACTCCAGCTACACCAGCTTTCGCTCCCAGCCAGCAGCTTGTACTGTGTTACAGCACTGTCACCTGAGTGCCATGGTGAGACACATGCACGTCCCCACGAACAACTGTCCTCTCCAGCAAGGGATTAGAATTGATCTGCCATGGTTCAGCAGCAGCAGTGTCCAACTGTGCATCTCCAGGCCTTTCTGGGGATGACAAATGAGCTGCCCTCAAACTGGGCTTTGGCAGGACCTCGTGCAGCGTCTCTGCCCGCCCAGGTCCAACTGCCATTGCTGCATTTTGCCAACTTGCTCACCAAGCAGCTCAGGCTCACTGGACTATGCACACAACACACTTGCTCCAAGTTCCACAAGCCAGCTCAGGGATGAGCCCCCTCAGCAGCCTAATGCTTCTTCAGGAGGCTGGAGACAAGGGGGAAGTGCTGACTTAGACACTACACCAATAATTCATCCTGCTCCAAGTGGGAGTGATTCATAAAACTCATAGGGAACACTTGCAAGTTACAGACCCGTACTGAGGAAACAAAGGGTCTATTAGGCGAGCACTTTGCAAGTTTCATGTTTTCTTACTACCCTTCAAAAAGTTTTTTCCTTACACATACTTCCATATGAATCAACTGGATCTTGTCCTCCTTAACTTTCATAGCATGCAGAGCCTGAAGAGCAGCTGAACGGACAGCTCTTAAGCCTCACAGCATGACAAAGGCCAAGGACACCAATGAAAAGTGTTTATGAACCCAGTGTGGAAGGAAGATACACTCATCAGGGCGGGTCAGCACTGGCACCTGCCAGAAGTCCATATGGACACCGAGATAAGCACATCATTCACCAGGCTTCACCTCACTGACAGGGGCTGCTTCAGCTTCAGCAGGCAAATAAAATAAAATGGCTGTAGCATTTAGTTCAACTGAAATGAATAAAGTGGGTCCCAGATTTTACTAACACTTTCCAGATGGAAGCTGGAGAGCACGGTGTGGGGTGATCTGGTCAGGGGCTGTCAGGAGAACAGGTGCCAGTGCCAGGACTGCAAACCCTGCGTTTCTTCTGCTCCTGCTGCTGAAAATCCATCGACATGACAGCATCTAAGGACACTTCAGGGTACTTCTAAGACAAGACACTTATCTACCCAGGAAAGTACCTAACTGAACAAGTATTTAAGGTGACACAGTGTGCTTGGACTTGAATAAAGGCATTGAGACAGAGACCTGCCAATACACCAAGAACTCAACTTCCCATGCAAGGATTATTAGGCCATCACTTCATTTTACTCTTGACAACGCTTTGCAGTAAGAGAAAAATAAAAGTCTGTAATGAAGGAACCTCTTTATCCCCATCATACCTAATTTAACTCTACCACTATGGGCAAGGCTTCAATAACCCGGAGAGTTCCTCTGAAGTAAAACTGTTAATTAGATATGATTAATATTCACATGAGAAAATGGCAAGTGTTAAAACTGTCAAGTTTTTACCCATCCCTATGTTTTAGGGAACACTGATGCCTTACCCAAGGACACTGCAGTCCCCAAGCATGCAGATTCATGGCGTGAGTGAAAGAAAACAACAAACAAAAAATATTTTGGTCCTGGTTAGCACGTACCTGGCACTGAGACCCCTGAGCGCGTTCTGGGCACGCTGAGGGAGCCTCGCAGAGACCTCCTCGGGCTACGGGCCACAGGGCGCTGCTGGCAGCATCTAAACCCTCTCACTAGCGCTTTATTGCCCTTTCCTGCCAAGGGGAGCTGCCAGCCCCGCGCTCCGCAGCTCTCCGTGCTCAGAGACTTGAAAAACAGGCCCCAAACCCCACAGAGCCCCACGCCCCTCGCGGGCAGCCCCCGCCGGGCCCCCGCGCTGCGAGACCGGCCCCGGAGGGC
>VZRZ01003835.1:61455-97559 GCA_013398175.1 Climacteris rufus | reverse complement strand
TTTACTTTTACTTTTACTTTTACAGAACTTTTACAGGGGAAAAATGGGATTATCTTGGGGAAAGATTAAAATTAGTGAAAATAATCTGAAATGCACATTTATACAGAATTTAAGCATCGTTGAGTGACATGGAGTGAAAGTGAATAGCAGCATAGTCATCAGTTCACAGTAAGTTAAAGCATCCCCAAATATGCAAATGTTGTCTGCACACAGCACAAAATGCATAACATAACATGTATCCAGAAAATGATGAAATATTATATTGATTGATTTCTGAATTTACAGTTCATTTCTTTCTTATTGTCAAAAAACTATGAGGAGATAGTGAGAAAAATGTGCTGTCAGCAGGGGCTAGAGTGATTCAGGATTTCAAGGCATGTACTTTGGCAAAAATATTAACAAGTAAGAGTATCTATATATAGTTGAAGCCCACAAATGTTAGGCAAGGAAAGTAATTTTTATCTTCTTGAGTAATTTGTTAAACCATGTAATGAAGTGGAAGAGGCAGTTTAGCTAAAAAGAAAGGATTGACAAAAATGTAAGATAGACACCTAAACATTTAAATAATTTTATTCTGCACAAATATTAATTTGCTATTAAATATATTCAAAAGAAAACAAACATATGAAAGTGAGGATTATTAATGATTGGAGTTGTACCTTTTCTATGTAACTTTACTCTTTGCAAATGAGAGTCATTAAAAGAAAAGCATCTGCATAACTACCCTAGTTAAGATGACATTTAGACCTACAGTCAAAAGAATATGAAAAGCTATTACTTTACTCATCAATAGATTTTTTTTGTCCCCATCTCTCAAATTTTCTTTTCATTCTTTTTAGAAGGAAATATTCAGGTTTTGGTAATATAGTATATCATGTCAGAGATTTTAATAGAGGATGTTTTTCTGTGCAAGCCATTATGTTTTATAACTAAATTTAATTAATACGTATAATTAAATGTGTGTCTTACGTGATTTGTTGCTTCTACAATTATCTGTTTTTTATTTTTTTTTAAATCTGCAGGGAAATGAATATTTTTTGCAAACCAAATTGCAAAGATAACTTTTCTCAAAAACAAGAGAAATATCATGTAATACAGCATTTTAAAAGATATAATAATTTAGTAACTTTTAATATATAAGTGTATAGAAATATGTTCATTTTCCACAATAAATTTTAAGAACAAAAATTATTTTGTTATGAGAGATCAGTGTATTCTGTGTCCAGTGAACATTAGTGTTCAGATATTTTTCTGAGTAGAAACCGAAAATTCTTCATAACTTAAAACAGAAAGGAAACACTGTCACCTAAAAAAGGTTAAATTATTTGGAATATGAAAAGTGATCAAAATCAAATTATCTTCCCCTTTGCTTAAAAAAGCTTAATTAAAGTAAGCATAGAAATTAATGCTGTGCTAGCTGATGTAAGCAGTCCTTCCAGAAAGACATGTCGGGGAAAGAAAAGGAAGCGTCTTAGAAGAAACTTTTAGATTTTACAGAGGTTTATCTCTGTACATAGAATTGGGTTGATGCTTTGACAATCTTTTTTCATTAAGTATAAAATATAATATAGTGATACTCACTATAGCAATTATAAAAATAATATAGCACTTAGAAAAAAAGGCTTTGTTTTGCTTCACTCTGTCACTATCAGTGCTTGAACACTGTAATGACTCCATCATATTCAAAATTTCTCTTACTACATATTGGTGAACAGAAAGGGTAAGATCCTAGCGGATAGTAGGAGTATTGGTGCTTCTTTGAGATCAGCAGCTGTGATCATCTAGTGGAGACAGAAGTCCTACAAAATTTCGGATTATTTAAGTATCCATATGGATTCCAATGTGATTTAACTTTTTGTTTTATATTCTTAGCCTAGTGAAGACATTACCTTTAATTTTCCTCGTATTTGACCTTTGTGATTCTGATTTTTGCCACCTTCATGCCAGAAATTGTCAATTGATTACAACCCTGTAGAGCAGGAAAAACTCTATTCAGATCAATGGGCATATACATCTTTAACTGATAAAGAGAGAAGGCTAGACTTAAATACTAAGTACTATGGTAACTCCTCTGACTCCTTTTTCTGCCTTGGGTCACCTTAGAGTCATAGGTCTAGATCGTCTGGTTGTCAGGAACCTGATGAAGAACTAAATACCTCAGAGCGCTGACACATTTTCTGAAAGAGAGCAAGATTTGACATTTCACTACCCCTTTAATTAGAACCAGAATATTGTTGGTAAAAGATGCAAAACTGTGATATCTTTACTTCAAATTAATCCAAATACAAATCAACACAGAATTTTGAAGCTGTATTACTTTAGGAAAAATTTCTTGTAGCTATGAAAAATATAATGTTATCAGGTAGCACTCCTTGTGTGAAAAAAAGCATCCCACTTAAAATTTATCACACTTTAAATAGCAGAATAGAAGCGTTAATGAGGGATAAAAATATGTGCTCTTGTGAGATTTTTAGGAATGGATATGCATCTAGATTTAAAAAGTGTTCATCATCTTCTCTTTGGATTGTGTTACTTGGTCAGAATATTTCTTTCTCCTCTCTCTCTCAAAAAAAATAGGGCAAGCAAATACTTGTAAATACTCTCAAGTAGAATATTTTAATCTTTGACTACAGCATTTTACAGTTCGACGCTGTTCTTGCTCAAATGTTGATTTTTGTCTTCCTAAGAAGGTCTTAATCATCAACCCCCCATCACCACCACACCCTAAAGCGTGCATTAGGCAGATGCATTTTGTAAAGAGTATGGCAAGACTCAATAATTCTGTAGAGCTTTCTGGAATTATGAAGTTTTCAATTAGTGAAGAAGAAACTGGCCCTTTTTGTTGTCAGTGAGGGTTTTTTCACATCTCCCCACTGAGCTAACCCATGCTTCCTGTGGTGCTTTGTTCCATTCAGCCTCTATTATAGGTATGGATGTCAGGGATAGGTTTTTCCAGAAATAAAAATCAAGATTAACCTAATTAAACCCAAAATTAATTAATCAACTATCTATGGATTTTGTGGATTTAAGACAACCTTTTCATTCATCAGGAAATTGAATTTCTTTTATGCAATGTACAAATTCCTAGAGTTTTATGATAAATTATAAATAAAATTAATGCAAAGGAACACAGTACTTTTCTAGAAAATATTATGAGGAGAAAAGATCAGGTAGAACTTACATTGCAGTCTTCAAAGTCTGTCACAGTAAATATGTGTTTTTCTTTCAAAGGCCCATTGAAAGCCTGAATAAGAAGTTACCCCATGTTTTAAAAAACTGAGAATGTACTCTTTGCCATCTCAACTAGATGACAATATAGCAGGAATTATACAGCATTTTACACAGCAAAATAACTAAAGAGAACTTTCTAGACAGATCTGAAACTTCTGGTATCAACTTCTTCATGAAATCATACCCTCCTGGTTTGAGCTCAGCTTTTCTCACAGACTCTAATGAAGAGATTGGGGGAGAAGAAAAGGTTTACAACCTAAATCTGATACCTCAGAGTTTACTAGATCCAAAGCTAACATGGGACAGAGAGACAGGCAGCCTGTTGTTAACAGAATATCTTGAGATTTAGGAAATGAAGCAAGGGAACACTGAATGAAAAATGTCAAAGAAATATTGGTAAAATTGGTGCTAAATGCTCTGACACCTTTTAGGATTACTCATTAATTAGTTTGATCACATAGTTCTCTTTGTACTATTTTACCATCTTGTCATGGTTTAACTTCAGTGTAGTGGGCTGACGTGCTTTATCGTTCCCCTCCTCTGCAGGGGAGGGGAGAGAAAATATAGTTAACGTCTTGTGGTTCAAGACAGGGAAAGATCACTCAGACATTACCATCTTAGGCAAAACAAACTCAGCTTGGGGAAATTAATTTATTGCCATTCAAATCAAATAGTGTGAAACTAAATGGAATCTTTAAAATCTGATCTTCCCACCACTCCCTAATTAATAGGACCAGCTTTACTCATTTTCTCCAGGGTTCAGAAGGACAAGGAATAGGGACTGCAGTCAGTTCATCACGTTGTCTCTGCTACTGCTTCCTCTTAAGGGTGATGACTCTTCACACTTTTCCCCAGCAACAGCACAGGGACAATCCCACAGGAGACAGTCCTCCATGAACTTCTCCAACACAGGTATTTCCCATAGGCTGCAGTTCTTCACCGACTGCTCCATCATGAGTCTCTTCTATGAAGTGCATCCATTCCACTGTGGTACTTTCACAGGATCACATGTCCTGCCAACAAACCTGCTCCAGCATGGGCTTCTCTCTCCAAGGGGCCACTGATCCTGCCAAGAGTCTGCTCCAGTGCAGGCTTCCCATGGAGTTCACAGCCTCCTCTGGACACCCACCTGCTCTGGTGTGCAGGAGAAAATTTGCAGGTTGACATAAGGATAATTTTATAGGCAGAACAAAAGCCATGCCTGTGAACAGAGCAAAACAAGGAATTAATTCACAGCTTCCCACAGACAGGCAGGTGTTCACCACCTACAGGAAAGCAGGACTCCATCACGCCTAACATTTACTAGGACAGACAACCACCACCACTGCAAACATTCCCCTCTTTCTCCTTCTTCCCCAAGATTTATCTACTGAACATGACACCATATCGTGTGGAATACACCTTGGGTCATTTGGGATCAGCTTTCCCAGCTGCGTCCCTTCCAGGCTCCTTGTACATCCTCAGAATCCTCACTGGGATGGGATATAATGGGATTAGGAGCAGCCGAGGCTTAGAGTCTCTGTGTGACAAGAATATTATCAACCCTGTTTCCAAACTCCAAAACACAGCCCTATACTAGCTACTATGGAGAAAACTATTCCAGGAAAAAACAGCACACATCTCCATTGGGATATTTTTGTCTAGTTATCTGCACCTTCTTGTCTCGTAAAACTATAGTGCAACATCACCCTGGTTGATCAACCAGGGAGAGACGTAAGGTTACTCTTGTGTTAGATCTATTTAGGATGGATCTCCTGCCTTCTGGGAGTGGTGTGTTTACACGGGACCAGTTAAGCACAACTCTTTCATTCCTATAGGCTGCAAGTGTGTAGCCTCATCTACATCAGTGTGTACCAACTGTACCAAAATGTACCAAACTTAAAAAGTTTGTATGTCACCATGAAATGACAGAAATAAATATTATTCTTCATTTTATAAAGAATTAATTCTCAGTGATAAAAGCATATATTTTGTGACTATTAAGAACTTAATCCAAACAATCCTTGTTTAATTTTTTCTCATACATTTTAATACATGCTGTCATGTATTATTCACAAGTGCTTTTTTGAGGTATCATCTGGCATCATATAAAGTTCTGAAAAAGTGTTTGAAAGTTTCAAAAGTGGCTTGAAAGGAGTATGTTCAGTGTCCTAGCTGAAAAATATGGGGCAGGTAATTCTGGTGCTAGCATACAATGAAAACACAATTTTATTGTGGCAGTGAAACGCTCCCCTGTGCAATCTGAACAAGATTCGTACCTTTGTAATTCACACGCAACCAAAGCGAACAGCTCTGTATTTCAGTTATGATTATCTTGTAGGTTTATTGCTCATCCTCTGGAAATATAAAAGTTTTCTAACTCTGACATAAATATTTTTGTGGTATTTTGAAAATTAACACTCAGCCTGTTTATTGGCAAAATCAAGGTATCTCAATCCAGTGAGATGTCTTGACTCAGGACCACTTTGTTTTCAGATGTATTGTGATGCATACAATCTTTTGACACCTTAACAGCTAACAGTGTGAGACTTGTTCACCTCTGTGATAAACTGTGGAGGCTCCTGCTTTTGAGAAATGAGAGAAGGCATGTCTACTATTGGCAGGATGGCAGGAGAAAAAGCTTTGGTCAAATCCAGGGTACAAAGGCACAGCACTCTGTTTGCCTGTGACAGAGTCTAGTTGGTTTGAATCAATCTTGAGACTGCTTTTCACAGATGATAGGAAATAGGAATGTAGAGTTTAAATTTGTTTGGTAACAAAATCAATATTCATATGCTTCTTTGCTATAATGCAAATACTTATGTCCTCACAGTAACTTTGAAGGTTCTTCTTACTAACCAAATAAATTAAAAAACAGAATAAAGTATTGTTTGTTTAATTTTCTCGGTGTGGTATAGTGCACATTACGAAAACCCTGTCAAAAAATATGTTATGCATATTTACCTTGTCAGTAGAAGTGTAAAATCATTGTAAAACAGACAGAGAGTGCAGTAGGTAAAACACAGAAAACATAGAAACTCTTTTTTCAAATGCTTTTTTAAGTCTAAATTTTCATCAGTGACCTGCAGGTTCTTGGAAGAAAGACAATCCCTCTGTCTTATAATTTTTTTGAAAATGATTTTGAAAGCTGTGTGTCCATAAGAGTAAACCTCATTTCTGGGAGGAAGCAATATTGCACAGTACCTCTTTCAGAAATGTTTATATCTATTTATCAACCCCTTTGCTTCCAGAAGCCTCAAATGAACACTCAAGTTGCAAAATTTAAGAGTATAAATGTGTCTACTGTTTTGCATACACAGCAGTACAGCAAACATACTGTTTGTAAACATATGTGCATATGTATCCACTCATATAAAGGTGTACGTCCATGCACATACATACACATATGGTCCCTTCCAACAATAATATTCTGTGAATCTGTGATATATAATCCCTAATATTAAATATTTCATGCTTTAACAACTGGAAAACCTAACCACAACTTCAAAATTAATTGTAGAATTGATTGTGTAAATTGTATAAAACAGAATTGAGCTTTGATTTGCATAGACAGACATGGATTTAAATTAGGGATGCTCCCAATGTTTATATCAGAAACTGTCCAAAAACGACAGTTGAAAAGAATAAAAAATTTATTATGTAGTAAGTATCTGTGGAGAAAAGAATTAGAGAAAGAATTCTGACCATTGATAGAGTTCAATTACGAATTTTCATTCTTAGAGTTACAGTTTTCACTCTATTACCTACAAACCACCATTTTAAACCAATTAGATGTCGGAGAGCTATTTGGGACAAATTTTCCTGTCCTTGTGTGTTCATACTATAGTTTACTATGGATTTGGAAAATGAGCATGTGTGTCCAACTATTTTCTTTCAAGAGTATTGCCACCTTCCAAAACCTTAAGGAATCAACAGTGTAGTTGCTGTCATTTTGGCAGCCAAAAGATTCATGTAATTGGACAGTGATGAACACCATAGTGAATTATAAAGAAGTTAAAGTAGTTTTAAAGTTGTGCCTTCATTTTCACGCCCTTATGTCACCATAACAAAACTTCAAGTGTCCCAACTAAAGTAACTGGGTAATGGCTGCTACTTGAGTTGAGAGTGCCTGACCAATACTCCTAAGCTTAGTTAATGGTAGATTTCTAAGACTACCTGTTTTGAATATTTATCTTTCCTCTGGTGTGCTTTTCCATGACAAGAAAATTTAAAAAACCAAGAAATTTTAAAAACAAAAATGGGAAAAAAAATCTTTTGTATATTATTTATTACTTTTATTATGTCAGAAGTTTTTCATTTTCATTTGAATTTGGTATCCAGGTCCCAAAGGAGAAGAAATAAACTTTTTTTTTCACCTGTTTCTCCAGGAACACAGCACTTTCCAGATTATTCAGAATGAATTTGTGATGCAGGTTTGATATAAAACTCCCTGGCGTCTCAGCAGTAAAAATATCGCAATTTTTTATGTGTTTTATCATACCAATTTTATCACTGTAATATGAAAATGGGTCATTCTCCCCTAACCCACTGACAAAGCATGACATTTTTGCTATCACTCTTCCCTCTGTAGTGCACTTAAATTTGATTTATGAGAAGGTTTTATAGTATGTTTGTCCTTAGGAGGCAAGCAAAGAGATAAAGAATACTAATGTGAATTGTTTAAAGAAAAAAAGAAAAAAACAACATACAAACAAAATAACCCTAAATATTTGCATGTGGATTGCCTACAGATTTAATTTTAACAAGAGAAAACAGAAATTAATAAGAAGAGATTGCTTTGAAATGTTCTTAAGACTGCTGAATAAATAGAGGAAAGAGACAAGGACTTAAGTCTCTGTGCTTTGAATACAAGATGAAGAAAAGAATGTATGAAAACCCCCAAAAATAACATAAAGCAGATCTTTTTTTATTAACTTGAGTATCAGCCTTCACTCAGATATGGCCAGATCTGTGCTCTTAGTGCTGGCCTTTTTTTCAAATGAGGCTACTAAAAATGAAGGTTTATTACAATGGAATTCTGGTCATCCTAAAAGAAAATGTGCAATACATCTGACCATACTCTCTTTAGAGCTGAAAACTTACCTCAAATATGTAAATCCAGTATTTGAGTCTGTCCATCTCACTTATGCAATGAATACCCAAAATCAGATTGCAGGTTATTTGGAGGTAAATTTATTGCTGTTGGTCTTCAAACAAAAAGACAGAAGTTTATACATTGGACCAAAGCATAAAACTAGGGACTGTATTGGAGGCTACTCTTCAGACTTCACCTAATGACTATGTGCCCAACATTTGATTATTGCTCTAATGAATGTTTTAATTATCTGTACAGTGTAGAAGAACTCCATCAAGAGAGACTAATCATAGAATCTCAAAATCATAGAATTACTTGGGCTGGAAGATCATCTAGTTCCACCCACCCTGCTGTGGGACTGAGAACCACCATGAGAAACTATATCTAATCAAAGTCTCAGCATGTAGCAAGTGTAAATTTGCTATGGCACATATGCATTTAAATGGTTACTAGTAGCAACCTCAAGTATAATTCTGAATTTGTAGCATTGTGACGGTCAGGATTCATAATTATTTATGGTATATCAAGCATGTAATTATTTCAATGTATATTCAAATCTGATTACAGCCTATGTTTCAAGGACGAAAGATGTCTTTAATAAAATGCAATTATGCTTATAAATAAAATAATCAGTAGGATGCTCAGGTTAACATTGAAAGAGTAAACTAATTCTTCCTTTCTCCTATTGAAACTCTTTGTTTCTAATGAAAATGCACCTACTTTATCATGTAGAGAAATTTTTGTGACAGTAGTCCTTCACAGTTATTCTTCATTTTCTACTTCTCATATCTGCTCAGAAATGATTGGTGCAGGTGGATTTCTGTTAATAGAAATCATTCTGCACATTTTCTTTTCAAAATGCAGAGCTCATGTCATATCTTTCATTATTAGCTCTGGGTGAATAAGAGAAAAAGAAATACTGTGTACATTGCTTAAATTATTCCTACAATTTTGTTGCAAAAAAGCTCTTGAATGTCTGAACTGTTAAATAGGAATATTATTTTGCTTTCAGACGAAAACCATGTTTCAAAAAACTCAAGCAGATGTGTATGAAATGTTGGTCAAGTGTTTACTAACGCGTCTAAATATCTTTGTGACTTTGTCTTTGCCATTTGATGGTTCTTGGCAGATTTTATGCAGATTTTATCTGGAACAAAAGTAGGGAACCTTGATCTCCATGGCATATGATAGATTGTGTCATTATTGAGAAATAAAATGGCTTGAAATAAGCTTCTCAATTCTTTCTCTAATTCATTTCAAAAGAAGAAAGCATGTATATTTACCTTTTTCTACTGGTAACCGCATCTCTTTTTGCCTTTTGACCTTCAACTGCCAAAATACTACTACAGAATTTAATAAAATTTTAGATGAGTAAGATAATAGCAATTTCTCTCTTTTCTTTTTTCTTAATAACGAGGAAGACTGTGAAACGGTTACCATGTTATGAAGCTAAATATCGTCATGGCCATTGTAATATAGAATTAATCTTTTCACCATGATCCTGAGCTCAGTTTCTAATAGCTCACTTGATTTCAGATGCAAAATCAGAGAGATTAGTATGATCATAACTTTATTAGAACATCATTTTAATAGAAGTGAATCACCAGAACACAGAAATCCAATAATTTAATGGCATGAATGAATCTGTGATTTTGCAAAACTACCTGAAATAGTTGTATACCATCATAGGATTTACTATTAATTCAGTAAATTAACATAAATAACAAACTCCAGTCAAGTTCCTGGAACAGCTGATCAAGATATGACAGCCAGAACGGTCATCTTGAATCATGGCACGACCAGAAATACAAGAAATATTTGTGCAATACTGTTACAAACAAGATGATTCAGAACTTCCTTTTTTGGTAGTGCTGGTGTTTTCATGCAGACTTAACAATTTGTGTGCCAGGTTGCTTTGTCATGTGTTATAATCCTCTAAAAAGAAATCCAAGTCTATTTGGCAGCTTTAATATGTAAATGTATATGTGTGAGAGATCCAACAGTTTTCTTGAACTTATAATTTAGGAATTGATTTCAAAGGAGTAGAAGTGTATCCAATTTACAGAGAAAAAACCCAGAGAGTTTAATAAGTCCTTATTTTATGAAGGTGTTGCAATTTCAGTATTTCCACAGGAAGAACACAGACAGAAAATAAAGAGAAGTCATCATTTACTTTATGATTCAATAACATTGTATGACGAAACAGTGAAGAAAGCAAGCAAAGGGTGATGTAAAGACACAGTAATTCTTCCTGGGAATTGCAGGGCTTTTTGGGTTTTTTTCCCTTGTTGGTTTGATTTTTATGGCAGGAGAGTTTTGTTTGGATGTTGTTGCTGCTTTTGTGTGTTTGTGTCAGTTTGGTTTTTTTTTTCTTCACCTGAATTCTACATTCTTTACATCCCCAAAATCTCACAGCTGATATAATCACCTCTGTGCAGCTGACCTAATTTAGGGCTTGCTTCATTTGCATGTAACTTCCTGCATTATTCAGCTCTGTAATACAGCACGGGTAGGAGTGTTGATTTACTGCAGGTTAGAAAGGCTCTACAGAGGCATCTGGAAAGGCTGGATTAATGAGCTGAGGCCAATTCTATGAGTTCAACAATGCAAATTACCAGGTCCTACCCTGGAGTCACAACAATCCCATGCAGTGCTGAGGACTGGGGGCAGAGTGTCTGGAAAGATGCCCAGTGGAAAAGGATCTGGGGGTACTGGTCAACAGCACTTGAACATGAGACAAGAGTGTGCCCAGGTGGCCAAGATGGCCAATGGCATTCTGGTCTGTATCAGCAATAGTGTGGCCAGCAGGACCAGGGCAGGGATTGTCTACCTGTACTCAGCATTGGTGAGGTCACATCTCGAGTGCTGTGTCCAGTCCTGGGCCCCTCATGACAACAAAGACACTGAGGCAGTGTAATGTGTGTAATGTGTTGAAGTTCATGAAGATTCTGGAGGACAAGTTGATGGCTGGATTCAATGATCTTAGAGTTCTTTTCCTACCTAAACTGTCTATGATTCTATGATCTTCACTTTTTAATAGCCTTATTTCAGAACTAAGAATCAATCTGACTCGTGAGTGCCCCATTCTTCATTTTTTTTTCTCATAGTGAAGGTGATGAGACAGTGCTATTTTTGATGAAAAATTACATTTGTGTGGCAGGACTTCTAGAAAAGTCTGTATGCTCAATTCTAAGCTAAAGATCTTCCTGAATTGTATTTCATTGCTAGAGTATTTGTTAATGGTTTGCTTTGTTGGGTTTTGTTTTTGGTAAAAAAATGTAATTTAGATTTACTGAAAGATAAAGTAAGAATGAATGTGAGACCTAAGTTCTCTTCTTTCTGCTGATATGTCTGCATGATGTCTAGTCAAGCACAACTCACTACCAGGAGAAGTGGCCAAAAAGATACTCTGATATCCTACAACCTCCAAAATGCTTCTCCTAGTTCTCCCCTGCCCAACATGCCCTTCTTGATCACTTCCAGCTCTGTCTCTCTCAGACAGCAGAAGCAGGTGAATCTTCCTGAGTATGTACATGCAGACTCAGAAAACTGCATCTGAATCCTGTAATTACATTTTGTAATTTCTGCATTCATAAACTGGAGTGTTCATAAGCCTTGGCCTGGTGTAAACCAGAAGACCCTGTGCTGATGCAAAAGCTATTATTTAGTGCTAAATCAATACATATTTCCTATGGCTTTACTAAATTTGAAATATGATAAATATTTTTATACTGTCATGGAGGGAATCAGAATTATAGATATTAGAGTTTAATTGATTACTTTTGAGCTGTTGTAGCTAAAAGGAATCTTACACAATCCCTTTTACAAGAAAGTTTAAGAAGATACTTAATTGTCTTGTGTACGCAATTACCACTGCCGATTCTATATGGTTTTCTGTGTTATTTATGGCATAGGGATTATTATGTACCCAATACAGTAATTTGGAATGTCAAAGAAACTTAACTAAATTATGATTGTGGAATGCAGAATTTAATAATTATTGTAGAAGTAAAATCTAGATGGGTTTTTCCAGAAGTTTTATGATTTGGGCTTTTTTTTTTTATCATAAACTTTTTCAGGAAGGAAGTGTATCTGTGGAGTGGGCAACATAGACATGATGTGACCATTTCTTCTTCATAAGGTTTCATCACATCCTCATGATTCCCTGCATGGCACCATTTATCCTGTTAGGAAATTAAAGTAATGCCATGTGAATTATGGGTAATAACCGTTATGGGTAATAACTGCTAATGAAAACACTACAGAGACACAGCTAGAAGCAAGGCAAAGGGTAAAAATCCTTTCCGATTAGAAACCCTATAAAGCAACTACAGCAATTAGTTCATGGTTGTAGATGTGGCTTTCCAAAATGTCTAGAGAAATCTAGTACCAGTTTTCACTGAGTAGTGAAATGACCAAATTCTCCTGACTTCATTGTATCTATTAACCGCCCCACTCTCAAATCTGGTGTTGTTGAAATGCCTCTGCGCGTGGCTTGCGACCGGCCCGTTCCCGCCGGGCCGGGGCCGGGGGGTGCCGGTTCCTTCCCCCCCCCCGCGTGGTGTTGGTCCTTTCCCCACCCCCGCACGGCCGCTGGGATGGCATAGCCCGACTGGCGAGGGCCGTCCAGGTCCAGGGCGGCAGGGGCTGTCCCCGCCCAGGGGAACAGCTCATTGGTTCCCATGCCGGATCCAGACAGCCGACTGATTGGCCGCCGCCTTTGTCAATCATTATGGTCCTCTGCAGTGATTGGCTTTCCCGACTGCCTTCCCCTCGCCTTGGCTTTATAACATGCCCCGGTCGCCATTTTGCCTTGTCTTCTCCGCAGCACATTGCAGGAATAAAACCTACTGCGATAAGCGGAAAGAACTCTTCCTCGTTCTCTTTATTTCCCTGCATAAATTAAACCGCAGTGCGTGAGCAAAGCCAAGATTCTGCGGGAGTTCTAATGCTCGGCTCGTCTCTGATTGGAGACTAGATAACGCCGAAGTCGCGTTATTTAGGCAAACGGGACCGACGCAAAAGACTCCGAGTTACTTGCGCTTTCTACCCACGGCATGCTGTAGTGCAGAAATCTAAGTATTAGTTTTCTAGAAATACTTCTCTAAGCATTAGTGGCAGAGCTGTAAAAATAAAATTTCAGACACATAGAGTGGAAAAGCAAAGAAGTGGAGACAATATCTTCTTTCTCCATATTATTTTATTAATTAGTAATAATGATAGTAATAATAAAATAATAATTATCATAATAACAGTGTCTCATTCTGAATGTAGCTGATATTTCCATGTTCAATGCTTGTCTTTCAGCGTATGGAGACAATCTGCTCCTGTACCATTAGGACTTTCTTCTTGAGTAATGTCCAGGCTTCCTGGACCTACTAACTACTTTTTGTATTGCAACACAGACAACCAATAGTGGTGCTGATATGTAAGAGACATGAATTGAAATATATCTTTTTTTCCATGGGGGAAGCTTAAGTTTTCTAGGAATATCTTCATAAAAAGCCTCAGATACTCTATCAGTGTTGTCAACACAGCAGAAACAAACCAATCAAATGTACTTTATCCCATAGCAGCAAAAGGTAATTCTTTGTCTCCCACACCCCTTTTATCTTCCACTCACAAAAAATCAGATTTAGCAATAACCTAGTTTCCTTTTTCAACACTAGATTCTGAGAGAATGGAAAATGCCACTTTCTTATGGTATTCGTGTTTCTAGAAGAGCAGAGCTCTTTGGAGATTTGTTGCTTTAGTTTTTTTAGTATGTGGGAACAAGTAGCAAACATTGTTTCGGTTACAAACACCAGAACTGGACTCCAAGATCTTTAAGATCCTTTGTGCCAGTAAAAAAGAATATAAATTATTATGCTATTAATTAAACAGGTCTTTTTACTTCATTGGAAGTCTAAAAGTATTTCAATGTCTTCTTGAGTTATTTCAACAGAACAGAAGAGTTGTTATGACTTGTGAAGATGTTTTCATGCAGTGGCAGTTTGATGCAAGCCAAGAGAGGGTAAAATGAAGAAGGAAAACTTAAAACTAAAGGAACACTAGTATTAAAATCAGAGAATACCTGCTTTGTACTCATTACTGCACTGCATTGGACTTTCAATATTGTTGCTATTACTGTTAATATCAGCAGCAAAACATAATGCAGGTAGATAACAGCAGGGATTCATCATTTTTTTTTCTCATGTAAGTGGTACTAAGAATATGGGATAGTAATTCATTTTATCAGAACATCAGAGAACATGCCTCCAATGTACTTGCCACAAAAAACACAGAGACATTCAGAGAATCTGGAGTCTGGGTGAAATAATGGCCAGGCTAAACTAACTACCCTCAGTCTTCAAGTGAGTTCAGTCCTCAGTAGCACTTCATACATGGGTTATTGAGAATGTCAACAACCTTGCCTAGATGGTGAAGAGCTGGTTT
Source organism: Climacteris rufus (assembly GCA_013398175.1). Taxonomy (NCBI): domain Eukaryota; kingdom Metazoa; phylum Chordata; class Aves; order Passeriformes; family Climacteridae; genus Climacteris; species Climacteris rufus. The sequence goes on along the minus strand of VZRZ01003835.1, from coordinate 82,819 downwards.
TTCACAGAAGCACCTTTTTCAAGTCCATAGTTTCAAACTCTCATCTTTCAGACCCTTACTTTCTATTTTTCTCTCTTCTAGTATATTCAATTTTACCATTAACCTTCTTTGACCTAGAAGTTAAAGAGCACGTTTGTCGCTGTAGAGCAGAAAGACACACAGCCAGTCCAGTTAAAGAAACAGCAGCGGCAGCCTTTATTATTGTAATCCCCTTTATATATGGTAAGAACCCATCTGGTGACCAACCACCCCCCAGGGTGATAGGCTGGAGCCTCATAACACCCAATTCCAAAACACACTCGATCTGAATCAAAACATCTCAGGACAAACAACAGATGTCCAAGTGTTATCTTCTTGTTTTGCATAGTTTGCATGGAAAAGAATTTCTCAAAAGACTCTGTACAACCACACATGTTGTCTGTCTCAAAAACTGATAAGGCCACAGATTGAAGATAACCCATACAATAAACCACCTCAGCAGGACCCTGAGATAAGCACAAAAGAGAAAAATTTACAAAAGGATAGCACAGAGTTCAGGTCTGGTGAAGACGACATCTGGTTAATACATTCTTTTTCAAAGATTCTGACAAAAAATTCCACTGTGGCAAATTATGTAAAAGGAAGCAACTGTTCATACCTGTGTATCATAAACTGTATATCACCAGTCAAACAAAGACCACCCCATCTGGGACAGATGGCATTTGTGACCACCAAAGGGTCACCAGAGGCCCCTGAAGTGCCCCAGATTAATTTCTGGAGGCTTCCACCACAGGTCTGTGCAGGATCCATAGTGTTCTTCAGACAATCAAAAACTTCCTTTCAGGGGAGGGAGCTGGGTGTTCTCACCTGAACCTGAACATGTATTAACCCATTGAACTTTTTGTTTCATGGGCTTGCCCCACCCCTGATGGATTGAAATGTTGACCATCACTTTGACCAATGGATATCAAAATTTCAGCAATAAAATCTCATTGTTTGATCCATGGGTGGTGGTATCTTTCCTCTCCACTATCTGCTCTTATCCTTTATTTCTCTTTCTGATTTTTCCTTAAATATATTTTCTCAAGTGATATTTTTATACTTTATATTGCTGTGTTTCTATAGATAATAATCAATATAGATAATAATTGCAATCAAATTGTTCTAAAACAAACCTGACATTTGTATCCATATTTTTATCCATATATCTACATTCTCACTCTCTCTCTCTTTCTTTCTCTATATATATGCATAAACATTGGCCATTCAGTGTGGTTTCATTCTAACCCATCCCAAGGGATCTGTTAACAAGAACCCTCAGTTACCACACCTTAGGGCTTGGTTGTAGCACTCTTTCTCCCTTTAATTTAGGTCAGTCTGTCCTTTATCCTACTGTGAGTCTTTGGCTTCTTTATATTTCTATAGTTCTTATTTCTTTTTCCTAATAATTTATTTAATATTGTTCAAAGTACTTAATATGAAAATATTTGGAGCCTCTTGTTATCTGTTTGCTGCTCTCTACCTCTCCTTGATCACTATGCCTGCAAATTTCTTTTGTTAAGTTTGAATTTTATGCTATATTTCCTTCATAGATTTAATTTGAAGCAGCACTGATTCACACTGTAAGATACTACATTTCAGCTCTGAGCCAACAATTATCACTTTTTAATAACTGACTCATCTCATTCCTTGTGCTTTGTCATCTCACTTGAAATGTCTAATATTCACTCATCATTTCTTCTGCTGTCTTGTGAGAACCCATTTTCTCTTAGAATTTAGTACCTTTTCTTTTTCTAATAAGGATACTACTACAATTATTCTCTTCCACTTTTTTCTTTGTGAAATTTTAGCTTTCTTCAGACTAAAGAGAAAATAACAATGAACCAACCAAACAAAACCCCACCATGATTTACTTGCTCTGACATCTTTTGCTTCGGGACTGAAACAGACTCCTGCCTTTATCTTACATAAACTTTCCCCCAGGCTTTCTATTCAAGAAGGCTTACTTCACATGGTCTTCACCAAGTTTCCCAATTAATTCCCTTTTTAAATTACCAGGTGGATTTATTGTAAATGGGAAAAGCAATGTTTCACACCCTTCTTGCTCTTGACTGGCCAGATCCCGTCACCTGGTCTCAGTGGTTAATAAACAGTTGCTTGCAGCTGCTCATGTGCCTGACAGCACCACATAGGTTCTGTAATTGTTTTAATGAAAAAAATAATGTTCTTTCTACACAGTGCTAAGAAGCCAGGTAAACTTCACCCCTACACAGGTTTGCTTATTAGAAATTCAAGACTTAATGGAAAGATCACAAAAAGTCAGGGAGTCTTTTTCATTGGTTTGTGATCTTGAGCTGTCCTAGATCCACACCGTAGCTAAGAAGGGTTGAGAGTGACACAGCTGGCTGCAGTAAGTCAGATCTTATGGTACCTAAGAAAACTGTTACAATAAATATTTTCTCATCAGTTTCTAAGTGAAAAAGCAGACTAAAGTTTTGTACAGAGTGAAAGTAATAATCAAAGCCTGTGCTGAATCTATAAATAAATTGGTAATGAGCTGTTTGCTTTAAAGAGATAGACAATTATAATTGGAACCCTTCACTCTTGCTACTTTGAATTTGGTAATCATGAATTTTATTCTGGTGTGATAAATGGGTGTTCAGCATTAACTGTTCAGGTAACCTTAGGCCATTTTTCTACTCCAGAACTCAAAAGTTGAAAGCAGATTCAGTTACGCTCTAAACTGAGAATAAGTGGAGAGGACAACCTCTAGGCATGGAACTTCAGCTTGTTCTAAATGCAAGGAAGTCACCAACTGAAGAGAAATTCAGGGTCTGCAGAACACTGAGAAAGAACTTTACATAATTCACTTTTTTTTTTCACATAATTTACAGCTTCCAGGCAGAGTAGGAGATTTCTTAGCTATTGATTGGCTATTAATTATTTATGATACTATTTCTACTATAGCAGCTGTTTGTTTTATAATGCACCTTTCCCTTTCTAAGAAATGGATGTGCACTTTCCATGTGATAAAAAAATTATCCATGATCACAGTCTGTGGATCAGATCCTGCTGCACCACTGAAAATAAATGCCAGGTAAACGACACCTTCTTCCTTCCTAGCCTCCTTAAAAACAAAAACAAAAACAAAAAAACCAACTCAAACAAACAAAACAAAAAAAAAAATCCACATTTTTTCTATAATAAGTCTGACTATTACAGACTTTTGTAAATTCAGGTGTAATTCAATATGGTTGTCTCTACTTAAACCAGTTTAACTGTTCTTCTGACACAATGGAATGACAGACTGATGAAAAGACAATGATGAAAAGGATTTAAACGTTCTGGGTAGATAAAGAGAATTGACTACAAAAGCTTCGAAGTTTGGATGAGAAAGATTGTTTTTAAGTAAATATTCTAATCTTCCCTTCTGATTTATATAACAGAGTGGAGGACACACACTATACTTACTATTGAAAACACATGGTATAACTGCACGCTGTGCACCAGCCAATATTGGGATATTCAGCTGATGAGATGAGATTAGAGCTGTTCTGAAATCAGTCACATCACCCAAAACTGATATGAAGTAGACAGTAGTTCATCAGCATCATCTGGTTCCCTGCACAGGCTTAGCAATATTGTGTCTTGCTATCAAATAATGTACCTAAACCCCAAGCAGTTAAGTTTCTTACTTGTAGAAGGAAAGGAGCAGTTAATCCAAAGCTCAGCTCCACCCTGTGAAGACAACTCCATTGAAATTTGTGGAGATACTTAGACAGACAGGTAATGAGGTCCTCATAGGTACACTGATGCAATTTTGTGTAGAAATATTCACTAACACCTTTCTGTTGCCTGGACAGTGCCTTGGGCTTATAGTTCTGCTGACAGAGGTCATGTTCCAAATCACTCCTGGGGAATCCTGGCAACTTCTGCAGAAGAAGGGATGTAATCCCACCTCTCCAGATATTTTTTCCTCACTTCCAATTTTGATACAATGTAAAAGAATTACACTTAATTTCAGAAATCAAGAAATCCAAACATGCAGAAAACATGCTGGTTTTATTACGAGCCAGGATCTCTAGTCATCAAGAAAAGCAGAGCTCTTCTTGGGGACTAGGATGAAGTGGAGTAAAGTAATAGCTGTTGTTTAAAATCTCTGTGGTGTTTGCTTTCATGGCCATCAAGAATGAGCTTGATTTTTCTCCCATTTCTGATAATGATATAATAATTTAATAAAATATTTACTGAGTACAATGATTCACAAACAGTGTGGTCTCAGCAATATGTTAACTCTAGTTCACAAGAGTAAAGAAATAATTTCAGATTTATTCACATTTGTGAGAACTTGTGGAGGGAAGAAAACAAAATGCTAAAAGACAAAATTAAAGCCACAGGAAACACACAAGTCCTCAGAATTTCTAATAAATTGCTATAATTTCAGTGTTTCATCAAAAGATGATCTATGTATATTTTCTGAGAACAACAGTCTTTCTACAGATTGGAATAAGTCCATGCGAAGAGAAAGAAAAGGTTTTCAGGATTTATTGTGTTTTTAGAAATGGAACTCTACAAATGCCAGGAAGAACAGTATTTGCAATAGGTAAATATTTTGCTGCTAATCTCTTAAACCTTTAGCAAGCATTAACGCACTTACAGAATTAAAAAATGGGCAAGGTTGTCAGAAGTGTCCAGAGTCCAGAGCACCTTCAAAAATAATATTGTATGAGTGCTTATATTTTCATCAGATTCCAGATCCTCATCTTCATCCTTTTTCTTTTTTCCTAAGTCATTGCACTAGGAAAAAGTACCTTAAGAGGCCATAAAGCCACTTTTTTGTGCTCTTCTTTCTACTTTGCCTTTTTCTTGAAAGTTCTAAAATGTTCAGAGCTGAAGCTGAACATGATGGAGTATCTCTTTACTCTCCCCACCCCCCACCAAAAAAATTGCAAAATGATAATTTCTGTATTTAAATATTCAGTTCCCTTGTCAGTGTTTTACCTGTTACAGCCCTTCAAGCTCCAAGAATGCAGCCCTGGTGTGAAAGGAATGAAAGGACACATTTTGATTATTTTTTCCTATATTTATTTCATAGGGGCATTTAAAAAAGGTTCCTCCCTACCCCTCTTGACCTGTAGGAGTGGCTGTTCTCTCTGACATCGCTTACTCTCTCTGATATGCCTAAAACTCTATGCACTTGAACACAAATCGCTAGTTGTAGGGTCTTCACTATTGATGGTGAAGCTTACATTGCAGTCACTGACTATTTCATGTCAAGAAATGATGAAGTCACCCTTAAAGAAGCAAGCCCACTGGACAGCATTACAGATGTGATAATGCAGGCCTCAGAATACACTGCAAAATATGAGTGTGGGTGTTAGTTGTGTGGTTTACCCTGCAGCTGTGCTACCAATATCCTGAGGCTAGGAGTAAGCGGTGGGCTTGTACTGTTTGCACAGGTTGCAGGCACTTTAGTCTAGGTACACCCAAAATTATGCTACAAATGGTTCTTTCTAATTTAAGGTGTGTTTGCACACAGCAAAATATGGTCTAGAAGAGCAGAGTTTTGTGAGTGCCTAAAGCAAGCTGGCCACATGAAAATCTAGTGCAGGGTAAATTGGTCTATTTCACTGATTACTGATTTGCAGTCTAAAGATGAAAACGAACAAGGGAAAGGGAGAAGCAGGAGATGATGACAATAAATTAAACATGAGCACCTTGGCAAGAAAATGTGCTGGTAAGAGGTTCCATTGTGATAAGTTCACGGAAGCACTTCTCATATAAAGAGTGGACTACTGATTTCAGGTTAATGAAAGCTTACCCAAATGTAATGCACCAAGAGAAGTGTCAAGTAGGAATGAAAAATGTAGCAAGTGAAAAAATACCTCTTTTTTGCTCCCCTTTCCCCCACTCCTTCCTCTCCTCGCTGCAGTTCCTTCATGTCAGTGGATTTGTTTCTTGCTAGAGTTATCCACAAACTTCTTATGGATTTACTCCTTGCTAGGCAAAAACTTGATAAAGACTTCCTAGCCTAGAGAACTTTTCCAATAACATTCCTGGATGCCTTATTAGGTTCCCATCTATCCACTGAAATTTTACAAGAATAGGTCTATTTGTTTACTATTACTATTTACTAATTAGAAGAAAACTTTGTAAATGTTGTTTGAAAGGTGTTTTTGGGAAATATAAAAATGCTAGTATAGTTGTTCAGGCTATTCTCAAGCAAACAGCACTAACAGAGTATTATTGGCTCAAAGTAATAATCTGAATAGGGACAAAGCAAGCAAGTAAATGAACAAAACCCACTAAAGTTGTATATAATAAAAATCCACCTCTACATGAAGGATGTCAATAAATTGAATAAGCATTAGAAGCAAAATTTATGTATATTTATCTAGCACATTTCCATTTTGTGGCCAATTTTAGTGAAAAGCCTACCAATTTATATAGTATTGGTGGGGGAGGGGGGGAGAAAGACTAAGAAAACAGACAAACAAATCAAATCTAATCAAAATCAAATGGGGTTAGATTACCTCATTAATTTTCCAAAACAGATTTGGATGCTAGATTTGAAAAAAAAATTTCAAAAGCAAACAGTACTGATAGAGCCTATTTTGTCTGTGCAAAAAGCTAGTATATTTTGTTGTTTCTTTCCTATTTTTAGAACACAGCCTGTAAAGATCAGAGGGTCTGTGAATCTTTATTACAAATATGTGTTTCGGGTCAAACCAACTAGATTTATCTTAACGTGAAACATTTATATATTTTATACATTTTCTTTGGTGAATGTACTTGTATCAGAAGGGCAAGAGCTTAGCGAAGAAACTAAAATTACTGACTGTTATGACAAGTTGATTGCAGCAGATTTTCCAGTTCTTCTAGTTATGACATAGGGTTATGGGGAATTACAGTAATGGTTTCCTGACCTCAAATTTTACAGTAAATTCTGCATATCATTCTATGCTAAAATGAAGAAGAAAACCTCAATAAAACAATAAAACACCAAAAAAATCAGCAATTTCAATGAGAGTTAAACGAGATATGACAGGACACTGACCTTTTGAGAACAGTTTTCAAAGAAAAATACAAGGTTTTATTTTGTAAGGAGGTAGAATGTTTATTTTTAAATAGACTTTAAAAAGGGCAAAGATATAGATTAAGATAGGCATGATTCACTTTTCCTGCTGCTCCAGAATCCACATAGACAGGTATGTGTCTACATGTTTCAAATACAGCTGAGTCTTAAAAGAACAACTTTTGAATACTTAGCCTATCAAACAAGAATTCCAGCCTTGTTTAGCCTTAAAACAAAAAATTGTCACCAATTCCGTCTTAAGCTTTAGAAAGAAACACTATTTAAATTTAATGCACTGCAGTCATGGTCACTCACTGATGCTTGCCAAGGCACCTCTGTGTGGTTTCTTTTCTTCACTCCAGTATTTTGAGGATAGTGAAGAAATGGCAGTATTTCCTAAGCATGATGTAAAATCAGATATAAATAGGAATATGCTGCCAGTATTCTGTGCCAACCTACAACCTTTTCTTTCTTGATTCTTTCCTATGCAAGCAAGCAGGGATCATGACTAAGACTAACAAGAAGAGAAGGGTCTCGCAAAAAAGCTGTAGTGAGAGGATAGGTATGGATATGGCTAAATGACGTCGCAGTTTATGTGGATGAAAGCACAGATTCACTAAAAGAGATCCTGTTTAATACAAATGCTGCTATACTGCCTTCTGCCTCACATCAAAGGGCTGAAGATCTGGTAGAGGAAGTACTGGAAGAGGCACAAACATACCTCTTCAGTAGACACCGGCATAATTACAGGGACATCTCTGACACATTTTTATAACCTTCACATGACTTACAGTCATGCCACATTCTAGCTCAGTCTGGATATTCCTTGAAACAAAGTTAAGCAGAAACCTCAGCCATAAAGGGAGAAAAAAGTCTTTAGACACTGTAGGGGGAAGAAAATGAATTTTGGTATTGCTAAACAGCACTAGATTCCGAGGTGATCCTTCTAAGACATCCCTAGAAGAACTTTTATTGTGCTGGTACATTAAAACTCAGATTTATCTCCTCGTCTGATTCACACATAAGAAGAAAGAGGGTTGTCTTCATAAACTAACACTGTCATAAAGAAAACACATGCAAAATAATTTCCATAAAATTATCGAAAATACAGCATGCCCTTTGCACTGTAGGAAAACACCCTACTCCAGCACTCTGCTACTAACCTGTTATTGGAAGTAGAGACTGCCCTGCTGTTACTATATTATTATTTCCATTTGTGCTTAGACATGATGATGTTGTCAGCTTTGGAGTTTGCTTTTGTGAGTTGGGAGATTTATGCTGTCATCCTGCAATACAGGAAAGAGTTAAACAATGGAGAAAAGAAATATGTACCATAAATCATTTGTGTTTAAAAGTTAAAGGCAGAAACTGGAAAACTCTTGCTCTATTCTTTCCCTGAAAGGGGATTATGAAAAAATGAAGTAGAAAGAGGACACAAGATTTTGTATATATGACTGTGTGGAAAAAGGATATTTTTTTATCTAAAGGTTTGACATTTTTTGTTGGAAGATAATTAAAATCTTCTTTAATTAATTCAGTAAGATGTATTTTGATTTTCATCAAACAAGTTGAGATACAGACAACTTGTTACTGAAGAAAATAGATTTCTTGACATAGGAACCAATTTTAAGACCATTAAGATGTTGGTTGGAAAGTGGTTGAGGGGATAGAAAGGGTGTGGGGATGTTAGTTGAGATCTGGCATAGCATGTGCAGTAAAGAAGCATAAACATGAGCCAGGAGTGTGCTAAAATGGCCCAGAAGGCCAATGACATCCTTGCCTGTACCAGCAGTGGTGCAGCCAGTTGGACCAGGGCAGTGATTTTCCCTCTGTACTCGGCACTGGTGAACCTCGAGTTCTGTCTCCAGTTCTGGACTCTTCACTCCAAGAAGGACACTGAGTTGCTGGAGTAGGTCCAGAGAAGGGCAAAGAATCTGTTGAAGCATGGAAAATAAGTCTGATGAAGAACAGCTGAGAGAGCTGTCGTTGTTTGGCTTGTAAAAAAGGAGTGACCTTATTGCTCTCTACATCTACTTGGAAGGAGGTTGTAGCCAAATGGGGATCAGCCTCTTCTCCCAGGCAACCAGTGACAGGACAAGAGTATATGGACTCAAGCTGCACCAGGGGAGATTCAGGCTGGACATCAGGAGGAATGTCTACATGGAAGGAGTTAAACATTTGAATGGAATGCTCAGGGAGGTGGTGGTATCATCATCCTTGAAGGTGTTCAAGAAACAACTGGACATGGCACTTTATGCCATGGCCTAATTGATGAGGTTGGTCAAAGGTTGGACTCAATTTTTTTGGAGGTCTTTTCAAACTTAAATGATTCTGTGATATATTTCAATTTTAACATTTTATAATATTAATATAGCCTTTTCTTGCCCATATTTTTCTCTATTTTTTTGCTGACCCTTACTATTTTCTCTTCAGATATCTGATTCAACCATTCTTTCAATGTGATCAAAACCAACTTACAACTCATCTTGATTATGCTCACAGAGGTCAGACTGAGGCCCACTGCAGTGCCTGTGATGGCAACTGTGATCAAATCTTATCTTTGTTTAAGCACATAGAGAAATTTGTCCTCACTTAATTATAATTGATAATCCCCAGGGAAGTTTGGGGCCTATAGTTTAAAGGAGCATTTTCTCATTAAGTGTGAAACATGGCATATGCAGTAAAGAAGCTTACTTTAAGCTGCCTGTAGTTTTGTTGTGTTATTGTCATCTTCTTTTTTCCCTACTCCCCCGGTGGCTTTAGTGATATGGATAGCCATCACAGATGTTTCTTCAGGAAGTTCCAATAATATATGGCAAATGAACTGTCAAAAATCTGGCCAATTTATACATACATATATATATTTCATATTTTAAAAGCATTTAAAATACAACATAATTTATAATGTAGGATACAAACAAGAAGTTTTAAAATAAAATTGATACTATTTTTCCTTTCTATTATTCAAAGTATTTTGTGGTGCAAAAGCATTCGAGCCATTGTGGGTGATAAAAACTTAAATACAATAATCTCAGTTTATCTGTAAGAAGGAAGATATGAATATTAATGAGGTGTTCTCCATCAGGAACACTCATTTGTTTTTCTGACTGTACATATCAGAAGTCAGTTTTGCTTTGTGGCTGTGCCCGAACCCAGACCTTTGGTGAGCACAGGGCTGACATGTCCTGAGACCTGCATAATCCAGGTTAAGTGAAGCAGGCTTTCCAGTACCAGAGCTAATTGTGGCCATGCCAAACTGAGCTGAATCCAGAAGACCATCGTCCTGTCAAGGGGATGGCACACAGCACCCATTGGGAGCTACATCTCTGTAGATCTCAGACTCATAGTTCCCTAAAACACCATAATATACAGAAACAGCTGGCATAATATGTCCTTGAAGTAGTTCAGGTGTATTTCTGTTCTTATAAACAAGCCTTTACAGCACAGTTAATCTATTGCTGACACCTTGGGGTGACAAACTTGCTATTTATGAGAATTCATTTCAAATCCACAAACAGAAGACTTTAATTTTTTAACAAATTATTTCTGTAATTTATAACTCATTGTGATGTATGATGAATGTAAAGCTAACTTAGAAGAAAAGTTACATCCTTGTTGCTTCCAACATACCCCAAACAAGTATTGTATAGACAAAATGTATTCCATGAGCTGTTGGAGCTAAACAGATACTAGAAATTTGGGGCAGTCAAATTCAATATATTTTACACCTGAAAACAACTAGTCTGCAGAAAAATAGTTGCTATAAAGGAATTTATTAGTATGTTTTACTGTGCTTATGCATGTTTAAACTTTATAAAGGGGGACAATTAACACTAGGAAGGGTGCACCTTTTTGTAGTGAACAAAACCAAAGTGCCTCAGCCCTGTAAATGTGTAGTATAAGAGGTGTCACAACTAAAATGCCTTTTAAGAAAATTCTGAAAATGGGGAAATGGAATAATGACCCTCTTAGGTATTCTTTTTTTTTTTTTTTTAATAGCTTGGGTTTCTGCAGTGGTTGAAATATGAAAATTTAAATTTTTACTTCATGTACTGGTACACCTTGATCAATATGACAATTACCTCAATTGCATTGTCCAATTTTCTAGTGTCTGTAGATCTGAGGTATAGAATATCGTGTGGTTTTGTACTAAAACCACAAAAGCTTAAAACCACTGATATTTAAGGACCATAATGAAGTTCAAATTAGTCCATTAAACATTTAGCTATGATATAAATTGAGAACATTGATTTAAGAAATTGCAGGACTACAAAGCAATATAAAGAGAAATGCACACAGATACAGCATACAGTAGATTTAAATTTTTAAAAATTAATTTAGCTTTTAAATATATAGTTCCTGAAGAGTAGAGAAATATATGTGTGTGTATATATATATATATACACATATATATATAAACTCTTTTTTATCTTATTGTGTTGATTTCAGCACTAAATATTTTTGTCCAATATAGATACAATAATTTATAAAAAAAAAGACAAAAAAATCTTCCACTAGATGTTGCTTTTCTCCTGGGAATTTGGATTCTTTGGAATGAATACTCCTTATTATTTTACAATCCGTGAAAGATCAATTAAAATGTTAATATGTATCAGACATAATATATATTTTAAATCCTATATTTAATGAAAACCCTATATTGAAGTCTGCTGCAAGGGTGACTGCAAATATAAAATGGCCCTTTCTATGCCCTTCCCAATATATTCTATTTAGATTTTATTCCATAGAATGTAAATTACTGTCATGAAGGACTTCTTATTAAGAAATAGAGAGGCTTTCTGGCGTAATTTTTTTATACTTACAATATTTTACAGAGGGTACAGAGTCATTGTTTTCTGTTCTACTTAGAGGTCACCATTTTTCATTTTTAACTTCTCCAAACATTCATAGTGGCTGTATCCAATACCATTTCCATAGCCACTGGTATTTTTACATATTTGCAAATCACTGAATTACCACAGGTAATGTACAAAGGTGAAGTATAGTAAATGCTGTGTATTCAACTCAGTCTTGTGTCAAATGTAAGCTCAAATATTTTTAAGATATTCTGAAGTCATTTATGATATCTTGAAGTGTACAACAATGCAAGAATCACATGTGGCCTGACATAATGCTGGCTATAAACTTTAAAGCATAGATGTAAAGGTTACTGTTCTTAAATCTATTAGGCTCTACTTAAATCTATTAGACACATAACTAAGCAGTATGAAATACTTTCAGACTTTGTAGAGTTGGTGAAATTTGCTCTTAATATCTTTTAAAGAAGTATATATATGAACAGTACTTATTAATAAAAATTTTTTTCTTCTACATCTTTATTGTTAAAAATGCTTTATTATGGCATGCATCTGTTTAGTGCATCAATCAAAGAAACATGCGTGCTATAAGAACTTTTAAATATGTTTAAAAAAGCAAACCACATTTCAATATGGAGATTAATATTCACATTTCTATGTGCACTGATTGTCAAACAGCTCTATGATGAATGTATTTCTCAATGAAAAAAAAAAAGCAAAGAAAGATTTTAAAATGCTGCTTTATCAGTGTTTAGCTGAAGGAATCCAAGACAACAGATGATACACTGTTTCATGTATCTTTTATATTAGGTCCATTCTGAGCACTGGTGTTACATGACCTACACAAGGTAACCATAAAAAAATACTCAAAAGCACCTCCATGATTCCATAGTATGTTTCTATGAAATATTCAATAAGACCTATCTTCCAAACTATTACACCACTTTTGAAATCTTTAAAAACCTTAATGGTCCTACATTTACAAAGGAATATATGAAAAAGAAATCTTATTCATCTCTAATTTTGTACGCTTCTTTTTGTGCAATGGTGCTATAACGGAGAGAAATGCAGGATTGATTTTCATAAATGAGAAATTTACTCTAAAATTAAATCCACTTCATGCATTGATATTTATGATAAATATTTGACTTCTGTTTGCTCTAATAAGGTGGATTTAGTCCATATAATATGCTATTGATAGCTATGTGATTGGCAAGAGCTCTCCAAGATTGCCTCAATCATTTATCTCAAGATGTACACAGTAGACTGATGAGTTCCTGGTCCTTTATTTCAAACCTAAAATGCAGAACATCAGGGCTAGATAAGGTAGAACTTTACAGGACAGTAGACCAATAAATAGTAAAAATGAGAGCTTGCGATTTCAACTAATTGCCAGAAAACTACATTAAACAATACCATAATATTCAGAGATTTAAAAAATTACACCAAGATAATGAAACAATTTGGAGGTAATGGAATACTTTAAGAGAAGGATGCTAATGATTCAAAGTAATTTCTGTGTCCTTCAGTGTAATTTCCAGGCTATCTTTCTGTAATCTGGGGATCTGCTGGGAGGAATGGATTTAAAAATGGAAGACTGGCAAAGAGAATTGTAGAACACTAAAGGGACCTGGCAGCTGGGAACAACTTTTGATAAACCTGTCTGAAGAGTAGGATGGTGATCCTGTAGCATGTATAGAGTTTAACACTGCCTGACTCTCCATTTGTGTGCCTCTGCCTGGGAGCTACTTTGGAGATGCCCTGCTGAGTCAGTTAATGGAAATAAATTTACTCTTTGTGCTGTAGTCACAAGTTAGTGGTTGTTTTAGATGCTTGCCTGCGTTGACTCACACACTGAATCAATGACCTGACTGCCTCTGTTGAGGAAACAACATCCTGGACAGATGACAGGACAGAACTGGGTTTTCTCTACCTTGACTTCAAGCAAGGCTTTCAACACATTCTCTCACAACACCCTAGTAGGAACACTCAGGAAGTGTGAACCAGATGAGTGGACAGTGAGGTGGATTGAAAACTGGCTCAACAACAGGTCCCAGAGGGTCACAATCAGTGGCACAGGGTGAAGTTGGTGGCTTGTCATTAATGGTGTCCCCCAAGGTTCCATACTGGGCCCAGCACTGTTTACCGTATCCATCAAAAACTTGGGTGGAGGGCAGATGCATACTCATCAAGTTCACTGACAACAGAAAGCTGGGAGGAGTGGCCAATATCCCAGAGGCCCCTGCAGCCCTTCAGAAGGACCTCAAGAGGCTGGACATATGGGCAGAGAACTATCTGAAATACAACAAAATACAGGGTCCTGCATCTGGGGAGGCACAATCCCAGACATTAGCACAGGCTGGGGGTGACCTGATGGAGAGCAGCTCTGTGGAGATGAACTTGGGGGTCCTGGTGGACAACCAACTGTCCATAGGCCAGCAGTGTGTCCTTATGGGCAAGGTCAGTTAGATCCTGGGATGCATTAGGAACAGCATGCCTTAGGTGCATTAGGAAAGTCCATTAGGAAGACCGCTGAAGTTCAAGAGATGTGATTCTGCCCCTCAAGTCAGCCATAGTGAGGCAAATGTGGAGTGCTGTGTCCAATTCTGTTCTCCTCAGTACCAGAGAGACATGGAGCTACTGTAGCAAGCCCAGGTAATAAAGGTTAGGGGACTGGAATGCCTCACATATGAGGAAAGACTAAGGGAGCTGACCCTGTTCATCCTTGAGAAGAGATGACTAAGAGACAGCCTCATCAATGTCAATAAATATCTGAAGGGAGGTTGTCAAGAGCATGAAGCCAGACTCTGCTTGGTGGTGCCCAGGACAAGAAGCAACAGGCAGAAACTGATGCTTAGAAAGTTCCACCTGAACATGACGAAGAACTCTTTTAATGTGGAGGTGACCATGCACTGGAACAGACTGCCCAGAGAGGTTGTGGATTCTCCAACACTGATATTCAGAGCTATTCAGGACTGTCTGGATTCAATCCAGTTCCGTATGGTCTAGGATGACCTTGCTTGAGCACTGAGGTTGGACCAGATGACGCATTGTGGTCCTTTTCAACCATACATATTCTGTGATTCTCTGAATAAAATTCAATTGCTGTTTTAATTTTTTCCTTAGCATTTGGATGTCTTAGATTCTGAGGCTGCATTTAATTCTTACAATGATATTGTTTTAAATTATGGTATTGTACAAAACTGCTGTTCTAACCCCTCTTGAAAGCAGTAAGAAAGGAAAACCAAATCAATAGCTTCCAGCTCCCTCTAAATGAAGATAGAATTACATGGAGCCTATTTCAGTGGCATAGAAAATGTTGAATGGGAAGGACACACTTCAACAAATACAGAGGGGAACATGAGTTCCTTAATGGTTAATGTCAGTGGCTGATGCAAATTACTGTATTAAAATAGATGTGTCACATTAGTTCTTCTGTGACAGAGAGATTCATTATTAATTTAAAATTTACAAAGCTCATCTGTTTTATGCTTGGGTTTGTGCTCAAAGGACACACAAACTGCTTGAGAGAAAATGGCTCATGCAAAAGAGGGTGACAATATCTAATTGCAAACCTTCTACTGTTGCTGTCCAGTCTTATCAGAGCTGTAATTATGACATGCTCACATGTTGATGGTGATGAGAAAATGGCCGAAGTGACGCAGTTTTAATTGCTTTTATACAGTCATAAACAGAAAATAGGACTGAGATAAAAGTGCACCAATAGACAACAAGTAAACAAGCCTTACATTGGAGGAAACAGATTCTGGGTCAGAACTCAGGTGTGGCAGCATGCATGGCAGCAGCCTTAGCCCCAGTGGCTCAAGACTGGTGGGATCAGTCTGAGCCTGCCACTGTCTGAGTCACACTCCATTGTTAGTGTGAGCTTTTTGGTTCATCCCCAGCATCCCTTTCAGCTTAGTTTACATGTTGCTGTTCATTGGATAGTCACTGTATTACTTCATGTTCTGTAAAAGGTTAAGTTCTAGAAACTTTGTTGCTGTTCATTTGACTATTGGTTACATGCAGATCTTTGTACCCCTATTGGTTACCTTCTCCTGCTTGTATCCCTATAAATATCCCTGTTGTCTCCATTCCCTGGCCTTTGGTCCCACTCCTGTTCAGCTCTTCCCGATCTTCGCGTCGCCTCTCCTGGATTCCTGGACCCGCTCTTGCCTTCTCTGCTGCTTCCCCTGGGAATAAGAGATCTGGATACTGTTGCCCTGAGTTTTGCAGTTCTTCGACGTTTTCATTCTTCTGTAACAGTTTATCATACACTCTCTGTAAACATAGCCATGTTTTTGTAACTGTATCCTATTATTTGCATTCCTTTCTCCTGGGCGCAGAAATTTGATGGATATTTCCTTTGACCAGTGTGATGGAGAGGTGGCTATTTCTCCCTCCAATCCACTGTAGTTTCTAGAGGATATAAAATAAAGTGTGAGGCCAATCCTGTCCAGGTTTTGGCCCGCAGGTCTGGATTCTCTCTCTTCAATGTGTCTGTGTCTTTCTTTCGTGTCCTAAGAGCGACATCTTATCACACCAAGGCCCTTCTCTCTGGCCTTTATTCTCGCCTGCACCCACAACATCAGCCTGGGGCTCTCTATCATCCAGAGGAGCCAGCACTAAAAGAGCTGCCAGAGGAAACCCTGTGTTTGGGGAAACTGCAAACTGCAGCCCCCGCTATACCGGGGTCACCCCCAAACTATCGCTGAGTGGCCTCGAGCAGGCCCCCAGAGCCAGTGATACTCAGGATCCCAGAATACATCTCTTCAGCTTCCTCTGAGGGCTGGAGGCAGCTCACAGACCCATGGGAATCACTTCCAGGCCCCAGAAGCCTGTCATGTGATCCCGCATCGCCTCCTTTTCTTTTAGTAACAGAGATGTTAGTCAAAGCATCATAGGCCGCTCTTTACAAGCATCACAGCAAGCAAGGAATAAACACACAATTAAGTGTATCGGCATTCCCCGCATCTGCATGCCAAGCTCATGAAAGGAAAAATCCACTGCAGCATGATTTTAAAAGGTGGTATAGCTCACGGATCTCAAACC
Source organism: Climacteris rufus (assembly GCA_013398175.1). Taxonomy (NCBI): domain Eukaryota; kingdom Metazoa; phylum Chordata; class Aves; order Passeriformes; family Climacteridae; genus Climacteris; species Climacteris rufus. The sequence goes on along the minus strand of VZRZ01003835.1, from coordinate 65,896 downwards.
CATCAGCAAACCAAAACCAACGAGATGACATCAGTTTCTCTGGCAAGCCAGCATGCACAACATTGTTAGTGTGCAGGCAGCGGCAGCCCCGGCGCCAAAAAGAGCTGTCACTGCAGCTGCTGACTGTTCCCAAGAAACTGCGTTGGGTCACAGTCTATTGGAAAGACTGCATGCTACATCATGGGCCTCCTTCTGAGTGAAAAGGAATATGTAACAGGCCTCCTTCTGAATGAGAAGGGATGCAGTATAGGCCATCACCTTCTGGATGAGAAGGGAGGTCACTGACTCACTGAGCATGATCCAGGAGTCATTCACTGATACAGCAATTAAGCATATGTGAAAAGGGGTTTTCAAGAATAATTATTACTAAACATAAGGCACTGTGGTTCAAAACTTTAGCATAAGTAATACTCTCAAACCTTAATAAACCTAAGTTAACAAACCTAAATGATACACTCTCTTAGTGTTGTAATATACCCCAGTGTTAAGATAATGAATATCACCACTCATTCTCAAAAATGCTAAAGTGACTTCAAGTGAAATGTGCAAAAGCAACTTAAGGCGAAATGCTAAAGTGAGGTTAAGGCATTCAAAGGAATTCTGATCCCCATGTAGAGGGCTTCAAGCTCTACAAGTCCTGTGGCCACAGCCCCCAATTAAGGAGATGTGTGGCACAGCATAGTCTTTCTCAGTCAATCATCTTGCCACCTTCCAAGCAGCAGTGCTCAGAGGTAACCTGAACCATGATGTCAAAGCTATCAGGACTCCGCTGTGTTATTGTTCAGCTGGCGTTGGTCCCTCTTCTTGAGACAAGTCTGATGGACCATCTCCAGCTGGGACCAGTCTCCGTTCCACGAACGGGCAGACTATCTTTGCAGGAATCCACCTCGTTCCAGCATCTGTGGAGACAAGCATAACCTCTCCCCCAAGTTATAAAGGGAGCTGACCCTAAGATCTGGCTACTTTCAGGATCTTTGAACATAACTACATTCCTAGCTTTAGCACTCAGTAGAAATACGCATCATCAATTACCTAAACATTTTACCATTACTCCAGAGTCTGCCGTTGCTGAAGAGTCCCGTTTCACAGTGAGAGTCTGGAGAGGCCTCCCGGGCAAGGTCTCCAATTCATTCCGAAAGGGGGGTTCAGCTTTTGTAAGCTCCAATCATGGAGTCAAAGTGACACGAGTATGTTCTTTTGACCAGAAACACCTGGATTTCTGGCATACTTCCCAACCAGACAGGGCCAAGGCTTGGCTAGAGCTGAGGCCTTAACTGGAAGGGTTTTTACCCTACACTATCCTACTCTGCACTATCCTACAAAGAAGTCTCTATTGATAACAGTTGGGAAAGTTACATGTCTTACCATGCAAGGTCATGCAAAAGTTTCTAGAGCAACCAATTTGGCTTTCTCCTTTCAGCTAAATTTCTGAATAGGGGCCTTGGTGCTATCAACAAAGCGATCCAAAAGGTTAGAAACATAGAGAACTTTATTCTTGTGGGGTATATCCTGGAGCTCTCCCTTTTCTGTTGCGTAAAACGGCGTAAAAGCGTAACCTGAGCACGTCCAACAATAGCCTGGCCAGTGGGGGAGTGAGGTATCTCTGCAGTGTGAGAAATATCCCACTGCTGGAAAAACAGCACAACCCTCTGATATGGATAGGCCGGGCCATTGTCAGTCTTAACATGAACAGGAATGCTCAAGACTGCAAACGCACTCAAGGAACACTTACGGACATCACGAGCCTTCTCGCCAGTATGACAAGAAGCAAATAAGGCACCTGAAAATGTATCAATAGACACATGAACAAATTCCAAGCAGCCAAATTCTGCAAAATGTGTGACATCTGACCACCATAGCTGCACGGATTGCAAGACCCTAGGATTTACTCCAGTAGCTACAGGAGGCAAGCTGCATCGTAGACAAGCAGGGCATGCAGCAATGACATCACGTGCCTGGCAGAGGGAAGCCCAAACTGACTATGCAAGGCGTGCGCATTCTGGTGAAAAAGGAATGACTCAATCTTGCTTATGCAAGAGAGTCAGGTACCAGCTGCACTGACATAGCCAGCAAGTTAACCATGAGTCCTGGAAGAGATATGTGGGAAAAAATGTGCATTACACAACAAGGTTCCCTTCGAGAGTCCAGAAGTAGGGCAAGCATCCAAAGCCATTTAAACAGGAAAAAAGTCTGAAATGTCCTTCAGGTGCCCTGCTTCATCTCTCTCCACAAGTCCTGCAGACAAAAGCAGAGTCAGTTACTGAACTGAATCGTCCTTGCCAGTACTGAAAAGCACACACAACTGCAGCAAGTTCAGCAATCTGTGGAGATTCTGAAACAACTCAACATCAGAACGCCACAGCCATGTCGCAGGGTCCTGCCAAACGATAACTGAGTGACATGATCATCCCAAGCCATCAGTGAAGACTGTAAGAGCCCTCAAAGGAAATGGACCACACTGCAACACAGGAACCAAAGTAAAACCGTTAATCAGCAGTTCATGCGCTGGAGGAGGAATGCTCAGAGTGTCTGGATAGGCAGCTAATGCCACTTGAAACTCCTCAGACATCTGAAGAAGCCATTGAAAGTGCGAGGGTGCAGCCTGTAAGACCAAGGAAGTGTTAGCAGCCTTCACAGATCAACTGAGCAACCATCTCTGGCTATGTAGCCAGAGTCTTTGGCATCTGGTGAGGCAAAAGCAAACATTTGGTACTGAGCAGCGGGTTTCTTTCCTTGATGCCAATGAAGCAGCAAAACATAAGGTTGTCTTGCAGGCTTCAGAATGAAGAGGTCAAATGGCAAATCAGGTGTGAATCATGATGCTTGATGGTTAGCTATGGCCTCAGATGCCAACTGCAAAGCATGGTGTGTCTGTTCAGTGAGGCATCTTGGAGATGTTAGTGCTGAGCCACCTTTCATGAGACCAAACAAGGGATGAGAGACCTCATTAGAAATCCCTAAGATGGGACAGACACAAATGATGGTTCCGAGCAGTCTTTGCAGGTCACATAGTGTGTTGATGGAACTCTAAAATCTCACTGGCTGGACTGTGTTGTAATGTGGCAACCTAAATATTGTCAAGGGGGTGCTTGTTGGATCTTCTCCAGCACTACCTGCAAGTCTGCAGCTGTTACAGCGTTTGTGGTAAGGGCTAGGGCTTCCTGCATGGCTTCAACGCGGGAGGCAGCCACAAGGGTGTCATCCATGTGATAATATATGAAAGCCTCAGGCACCTGTGGGTGCATCGGACCTAATACTGGGCCACAGACCACTAGCAAATGGCTGGGCTATCTTTCATCCCCTGTAGCAGCACTACCCCATGGAGTAAAGGCAAATTTGGGAGCACCACCAGGTATTGTGAAGAAGCAATCTTCTAGATCAGTGATTGTCAAATGCCAATTACGAGGAAGCATGGCGGGAGATGGAAGCCCTGGCTCCAGGGTCCCCACATCCTCCATCACTGGATTAATCCTTCTTAAGAAATGCAGGAAAAGCCACGTACCACTTTTCTCCCAAATGACAAAAACAGGCAAGTTTCAGGGACTGGCAGAAGGGGACAATATGTCCAGCAGCGAACTGCTCATCTGCCAGCTCCTGCAGGTGATACAGTTTTTAAATCCGATCCAATCCTTGTTCCCAGCTGGGCCAGGAGATTGCAACCCCACAAGATCAGAGGTGTCTGCATTACCACAGGTCTAAGTGTAGCAACGTGACCCTCTGTGCCTATGACCTGGATCATACCTTGGCCTTGGTAGCTAAGGCAGAACCCTCCTATGCCTGTAAGGGCACAGGGGTTCTCCTGCAAGGGCCAGGTTGGCAGCCACCTCGAGTGAGATTATTGTGGTATCTACTCCTATGTTAATCAGACCCATAAGAGTGACACACTGACTGAATCATAGGGTGACATAAGGAGCTCAACAAATTAAGGCTGGCTTGCATAGCCAGAACCTGTATCTCCATGCATTCTGTGTTCTAAATACAGTGGAGCAGCAACAGAAAATCCTAACTATGCAGGCACTCTGTGAAATCGGGCACCCTAGAGTGGGTGTCTATGACAGTTCTGAGCGTCTCCCTGAAAGGTTTATCAGCTTCCAAAACACCTATCAGTTGTCTGAGGCATTCATCATAACAAATCCTTATACCTGAGTTATTCTAAGGTATTGTTCCTCTACATAGTCTCTGCCTTGGCCTCTGTCTGATCTTCGTTTCTAAATACAGCCCAGGTGCCACCTGCCGGGGGGTGGAGGACGGGGGGCGGGGGCACCGACCGGGCACGTGCACGCGGTGGGCGGGGGTAGCCGAGTCCTAACACATCCCTGTACTGTGCTGTTGCAGGCTCCCTGCCAGCAGCAGCTGTCTGTTGTCTTTTTTCCTTCGTGGTTTTTTTTCCCTATACCTCGGAGCCGCGCTGGGGAAGCAGGGGCAGGCGGCCCGGGGGCGG
>VZRZ01003835.1:40052-61419 GCA_013398175.1 Climacteris rufus | reverse complement strand
ACCGCGGGGGAGGGAAGAGGCACCGCGGACGCCGGGAGAGGGGCACAGCCGCCACCAGCCGGAGACTGCTGCCGCTGCTCCGAGCGCAAGCCCGTGTTGGGGGGGCCGCAGCGCTGGTAGGGGAAGGCGCCGCCAGGAGTGCGCTGGGGGAGGGAGCCACGAGCGAGCGGGGCGGGCCCCAGCCCGCCAGGCCATGGTGGGGTAAGAGCCGCCAGTGCCGAGGGAGGGGCGCGGCCGCCGCTGACCGGGGAACACCCCGGCCCGCCAAGCCACAGGGGGCCGGGGGCCTGCCGCCGGCATCCGGGCCGCCGCTGTTGCCCGGGAGCACTGCAGCCCGGGGGTCGCCACCAGACGCGAACACCTCTCTGGGGGCAAGTGCCTTGGCATATCGCAACTCGGCTTCCACAAGCCCTGTACTAGGAGGGATTGAAAACCCGGTGCCAGACTCCGCCGAAATTCCCCGGGACCCTTCTGTCTTCAGCAGCGCCTGTAGAGCTGTAGTGTGCAGGGCAAGCAGTTCTGTCCAGCTCAAAAGGCATATTATGAGCAAGGGAGAGAACAAATGCTGTCCGTATCCCCTTAGAAACTGCTGCTTAGAGTGAAAAGAGTCTTGCCTCACAGCTGAGGGCTGTTTCCCCATGATAGGGAGTCTCTGTCTTTCACTACTCACCTCACGATTTGCTGAGGAGCAAAGCAGTCGCTGCTGACTCAGATTCTCAGTCGTCATCCGTTCCGCTGGATTCAGCGCGGGACATTTTGAATTCGAAGAAATCACACTAAGGGCATCAGATGTTGCTGTCGAGTCTTATCAGAGATATAATGACGAGATGTTCACATGAGATGGAGATGAGAAAATGGCCGAAGTGGCGCTGTTTTAATTGCTTTTATACATTCATAAACAGGAAACAGGATTGAGATAAAAGTGCACCAATAGAGAACAGGTAAACAAGCCTTACATTGGAGGAAAAAGAGATTCTGGGTCAGAACTCAGGATCCCAGAATACATCTGTTCAGCTTCCTCTGAGGGCTGGAGGCAGCTCACAGACCCATTGGAAACACTTCCAGGCCGCAGAAGCCTGTCATGTGATCCTGCATTCTACAGCTGTTATACCAAATTTAATTGCAATAGAGCAGTAGTGAAGTTAATACTGTGCTTTTGGCGCTAGCAGTTCAAGGCCTGGTACAAATCCAGCTGTTTTGGCCCTGCTGTCTGGTGTATTTACTGGAACTAGTGCCAGAAAGCCTCCCTTTTTAAGTGACTGTCCCTTATCCATTGAAGAAATTTTTAATTTTTCCTTAAGTCTATTGAAACCTATGCTTGAACACAGTTTTCACATATGAATAAAGTGAATCTTGTAAAATGATGCCAAGTAACTGGAATTTAACTTTTTAACTTTACTGATGTATACTACCATAATATATAAGGCCCTAGTTCAGACAACCATGTAAAAATATCACCCAGCATTTTTAAAGCCTTAAATTGGCAAATACCCTTATAAACACTCTGAGTGATATAGGCTTTGTCAGGACTGTTCATATGATGAGATTTAAAAGCTTCAGAGAAAAAGTGTGGCAAATTACAGAGTATCTTTATTTTCCTCAACTCGGTGTCTCTGTACCTAAAGATTCATATAAGTGAGATCCTGTCCTGATGTGGAAGAAAAGGATAGGTAGTAGTTATGAAGGAGCGGGGAATAAGATCACTGAGAAAAATTAACAGGGAGCCACATACAGGCATAGTTTGCCAGGCACTGAAGGCTTCTCATCCCACCGGGGCTGCAGAGAGAAGCAGTGCGAGGAGGCACATGAGCAGTTTGCAATGCGATTGCAAGCACAGCTTGTGGGGACACAGAAAAGGCTGATCAAGAGCCCTGTGCCCAGAGGCACAAGTAATAGAAAAGGGGAAGAGTCTGTCAGGATATCTTCACTGCAGAATGAGCTTTCACTACACTAATTCCGATTTGCCTCCAGAGGGCTGAGTTCAATTTGCCTAGCTTGAACAAATAACATGGTGTACTTGTACGGATTAATTTTATCTATTGAATGCATTGTAATAAAAGCCCCAATGGGCAGTTACATATCAAATTACAAAATGTGTAAGCAGTCTTATTCCTTTTTCCCCAACTTTCTTGCTTCTTGTAAAGCTAAAGATTAATTGCTATTTGAACTGCTTTGGGGGATGGGAGAAGAATTAAATGGGAAAAAAGATTATACACTAAAATGAAATGCATGATATGTCCATTTCTAAAAAATGTGTGTATATTAAGAATTTCAATTGATTTTACTTAAAAAAGAAAAGACATAACCTTGTCACACTTCTTATAAACAGGGTATTGTGACAACTCTTTTCATGTGTGTCTTCTGTCTCATTATTTACACCTCAGGAGTCATCTTAAATTGGTTAAATTTTACTGTAATTAAGTTCTAATCACATAATATAAATGCTTATTTGGTTTTTTTTTGACCTTTAAATAGCTATTTATCTTGGGAGATAGTGAGTGAGAACCATGATAATTTCAGCTAATTTTTAGTATGCCATTTTTCTCTATTTTATTTTGTCTTTTCATTTTTCTCAAAAGGTTTTTGCCTGCAGTGGTTTGTTTTGTTTCACAGGAACTATTTATGACTACTGCACATTTACTTTTCTTCTCCTGAGTCTCTGAATTTTTTCAATGTCTTATTTTTCTCATATTAATGCATTAATAAGAGCTTCAATTTTTGTTTTTGAGGGTTTTTTCACTTAAAATGTATGTTATTGTTTCATGTTGTATGATTTACTCATATTCTTTTCTAAAATGTCAGGTGATGTATTGCTCTTGCTTTGTCACTACCGGGGATTTTGTTTTAATGAAGGATTTCCTTCCTGCCCACAGATCAGTAAATATGACTGGGACAGTAGTCCTCCAGATTCTTTGTTTATTTTCACCTAATTTGAAGACTAATGCATCTGGTTTTTTTACTAATTTTATTCTCCTGAGTCCACTGCACTCAGTATTTCTTAGAATCATAGATTTCAAGGAAAATTTCACTAAGATGACTAGTCCACTGTTCTGTCTATACAGCTGGATCTGTATATAGACATTCTGTAATTTCCTAAATTTTTTTCCTACCCAGTTGTCTATTAGAATTGATATTATTGTTCAAGAAAAAAATCATACTGGCATTATTCATCAGGCTGGGAAATACAGTAAAGCACTAGCCTGGCAACTGACTTTCAGATATCCTAAAACGCTGGGGGTTTTATGCTCAAATTGAAGTAACTTGAACGAAGCTTATTTCATTTTACAGCGGTGTGCATATCTTTGTTTTACCATTACCTAGAATTATTTTGGTAAGCTTTTGGAGATAAAGCTTCACACCTATGGTTTGTATTAGTTAATATCATTTGGCAGTTAGCTTTGCATTTTATCTCAGCTTTTCTCTGGCAGCTTCCCTGATGTTTATCTATTTGTGATCACATTGAGCTTACAGGTCCACTAAACACCTCTGCCTCTCTCCAGCTAAGGCCACGGTACTGAAATTGGACTAGTCAAAATATATGGGATTGTCCCTAACTGCCCTTCAGCTAAGTCTTACTAGGAGTTACTTGCAGTAAATGTTTCCCCCGAGCTTCAGTAACCACATGTGCTTGCGCTCAGGGTAACTGTTGATTGGGAGCAGCAGCAGGAACTCTAACTTCCATGTGTGCTTTGAATAGATACTGACTGTGACAAATAGCTTTTGTGTCAAACTGTGCTACTTGTATGGCTGTTTGCTCTTTGTCTTGTATCCTGGCTGTAGCTTTGCTACTGAAAATCAGATGGTTTGACAGCTCTCCTTATTCCCACAATCCTTATGTGTTCTGGTGTGAGGGTTTTGCCATCCCTCTTGGTCCATCAGCCCTTCATCTATTGTGAGACTAGATTTACTTAGTTCACCATGTCCTCTCTGACTCCATGGAAATAATTATACATTTTATGTGCTTATTTATTTCTAGTGGCTTGTAATTTATTCCTTCCTATCTAGTCTTGAAGTAATTTTGGAGCAATGACAGGAACAGTATTGCTTTTACAGATGGAGCAATAAACAGCACTTCCTTTTTACCCAGGCCTTGTTGAACAAACCACCTTATCCCATTAGAACTATACACATCCCTAAAGAAAATCCATTCTCTGTGTCAGGTTAAGTGGAAAATGATGCAACTCACCAACATAATGTGCCAATTTGTGTTACAAGTGAATGAGTCCTGAACTATTGTTGAAAGACCTGGGCTGGGCAGAATGTGAAGTGTACTTTCACACTCAAAAAGTTCATCAGAGCTTCCCAGAAGAGTTAGAAGATTATGAATTCCAGGTAAGTGGTAAATTAAGGATGAGAAGGTTTGTGGGTCAGGTTGATAAACTTCTAGGGTTTTTCCAGCAGTGTTTGTTCAAACAAATTCTCTCCAGGAATGCCTAAATATCACAGCAGTCAAAAGCTGCTACAGCTTTATTCAAAGTTGTGTTTGGTAGAAAAGTTAGATCAAGATCTGTGTACAGAACACTCTTGAATATCACAGAATAAATCCAGCTGAGGATTTTTCTGATTTTGAGTCCCAACAGAACAAAACCTAAACTTTTGGTTTTTTCTCTGAATTGTGAAAGGGATTTTCTACCATGAGACTTTCTAAGATTGGTCTCTTAAAGTTACTTGTGAGGCAGAATTTTTGTACTTTATTTCCATCTCCTTGAACAACCAAAAACATACAAGAGTTTCAGTGTCTGGGTCAGTAATGTGTTATGTTCACTTTGTAGGAATAGCAATAAACTGGACATGTCTCTCTGTCCTGAAGTGAGGGAACATTTTTACTGATGCCATTAAAAATATATATTGTCATAAACAATATATAGGATACAAAATAGTCTCCTTTTCTTCTAACAGGAGTCCAAGTATCCAGACATGGACAGAAGTTTGATCTTCTCTTGAGTCTGTGATTTCTTTTAGATCCATTCCTAGACAATCAATCTTCCAGTCTTTTTAGCTTGTGGTGCTAAATGATGGCCCCTGTCAGGAAGAACTGGCATAGGCCACTGGCTGCATAGGAAGGCTCTGAACAGAAGAATTTCCTCATTATTTTATCTCTCCCAACTCAGATATCTTTGGTTAACTGTGGAAATGGGCCTCAACAGCAAAGCTTCAGAGGAATTCACCTGAATACTTCTGGTATTAGCTAAGAGTCAGCAATTAAGCTGGAGAAGAGATGAGTGGTGGACAGCTCACAAAAGTGGCAGAATGGACAGATAAGAGACTTCAAAACAAGCATGTTAAATTCCAGATTTAAATCTTCCCTACATTAAAGTAAAATACATAATCCTGAATGCTTTCTTTGTTGAACCAAAACTAGGTAACACAATTAATATTTTACAGAATTTCAGTTCTTTATTCTCTGGAAAGCTGTAGTTTCAGAGTCATATAGCAGAAATTGTTTAGTGAAGAATTTTGCATAACAAGCTTTTAGAGCAGTAGTTGACATGCCAAACAAAATTTTGGAAGGAGAGAGGACACTTCTAGATAAATGACTCATCCCATTTATTTATCTCTACTTGGCTATAAACCACTTAGCTATGTGGCAAATGTACTTGGCAAATGTAATTTTTCATTTATTCAGAGACCAACAAAATTGGTAATTGTACAGTGTGGAAATGACATTGTAGCACAAAATGCACATGAAATAAGGTATCTCCACACAATTTGAGCATGTGGTTGGTGTGTGAAACTGAGGACTCCGATTGTAGTCTCACATTCTATGTGTTTCTAAGAGATACGTGTGGAATTTTCATACAAACAAGACAATAGTATTTAACAATTTTCAAGTACTGAAATGTTACATTGATGTGTGTGTGTGTGTGTGTGTGTATCTATATTTGTCATACAAGTATGCAAAAACTTCTTTATCTTTTTAGTGTTAAATTGTTTTCCAAAAAGCAAAGAAACAATACCATTAACTGGCAGGTTCCTGAATCGCTGTGGAGAGATGATTCAACCGTTCACAGGATAGAGGACAAACTAATAGGCTGAATGGCATCTGAAGTTCAAATATACAACTGGAATGCAAAAAAGCTCTTCGAAGGGAAAGTCTCTGTTTTATGTAGAGCTTAGAAGGTTTTGTGCATCTTTCCTGTACTACCTGAGTAGATTTTCCATGTACTGGAATTAAGAGCTCATGAGTTTTGCTGAAAATGCTCCTTCTTCATCTGTAGATGCAAGGGTGTTACAGGTGGTCTATGACAGACAAGTTATAAGAAACGTTCAAGTGACCTTGGACAGATAACCAGTAAGAGTGTCTTGTAAGGAGAAGAATGTATATAGCTTGTCTATTTTGTATTCTTCTGGAAAATGAGTTGAACTCCTTTTGTGATGGGATGGCCTGAAGGTCAAAACCAAATGTATACCTCTCACAGAAATGACTACTGTGCAACAAATTGCCATTAGAGTTTATTTAATTAAAGATTACGTCAAAACAGTTGGCTTTGCAACCAACTTTTTTTTTTCTCTGCTAATAAAAGTAAAAGGGAAGTAAAAGACAGCATTGAAACAATTTTTGTTTTTGAATAACTTCCTGATGCTCATAGCTGCAGGAACATAAAACAAACAAGAAAAGCTTGCACAGTACAAAAAAACCCCAAAACAACAAACCAGGGTTACACAGGCCCCTGTCATTACTGAGCAGCAAATGGAAAAATACAATATTCAGTACTCAATGAATTCTCCTAGAAGACATAAAAAATCACATGCCTGCAAGTTTTTGTCTCCCTAGTGCTGTGACTTATATGTGACAGCAGGATATTTGTTTCAATTATATTCTAATTCACTACACAGACCTACAAATGTTTTTCACAATAGGAGAGATGTCACTGTCAACCTGAAAATTAACAAGGAAGGATGATAACAGGAAAATCCTGATTCTGCTCACATATCATCCATTTGGAGACTTCATCAAAATAAGCTCAGGTTGGAACTCCCAAGCTCAAACAGTATTCTTCACAGTGTGTTATTACATGCACTAAATAGTAATTCCCTACTTTGCACAGGTCTGCAGAACTGTGTATCACCAATTTCTCGCCAATCGTTGTAGAGCTGCAAAGGTGCAGACAAGGTGTTGATCTGCTACAGGATACCAGGAAGTTGACACACTTACGTAGCTTGCAGTGTGTTTTGAACCAATTTCACCAACTCAGATCCCAGAGCAGTGATGTGAAGTCTCAGTGAACATTGTCAGAAGGAATAGCTTAAAACGTTGAACACCTTTCTTTTTTCTCCTTCTCTTTTTTTTTTAATTATTTCATATTTACAATTTTAATTGCTGTAAAGTGTTCTACTGGATGGGAAATGCTAATTGGTTCTAAAACAGGCATTTGTGGAGACTTTCATTTTCAAGATGAGGCTGGGAAGATTGAGATCACTCTGTACTATGGCAGACTAGGAACCTGAAGAACATACTCTCGTTTTTCAGGGAATAACACCAAAGGAATTTCCTGAAATGAAGTGCAAGTGAGATAAATAACTGATATCAAATAAAGGGCTATAAATCAATTATTATTTTATATTATTACAAGCAAATTAAAATATATATATTTTCCATTTTCACACATTGGATACTTAGAAGTTAACTAGGACAAATTTGTTCTCATCCTTTAAACTTTACACAAAGTATTCAGAGAGAGGCTTTGCCTCCACATCTTGTTGCTTGCTAGTTTATGTAGCTCATCATACAAGGAGTCTTCTTTGTGCCTGTTATACTGTAAACTTGTGTATGACTTTGGGAGAACAAAGAGGAAACAGATGAGGAAATGTGATTCAGGAACTTGTGTCTGACAGCAGGGCCAGTGGTCCTGAGCTGAGAAAGAGTTTTGTGTAGGTCACCACTAAGATTGTTTATTTCCCAGACCTCCTGGCACAGCCACACGTGCAGTTCTTCCCAAGTTCAGACAACTCAAATCAGTCTGGCAGAAATAAGCCAGTGAAAAGGATGGTGGTGGTTGAGTTGGGAGAGTAATGATGGAAGGATGCTTGTCAAGGGATTGTAGTCTTCTAACTGAGGTACCATTATAACAGCATATACTCCTCTGGCTTGGCTTATAGTTTCTCTTGGAATGCACACCCTTTCTTTGCTTTCTCTTCGGGGCTGAGACTAAATGATAGTCTGCATCAGAGGCAGCAAGAACCATCTATTTTTTCTTTGCTCTCTGTGTGAAACACTGAGCAACTTGGAGTAGAAGTGCAGTATATCTCTCATTGTTGTTCCTCCTCCTGTTTCATCTTTTCCTCAGTTTCCTTTAAATACTTCTTTTGCCTTTGTTTAATAGAAGTGGATTAAAGAAAGGCATTGCAAGCATCTTCCTTCTTACTTTCCCTTATGATTTTGAGCATCTCTCTCAGCTGCTTATTAGGCTTCAGGCACTGTGAAATTGGTATCCTCTAAAAGGCATAATAATGTAGTGTAGTTTGTGTAGTTCTTCTTTCATCTTTCTTCCAGATATCTGCTTTTACTTTGGCCTAATGGAGAAAAGGTGCTTTTCCTATAACCTTGTAATTTGTTGTTTATTAGTCAACTTCTAAGGCGCACCTTGGAAGGCTTTCAGAAAGCTGATATAACTACTCTGTAACACAGCATCCATAGTGTCCTTGTTGTTCTGGTGAGTGCTCCATTAATCAGTTATAATGGGCTGGTGACCCCAGGCTGATAAAGCTTTGACCCTTGCATCTCAGAGAAGACAAACTTTAAGGCAGGCAGATTCACCTGTCACCATCTATTTTCACATAAGAAGGGAAATGCCCCCATGTCATTATTATTATTTCTTTTGTTACACAGTTGAGGCTTCTGCTGGGGTGATAAAGCCACAGAACAGAAACCTGAGATTTAAAAAAAAAAAAAAAAGCAACATCAAAAGAAGCTAATAAATTAGATACAAGATAGAATAAGGGGAATGAAGGACAGAAGAAAGGAGAGAAGGACAGACAGAAAATTAGAACAAAATAGACAGGGGGAGGGAAAGGGAGGGGAGGGGAGGGGAGGGGAAGAACAGAATAGTTTTACAGATTAGGAACTGAGAACCAGAACCAAATTCAAGCTTCTGAGATTACAGGTTAACAGCTGCAACACAAAGGCACCCCAGAAGTACTGCTTTATTTTGAACTCTGAGGGTAGCAGTGTTTGAAACCTGTCATTAGGAAGGTATCGTATACCACAGAGGTATTCCAAGAGCCAGCAACACCGATCATTCACTGGAGTCAACCTTTAGTGGTACCTCTAGGAAGATGCAGCCTTTTTCCTCAGTTCCAGCAGCTCCTGGAAAGACAAAGTAAAGAGAAGGGAAAGGTTTTCTGTGCCTGCTTGTTTCACCCTGTTTTTTACACTCTAGTAACTGTAAAATCCGTGCCAATTGACACATACACAAGCAGAGAAAGCTACAAAAACCTTTCAGGTACCACTATAAGCCTTTTATGTTTCTAGCATTGCAGGTTTTTTTTGTGTCTTAAAAGGTTTTAGCTGTTTCATTGCAGATATGTTTTCTTCCTCTTGCTGTCAATTCGGTGGGCCAGAAATTTTGCCTACTAATAGTGTAATGGAAGTGAATTATATTATGAATATTCTATTGAAAATGAATTCACAGAAGGATTGGCTTTAACCACAAATGGTGTTAGAGTGACGTAAGGGTGATTTACTCTAATGTACTTGCATTTAGTGGTTCTTTTTATTAGCATAGTCCCTCCATCTTGTTTTTTCTTACTATCATGGGGTTTTCTTATGCTCTTCTTATGTTATAGAGATAATACTGTTTGGGTTTTTTTGTGGTTAGTGCCAGGTGAATAACAAGTAATGTTTATCTGTTCTCTCTCTTTTCTCATTTCTCCTTTGTTTTACCTCTTGCTTCTATTTTTGGTTTCTTTTCCCATGATTGTCATCTTAGCTGATGTCCTACTTTTCCTCCTATCTGAGCAGCTGTTTTATATTCTTAAAATATCCCTTCTTTTCTATTTCTAGCTCTCTTCTTATCCTTCTATTCAGTTTTCTTGCTGTCTAGTTATTTGCTGTGCAATTTGTCACAAAATGCTGGCAGTGTGAGAAGTGAAAAAATCAAATATAGATATCCCTTTTAATTATTCCAGTTCCTCAGACAAGATTTGAAAACCATGTATTTTAAGGCTGGATTTTCCTTCAGTCTTTGGGATAGAAAGAAATTGTATGCATGTATGAGAATACATCAACTATGTATTAAATATAAAATAGTAAGCAAGTAGGATTGTTAATGATTTGTAGATTTCACATCAGGGACCAGACCAAAATGCTGTTTTGGCATTTCCAAATGATATAGGGCAGTTTCAAACACCATTCCTTCTCCTGAGAAAGATTAGCAGTTCAAGGCACTGTATTAGTAGGCAGGCAGTCTCATTTATTGTTTTTTGTGTCTTGAGACCTTTTGTTAAGCAAGCCATATATGCAAGTTAGAAGGCCTTTGCCTAAAAAGTGAAGATGAGAAGCTCACTGCCAGCTTTGTCTTCTTTAGGCAAAATATTGCCCAACAGAATTTGACTCTCAGGGATACAGCAATGAAACATATTTCTTGAGAGACATAAAGGGAGTAAATGCTACTTTGCTGACACAGCAGTGAAACAGATAATTTGGTTTGGCTTTTGGTGTGGAAATTCAGACTACATGACTGGGATTGGTAAGTCTTTGTCCCAAGAGCTAAATTCTATTTTTGGTCACTTAAATATTTTCAAGGACTTCTTAGATATTATCTGCCATTTATAGGGAACGATGATATTTACCAGATTCTTTTTTTTTCCAGTTACCCTGCTCGAGATTGAAAACAGCAAAGCCAAAATGTCAGTATCAGTTCAGATGAATTTGGCTGCATGTAACTTGGGAATTCAGTAGGTCTCTGATTTATAAAATTATCTTAGTGAATTAATATGCTTGTCTCTGATGGATTTGCTCATTGAATTCAGAAAAACATTAATGCTTGAAATAATGGAATTCAAGATTAAATAAGGGCTGATTTCACTAACTAATGCTATTGAGCAGAGACTGCAGGAAATTAGGCTGGCCTTCCACTGACCTCTTATTCAAATTGTAGGGAAGGAACCTTCATCTTACTGTTCATTTGATTTCTAACTAATGAGATTGGCCTTCGAGCTGGAACTGCCCTTTTGAGCAGCTATATTTGAAAATCATGCCTATGATATCTTTTGTTATTTTTGAAATCTGAAGTGATACATTCCCTTCATTTACATTTTTAGAAAATATTACAATGTTATCTTAAGCAATAAGTTCATCTATTCCATCAGGAATTTCATTGACCACAGGCTTTTTTTTCTGATTTAATTTTCTATTTGTGTACATGAGCTTGAAGTTAGAAGCACATGGTATTAGAGTTTGAAGGTTTATAGCTTAAAGTTAGAATGTGATAGTGTCTGTCAGAGGTGTTATTAATTCACCTCAAAGATTTCTACTACTAATAGATCTGAAATCCCTTACCTTTTCTGTTGGAATTCCTCAAACTATCAAGAAGATAGGGGTTTACGCTGTTCCTGGGTGGCTGCTCGAGGCCACTCAGCGTTAGTCTGGGAGTGACCCTGGTTTCCCGGGGGCTGCGGCTCGCAGCTTCCCTAGAAGCAGGGCGTCCTCTGGCAGCTTTGTTTGGTGCTGGCTCCTCTGGGGAGAGCGAGCTCCGGGCTGATGTTACGGGCACAGGCAAGGACAAAGACCCGAGAGAAGGGCTCTGGTATGATTTCCAGCTCTTTTATTTCCCGGGGAGAGGCAGCAGGGAAGGCAGGAGAGAGTCCGAGGTCCGGGAGAGGCGGCACGAGGATCGGGAAGAGCTGAAGGCTTCAGGGACCAGGCAGCAAGCATGGGAAAGCAGGGGATTTATCGGGATACAAGCAGGGGAAAGCAACCAATTGGGGTACAGGGATTTACATGGAGCCAATGGGAAACTGAACAGCCATGAAGCTTCCAGAACATAATCTTACATAGAACAAGAGGTAATGCCTTAATTAACCAATAAACTGAAACATGTAAACAACGCTGGGGGTGAGCCAGAAAGCTCACCCTGACAATGGAGTGTGGCTCAGACAGGGGGGCTGTGACTTGCCACATACACTGCCACCAGGGGTAGGAAGAAAGGATAGAGAGCTTCATCTTGTTTGAGAATCTGTTTGACAGGATCCCCTGGAAATTGTCATGGCAGGAAGAAGATGCCAACCATTGCAGCACAAGGACAATCCACAGTCAGTGAGCAGAAATATCAATAAAAATTGAGAAGGCCATGGACTAAGACAAAAGACAGCACACAGAAGTGGAAGTGGAGATGAGAAAGGTCTCTATGTTTCTATGAGTGGCCCAAGAAAGCAACATCTTGAGCATCTCCCAGTGCCAAAAATCCAAAGCTCAGCTGGAGCTGAAATTAGCAAAGGAGGTCAACCAGATTGACTTCTGTAAGTAGCAAAGATAAGGCTGAGGAAAAGGTGAGCTTGTGACTCACTAGAACAGGGGCTGTACTGAAAAGGAACTTATAGGATACTCAGTACCTTTTTCACTGCTAAGAGCTGCCCTCCAGCACCCAGGTCTCTGAGCCTCCTCTCAGGATCTGTGGGAGGAAGGCAGTGCTCATAGTAAAGGGAGGTGGAAGTAGAGATCACTTAGCTCACTCAGACACACAAAGGTCCATGAGACCACAGAGGATACACACAAAGATGATGAAAGGTGTCTGGTGTCACTGTGGGAATGTCTTCAAAACGTAGTGACAATAGTTTCCTGTTTACTGGGAAAAGATAGCCCCGTCCTCAAGAAGGGCAAGAAGTTCCTGGCAACTGCAATTGTACCAGCCTCTCCTCAATCCCATCCAGGGAGGAAATGAAACAAATCCTCCTGAAAGTGATTTACAAATGTGAAAAATACGTATTATCATGTTGGCTTTCTGCAAATATTAAAATTAATACTATAATGTTAAGGTAGCTTTGCTAGAGATATATAGTGTTTGTAACCATAACTATTGCTTTTTATTTCTATTATTAACTAAACTTAGGCATAGTAGTGAAATAGCTGATATAGTTATGCTTATGGAATTTGATAGTGTTTGTAACCATAACTATTGCTTTTTATTTCTATTATTAGCTAAACTTAGGCATAGTAGTAAAATACCTGATATAGTTATGGAATTTGGACTGTCTGCTCAGTTGTATAACATCCAATGAACATGTGCTGGAGGCCCCTACTACTGACATACCATCTATCAGCAACTGCTGTTTGCAGAGACCATGGACCAAGACCCAAACTGGAGGGGATAAGAACAATGGACCAAAACCACAGACAGATAATACGCGTGCTCTAAAAAGGCGGATCCAAGGAGGGGACATGCTAAATAGTTCGTAGAAAATGTAAACTAGTTCAGGAAAAAGTTTAATATGTATAATTGTTCATGACTATGCATTAGAGTTATGTAACAGAAAGAGTATGTAAAGAGCGTCTCCTAAGTGGCAGGTATGCTCTTGGCTGAGTACCAGGCACCCGGCGCCATTTCTTTTGCTTTATTATCTTTGTCCCTTACTGTCTTTTATTAAATTTGTTTTATAATTCTAACAGGAGAGTGAACCTCCTTTTTCACAATTGGGGACTTCGTCCGAGATTAACACCTCGACTCCGAGACCCCAGGAGATCCTGAGCAGGGGAGGCGTGCCCCGCTGTGTTCAAGTGGCCCTCTCCATTTCTCCTGGTGTGAACCGGCGGTTGCAGGTCAACACCCCGTCGACAGAAAAGAGACAAACAAAGCAAAAGAAAAAGGGAAAAGGCTCCCTAAAAGAATCTGTGGTACTTAGCCCCACAAAACTCGTGCACGAAGATCTGGGCAAGAAAAAAGGATTGTAAGTATTGCTGGGGGTGCGGGGGGGGAGGGCCGGATACAGGGGTTGATTGACGTGTGAATGAGACATGGGCTAGACCTGCAAAGCAAGAGTGGAGTCTCTGAGTGCTGCGATTCCGTTTACTTTGCAAGAAGTACGGCCAGTGACGAGACGAAGTGATAGAACAATGGAGTGAAAGACCCCTGGGGAAACTGGGACATGGTCTCAGCGAAGGGGGTGGGACCCCCTAGGGAAAGGGAGCAAAAAGGTTTCCTCGTACAATCCACTAGGAAACGGGTGAAAGTGAGAATCCCCTAATAAAACCCCTGGAGTAACTGGGGCGGGGTCTCGGGGAAGGGTTGGACCCCTAGGTAAAATTTGCCAGATGTAAGGTTGAAATATACAAACTATACCCGAGAGAATCTGGAGGTTGGCTAGCAATATCTGAGATTTTACCTCTTTTTTTTTTTTTGAGAAAAACAATACCCATGGGTGAATATTAATAAGAGATTTAAAAACAAAGGTACCTTATTATTGTGTTGTTCAGTTGTGAGTGAGAATGAGTGAGACATGTTTAAAATATATAAACGTGAGTTTGTATGAATGAATTAAAGTATATAGATTGTATTATATTTCTGTGCTGGGGAACAAGAAGTGTTTGGGTTAAAGACTGAGTTGTTTTGTATTATTATTAAAAGGAAAGGTTTTTCCTGTGCTGTGGGGGGGAACAAGCAGTGTTTGGGTTGAAGAGCGAGTTGTTTTGTATTATAATTGAAAAATAAAGGTTTTTCCTGTGCTGTGGGGGGGAACAAGCAGTGTTTGGGCTGAAGAGTGAGTTGTATTTTATTCTTTTACTGTGCTGTGGGGGGGGAATAAGCAGTGTTTGGGTTGAAGAGTCAGTTACAGAGGAATGTTTTTTTTTTTTGCTGTGGAGGGGGTGAGTGGATTTTTAAGCTGCAGAATAAAGAACAGAGGCCAGGGACAAACAGATAATCTCCTAGGAAGATGGGACAAGGAGCTAGTAAAAAGGGGAAAAAGAAAGTGCCAACAGAAATACCCCAGGACAGTCTTCCGGGAATTAAGTTAGCAAACTGGGACGATGACCCTCTTACGAAAGGAAACGATAAAGTTAAGATGATTCAATTTTGTATTGATAGAGTGGACGAAAAGGGAAATAAGACCCGATCATGTTTTCTGGCCCAAATATGGCTCTTTTGAAACTTGGATTTGTCAAGCCTTGAAAACATATGTAAATTCAAAAAAAAACATTAGATTCAGAAGAAAAAGAATATGCTTCCTGTTGGACAGGAAACTCAGAACCCCTGGGGGTAAACGTTTTTAAGATATCAGAAACCCCGGAAAAAAATCGAGCAAAAGAAAAAAGGGGAAAAAGCTGGGACCCCCTGGAAACACATATGGCGCCGGGCGCTCCCGCCACACCTTCAGCCCCACCGGCACCAGACATCTGTATCCCGGCAGCCGCTCCCCTCCGACGGAGTGGTTCTTTTTCTGTAGCGGCTTCCTCCGCACCGGGTGCTTCCATTACAGCTGTGGCCCCATCCCCGCTTCCGCTTCAAGCGCGGTGCTGAGCATCCCTGCTCCTGCCACACTCCCTTCGGCACCGGGCGTCTCCGCCCCGCCTTCAGCCCCACCCGTGCCGGGACCGCCCACCCCAGCCGGGGTCCCACTTACACCAGGAGGTCCTGCCCAGACTGCAGGCGCTCTCTCTCCTATTGTGGTGCTGCTCCCGCCGGCCGACCCCGCCCCTCTCCCCTGCTTTGCTCCGGCTTCACTGCCCTCGACGATTCAAGTGAATTCCCTTCTCAGTGAAGGAGCACCGTACCAAAATACAAGCAGCTCAGCTAAGAACCAAAACCAGCCTGATTACCCCTCTCCTGTCACTACTCCAAGGGAGGAGAACTATGAGTCAAGAAATTAGCCTATTTCCATTACGAGAAGTACCGATGGGTGGGATTCAAGGCGGGACAGGATTTGTGAATGCTCCTTTAACCTCCTCAGAAGTTAGAAATTTCAAAAAGGAAATTAAAGGATTATTAGAAGATCCTATAGGCACAGCTGAACAATTGGATCAATTCTTGGATCGCAGCATTTTTTCTTGGGAAGAAATGCAATCAATATTGAATTTTATATTTTCCCAAGAAGAGAGACAAATTATTAGAAATGCTGGGATGAGAATCTGGGAAAGGGACAATCAACAGGGTCCCCCTGGGGATCAAAAGATGCCAATAGCACCTCCTAATTGGAATCATAATGAGGAGGCAGGGCAAGGACATATGAATGATTATTGTAACCTGATAATCAAAGGAATAAAGGAAGCAGCACCACGTGGGCAAAATGTCAGCAAGGCTTTTGAAGGACAACAAAGAAAGGAAGGAACTCCAGATGAATGGCTAGAGACACTCCAAAGGAATATGAAACAGTACTCTGGAATAGGCCCTGAGGGCGTAGCAGGACAAACCCTATTAAGAGTTAACTTTGTTACCCATGCTTGGCCAGATATTAGAAAGAAGCTGGAAAGGATCGAGGACTGGCATGATAAACCATTACATGATTTATTAAAAGAAGCTCAAAAAGTTTATGTACGGAGAGATAAAGAAAAAGCCAAAGTAGAAGTAAAGATTATGATAGCCACGATGCGACAAAGTGATTCCCAGAGGAATCTGAAGCCCCCAGGTATCACTCCCAAACATCCAAATTTTAGAGACAAGGAAAGAGGAAGAAACAGAACCCCAGCACAATCAAAATCTCAGGAAAAAGCCAAGAATACTTGCAGCATCACGACTCGCTCAGCCCTGCCTCGGGATAGCTCGATGGAACCTCGGGGCTGGGAGCGCCACTTATTCAGAGGGTTTAGAGCGATCCGATCGCAGCCAGGATCGAGCCCTCGCGCAGGAACCAGTGGCCCAGAATGTGGGCTCGCCAGAACCTCTCATGCTGCAAGCAGATATCCCAATGGCGCTGCCCCAGGCTAGGCAGCCTGCCCTCAGTAGGTGCAGATAGTAGCTCGCTGAGCGCATGGCGATCCGGAGCACGAAGAAAAGGAGAGGGACATGGCGGGCGGGGGTGCAGATGTTTTATTACAGTCAAAGGGAGACCAGAAATTCCTCGAATCACGCACCAAACACGAACTTTTACGGCACAAGAAACAGGGAGTGGAAAACACTAACATCCAATAACGCAGGGCTTACAGGGCGGGGCACAGTAATAATGACCAATGAACTGTCAAACTGTGAAGAACTCTCTGGAAAGGGAGGCTGGGTTTGTGCTTCTCTCCACCCCAGGGGATGTCTCAGGGGTGTTTTTAGACCTCCAACTCCTCCTCCTGAGCATCCTCGGATCCTGTGTCACTCAACCACTGTGCCTGAGCAACTGGCGGGGTCGGAGCCCCCCTGAGGGAAGGCACCACCACAAATGCTTGTTTCTATTGTGGGGAAGAGGGGCACTACAAGAGAGAATGCCCTCACCTAAAAAAGGACCTGAAGATATCCAAAGAAGTACACCTAGAAGAGGAATAGGAAAGTCATGGGCTCTATTTTTCAGGAGGTAAATACCATCTAGAGCCTCTGATAACTTTAAGAGTAGGCCCCCAAGAGGAGGTATTAGATTTTATAGTTGATACTGGGGCAGAAAGAACTTGTGTAATAAATACTCCAAAGGGATGTAAATTAAGCAACGACACTGTAAAGGTAACAGGAGCTAAGGGAGAAGGGTTTAAAGTTCCTGTCATTAAAGATGTGGTAATTGAAGGGGAAACCAGATTAGGGATGGGAGATGTCTTATTAGTTCCTGGGGCAGGTTGTTGGGGAGAGATTTACAGATACAACTGGGAATAGGGGTTATACCAGAGGAAGGAAAGATGACTGCTAAAGGATTGAAACTCGGACAAGAAGATGAGCAAAGGATTAACAAAGAAATATGGGCTGGGCAAGGAATTAGGGGAGGATTGAACATTGACCCCATAAGGGTCACAGTTGAGTAAGAAGAATGTCCCATACGTGTGCGTCAGTACCCTATATCTCTAGAAGGAAGAGAAGGCTTAAAGCCTGTAATAGAAGAATTAATAAGAGATGGGACATTGGAACCTTGTTTGTCTCCCCATAATACCCCCATTCTCCCAGTAAAAAAGCATGATGGGACTTACAGATTAGTGCAAGACTTAAGGAAAGTTAACAAGAGAACCCGGACCCGTTACCCAGTGGTACGCAATCCCTATACTCTTTTAAGTAACCCGTGGTTTAGTTTTGTGGATCTTAAAGCTGTTTTTTTGGGCTTGTCCATTAGCAGAGGACAGCCAAGATATTTTTGCCTTTGAATGGGAAGATCCAAATACTGGGAGAAAGCAGCAACTAAAATGGACAAAATTACCACAGGGATTTAATGAATTCCCAAACTTACTTGGACAAGCTTCAGAAGAAATATTACAAACCTTCCCTACTCCTCCTGGAGTACAAATTACCCAATATGTGGATGACCTTTTATTATCAGAGGAAGCTGAAGTTTAAGTTAGGGAGACTACTATAAAACATTTGAATTTCCTCAGAGAAAAGGGACTAAGGGTATCAAAGAGGAAACTACAATTTGTAGAATCAGAAGTAAAGTATCTTGGTCATCTGATAAGCAAAGGGAGCCGAAAGCTAAATACTGAGAGGATTGCAGGGATTTTATCCCTTCTTCCTCCTTCTTCAAAGAAGGAAATCAGAAGACTGCTTGGATTTTTGGGATACTGTAGACTATGGATTGAAGGATATACACAGGCAGTAAAATTTTTATATGAAAAATTGACAGAGGGTGACAATATAAAGTGGAGCAGTGAAGATGATAATAAATTAGACGAACTGAAGTTCAAACTAGCCTCAATACCAGCTTTAAGTTTACCCTCACTAGAAAAACCTTTTTATTTGTATGTAAATGTGGAAAGTGGAATAGCTCATGGAGTTTTAGTACAGAAAGGGGGAAGCGTAAAAAAAGCCAGTAGCTTATTTATCTAAATTGCTAGATCCAGTGAGCCGAGGCTGGCCAGTATGTATTCAAGCTATAGTAGCTACTGCTATTCTGGTAGAAGAGAGCTGTAAACTTACTTTTGGAAGTAAACTAATCTTGTGTACTCCTCATGCAGTTCGAAATGTCTTAAATCAAAAAGCTGAAAAATGGTTAACAGATTCTAGAATGCTAAAATATGAAGCAATTTTAATAGATAGTGATGATTTGACACTAGAAGTAAACAAAAGTTTAAATCCCACTCATTTTTTATGTGGAGAACCAAAAAGTAACTTGACACATAACTGTTTAGAAATTATACAATACCAAACTAAAATTCGGGAAGATCTAGCAGAATAAGCCCTCCCAGATAGAGAAAAAATATATGTTGATGGTTCATCCACATGCTTGCAAGGAAAAAGGATGTCAGGATATGCCTTAATTGATGGGACAAACATGCAGACCATTGAAAAAGGTAAATTACCTCAAAATTGGTCAGATCAATCCTGTGAATTATATGCTCTAAAAAGAGCAGTGGAATATTTAGAACAAAAAAAAAGGAACCATATATACTGATTCAAAGTAAGCTTTTGGGGTAGTACACGTTTGGGAAAAATTGGGAAGAAAGGGGGTTACTAAACTCAAAAGGAAAGGGATTGATCCATGAGGGACTCATTTTAGAGGTTTTAGAGGCATTGAAATTGCCTGAAGAAATTCCTGTAGTACATGTTAAAAGACACCAAAAAGGAATGACTTCAGAAATAAGAGGGAATAATTTGGCAGATCAAGAGGCTAAAGATGCAGCAGAAAATGGGATCAAAAGGGTCATGTTAATTTTGGGCCCAGACAAGGAAGAATTAGAAGTTCCAACATTTAGTGAAGCAGAAGAAAAAGAATTGAGTAAGTTAGGGGGAGAGCAAGATCAATCTGGGAAATGGAAACTTCCTGATGGGAGGCAATTGCTTAACAAACCGCTCACTAGGAAAATATTAGAGTACATGCATAAAAAAACTCATTGGGTCATTCAAGCTTTGTGTGATCACTTTTTAAGGAATTAAGGGTGCATTGGGATTTTTGGATTGGCAAAGCAAGTAACTGAGAAATGTATAACTTGTCAAAAAGTAAATAAAAAGGTAATGAGAACAACCACACTGGGAGGCTGCAAGTTAGCTCTGCAACCATTTCAAAGTATCCAAGTAGACTTTACTGAACTTCCCCAAGTACAGAGGTGGAAGTTTTTGTTAGTAATAGTAGACCATTTAACTCATTGGGTAGAAGCTATTCCCACTGTCAGAGCTACAGCTAATGTGGTATGTAAAACCCTTTTGGAACAAATTATCCCCAGGTGTGGAATGGTTAATAAAATAGATTCAGATAGGGGAACACACTTTACGTCAAGAGTCTTACAGCAAATAACTCAAGCCTTGGGAATAAGATGGGAATTTCATACCGCATGGCATCCACAGAGTTCGGGCCAAGTAGAAAGGATGAACCAGACTTTAAAGGGAACCTTAACAAAATTAATGATTGGAACCCAAATGTCATGGGTAAAATGTTTACCTTTGGCTCTATTAAGAGTCCGAACACAACCCAGGTCAGACCTGGGAGTGTCACCTTATGAAATGATGTTTGGATTACCCTTCCTAACCACCCAACATGAAACTGCTACTTGTGAAGTAGGGGAAATGAGTATTAAAAAATATGTCACTACAATTGAACCGCTCAACATTTGCGGTTGAACATTTGCGGTTGAAGGGGATAATCCCCCAAACCACACCTTTGGAATTCAAAATCCATAATATCCATCCAGGGGAATGGGTACTAGTAAAAACATGGAAAGAACAATCTTTAACTCCACAATGGGAAGGTCCCTTTCAGGTTTTACTGACAACTGAAGCAGCAATTTGAACCAGAGAAAGAGGGTGGACCCACACCAGCAGAATCAAAGGACCGGTGGAGGAACCTAAGGAGTGGACTATAACATCTGAACCAGGTGATACCAAGTTGACTCTTAAGCGGGGATTGGGTGATAACAAACTGGGAGGACCCTAAAGGTCCAAGGAATACACTGAGTCACACCTAGTTGGACATAAAGCCAAGCTTATATCAAGTGCCACCTGGACAAGTTCTCCGATACCCCTTTGGGAGGAATACTTCGACTTCAAAGAGCAGAATCAGAACTTTTCGGCCAGTCCTCCTATTTTGGCCTTAGACTGTGGCTCATATATCCTACCTGATTCACTGCAATACCAGACATGCTACCTGGGATAAATGTAAATGTATAAGTTGTGTGAAAAAATTGGTATCACAAGCTCATAAAAATCAGCACCCCCATTGTATGGAGTGCCAAGTATCAAATCCATCCTTTGATGAGATGGAACTGAAAAAAAAAATGTATATATATATAAAATCCTTGCTTTGTGGATGGGAATTACTAGTGCCTGTTGAATGGGAAATACTTGAGGAACTGTAAGAAACTACAGCTACTATTTGACCGAAAATCAAA
>VZRZ01003835.1:0-40003 GCA_013398175.1 Climacteris rufus | reverse complement strand
AAAAAAAAAAAAGGAGAAAAGTGACAAAGGATATAGAGGACAAGACTGGATTGACCACTGTACTCGCCACCAAGAAGATCACATACACCTGCTACGAGTAACAACCCCATAGGCATGGGAGGTGGGGGTATAAGCCATACTGGACCTCTGTTTTTCCTTCTTCTGTCACTAATTTTTTGTCTCTTCCCTTGCAGAATACAAGCGAAATCATGTCACAAATGCTATTGAATGCTTTACATGGAAAGAAGATGAGGTTCCTTTCTTATCACTCACTCCCATGTCAATAGTCACTGTTATAACCCATCCAAATTGAGTACCTGTGTGCAAAATGGGAAAAAATACTGGATTGCAGAAAATTTGGGAACAAGTGGTAATAGATTGGGAAGTAAATGTCCAAAAGGAGAAAGATTGATTTGTTTCAAATTTACCCTTAAAGGCACTGTTCAAGATTTGGTAAAAGAACAAGTAGTAAATAAAAAGGCAAAACCAGCACAGCAATCTAACTCTGTGTCAACTTCACATCAAGATTTGTATACAAAACTTAGGCAGCAATTAGAAAAGAAAATAGATATCTCAAGATTTGGGAAAAATCTGTTTGTGGAGTTGGGGGAAAGAATAAGTAAAGAACTTAGTATAACCAATTGTTGGATTTGTGGGGGTGCCTTAATGACAGAGGAATGGCCATGGAAAGGCAGTAGCTTAGGCCCAATTGAACTCCTTAAATGGAACCGAACAAACATAAAGGGAGGAAACTGACCAGAAGGGTGGATTCTAAGTTCAACAGTGATAGGAAAAGAATGTCTCTGGCGTACTGGAAAGAATTTTCTTAGTGAAGTAGGAAGTACTCCCTGAAAGAGATACAAAGTCGGTAATGGAACTTCTATGTGGTGGATCCCAGAGAAACCAACCAGTATTGGGCCCAGGGAAAAACAAAAGAAAAAAATTGTAAGTATAATAAAGACATCAAACTTTCCCAATGTAGCGATACAGGCAAAAATCCTTATTTTGGGATCCCAGAAATATCCAAATTCTGGGAAAATATAAACCAACAGAAAAATGATTATTGGAAAGCACCAGATGGCTTATGTTGGATATGTGGGAAAAGAGAGTATCCAAAGCTCCTCTCCCAGTGGGAGTTGCACTCTAGTGATCATGCAACCAGGATTTTTTTCTTTTACCAGGTCCAGATGGAAATCAATTAGGAGTACCTGTTTATGAGGACTTAAAAAGGAATAAAAGGGAATTAATTGGAGGATTCCAAAAATGGGGAGATGAGGAATGGCACCCGGAGCGTATATTGGAAACATATGGGCCAGCCACTTGGGCACAAGATGGGAGTTGGGGATATCGAACCCCAATTTACATGTTGAATTGCATAATAAGACTCCAAGCAGTTGTAGAAATAATAACAAACAAAACTGCTCGGGCATTGGAGCTAATATCAAGTCAACAAAGTCAAACAAGAGCTGCAGTATATCAGAACAGGTTGGCTTTAGACCACTTACTAGCTGAAGAAGGGGGTGTCTGTGGAAAATTTAATACATCAGATTGCTGTTTGAAAATAGATAATAACAGGGATGCCATCCTGGATATAGCCAAGGATATCAGAAAAATAGCCCAGGTACCAGTCCAAAAATGGGAATCAATGCTAAAAACTAGCTGGTGGGATAATGTATTGGAAATAGAATGGTGGAAGAAGCTAGGTTTCTTCCTTTTATGTACTACAGCTGGATTGATATTCCTTCCTTGCTTGATCCCCTGTTTCACTTGTCTAATCACCAGAGTAATTCAAAGTATGCAAGTAGTAGCAATGCCTGTGAACCCAAAATTGGCAACATCTGGAATGGCACAAAGAATAATGGTGTTAAATAAACAAAATAACATAGAGGACCCCTTTGAGGAAGCAAAAATGATCTGTGAAAAAAATGAGCAAATAATGGAAGTAAGAATACAAGAATTACTGCTCAAGCCAAATGAATTATAAAAAAAGAGGAGGAGGGATTGTGAAAAATATGTATTATCATATTGGCTTTCCGCAAATATTAAAATTAATACTATAATGTTAAGGTAGCTTTGCTAGAGATATATAGTGTTTGTAACCATAACTATTGCTTTTTATTTCTGTTATTAACTAAACTTAGGCATAGTAGTAAAATACCTGATATAGTTATGGAATTTGGACTGTCTGCTCAGTTGGATAACATCCAACGAACATGTGCTGGAGGCCCCTACTACTGACATACCATCTATCAGCAACTGCTGCTTGCAGAGACCATAGACCAAGACCCAAACTGGAGGGGATAAGAACAACGGACCAAAACCACAGACAGATAATACGCATGCTCGAAAAAGGCGGATCCAAGGAGGGGACATGCTAAACAATTCATAGAAAATGTAAACTAGTTCAGGAAAAGGTTTAGTATGTATAATATGTTAATATGTTAATATGATCATGACTATGCATTACAGTTATGTAACAGAAAGAGTATGTAAAGAGCATCTCCTAAGTGGCAGGTGTGCTCTTGGCTGAGTACCAGGCACCCGGCGCCATTTCTTTTGCTTTATTATCTTTGTCCCTTGCTGTCTTTTATTAAATTTGATTTATAATTCTAACAGGAGAGTGAACCTCGTTTTTCACACAAACCTGGGAAGACACTGCTAGGAACAACCAGGCTGGTTTTATCCAGGCCAAAACTTACCTGACCAACTTGATTATTCACAGAGATGAGATGATGACTTTATAGATATAGGGAAATAGTTGATGTCATACATTCTTCACAAGGCCTCCAGCATGGTCTGCTAACAGTTGACAATGTTTTGAGAGGACTGTGTTAGGTGGATCTCCTCTAAGTACCATAAAGATCACTCCTGCTCAGGAGAAGCCATGGATACACAGATGGGAGAAAATATTCCAGAGATCATAGGATCTGGTGGGAAAAGAGTTACAACATGAGATCAGAGCATATATAGAGACTGAGCTAGTGCACTGGTCAGGATGGAGCAGCCAGCCAGGCTCAGAGAGGACTGAACCACAGCCCGAAAACTACAGAGCTGTAGTGTTATCTGATATATTTGAAGAGCAAATATATTTTAGGCATCACATCTGTACGTGATTTGAATGAGATGAAAACTGAGGAAGCTTTTGCTGTTATCCTCAGTTTCCTCTTGTAGTTCACCATATAGAAATGCTTAAGGCAGAGCAAGCAGATTCTTCCTGGCTTCTAACATCATATTCCGGTTCTGAAAAGCCAAACATGAAAATCACCACGGTTACTTTACTCTTTGTACCCTACAGAATGTCTTCAGGGTGAATTTTAAAGGCTTTTGAGATCATAAAAGTTTCATTTGAATTGTGAAAATAAGTAAGTTGTGTTAGCTATAGCAGAGCATGTTTGGCTTTAGTATCCAGATTGATTTCTGTTGTCCTGGACTTATACATGTGGGATTGCTGCAGTATTCTTTCCCCAGTGAGGCAGTAATGAGACTGGTTCCAAACAGGCAGACCCACACCTATGAAAAAGCCACACAAGGCCAGCCACAAAAGGACTGGTGGACTACAGTACATTTATTGGCATCCACGTAAACATGAACTGTATGGGCAGCATGAACATGATCATCCTCAAAGCATTCAATTGATTTGAATTCTCAGCTACTGTTCTCTGTGATTCAAAAATATAATTTGCCCAGGCAAACAAAAACAAAAACAAAAACAAAAACAAAAACAAACCAACAAACCAAAAACACCCCCAAACACAAACCAAAACCAAAACAAGCAAATAAACCAACAAAATATACATTTAGGATGGCTAATTTAAACAGCAAGAATACACTTTGATTTTATATTCTTGTCCCTTGTATTTCTTTGCCAATCCTAATGCATACTGAACTGACAAAAAAATTTTAACTTAACATTTACTAGTCAAATAAATGATGTTTAATTTTATAATATTGTGAATTATTCCTGGAATGTATCAATAGATGGGGAAGGAGAGAGGAAACAGCATATAGAAAACATATTTTTCCACCTAAGGAAACACAGTTTTACTTCAACAGAGGACTTTTTTTGGAGCAGAATAAATTTGATGGTTTCTTTTCCTCAGCCTTTCCCGATGAGAATGGTCATAAGACCAGTATTTAACAGTTCCAGGGCTCTTACAGTAGAGGGGAAATCTGGAACATGGGAGACCTTTGTAGAGGAATATTGAAAGGTCGGGAAATGTTCGGTAAATGAGGCTCACAGACGTGGGATTATTTAGCCTAGGGAAGAGACTATTCAGAGGAATTTTATGGGGGAAGTGAAGAAGATGGAGCCAGACTCTTCTCAGAAGTGTCCAGTGACAGAACAAGAGGTAATGTGCACAAGCTGAGAAGGACAAATTCTTTTTAGAGTAATCAAACACTGTCACAGTTTGCCAAGAGAATTTCTGGGGTCTTCATCCCTGGAAATACTCAAACTCTGATTGGACATTAGCCTGGGCAGCCTGCTCTTGAGGATCTTACTCTAGGCAGGGAGGATGGGACCAGATTAATTTGGTGTCTTCCAGTCTTGACCATTCTGTGACAGCATAATAACTGCTTTATCTTGTGCTGACCACTGGCCGCCCGGTGGCCCGGACAGATGACAAGGATTGGTGTCCCAGCAGAGGGCAAACAAAAATCCTGTCAGCAGCTGGCAATGCTGTCTGCAGGTGGCTGAAACGAAGGCTGGCAGCAGTGAAGTTGTTGCTAGGCAACACATGAGGGCACAGGAAGAGAGAGGGCCTTCTCTTTGCCTGCAGTCCCAATTTTATTCAACCCGCAGTGGGGAGGCAGAAGGTCTGGTCGGAAGGAGAGGCAAGGGAGAAAAGGTGATTAGGAACAGTTACATCCCCTTTTAAACGGGGGAGGAAAAAGGGAGGAACAAAGGGACAAACCAATGGGGAAATGACAAGGGGTGACAGGGAACAAATCACAACAGTTTGGGGGAGGAACATATTTGAAATAACCAATGGGGAACTGAACTTAACAGAACTTTCCAGAGCTTAATACATAAGCAAAAAAGTACATGAATATACATGGAGATTTAAACCAATGGGGTTAAGAGAACAAAGAAGCTTCTGGAAAAGGGTGAGGAAATGCTGCAGGAGTGATACCCAGTGGGACGCAACCCTAGACTTGGGTCTCACCCTCGGATCCGCCCTCCTGGTGGGAATCCTGGGCGGGGAAATCCACCCACTTGATGTCACTCAGCCCCAAGGGGCCTGGGCCACCTCAACAGTTTTATACTATCACAACTTTTAGACCTGTGCTGTGTTGCTGAAACACTAGCTTTGCAGACATGTGGCTCAAAATGACATCATAATGAACAGTTATACTTGTTTGGAATTTCTACTCTTGCTCACATGAAGCAGAATATCAATTTAATCAAATTCTAATGTTATTTTTGTAATAAAAGTGCCAATGTCTGGAAAAAGAACATATGGTAGATCCACTTTTATTGAAACTTGTACCATTATGTTTTATGCTCAAAATACAAGTCCAGTTCATTCTATATATCAGTAGCAGCTCTCAGTTTGGTCGTCCTTGAATTAATCCTGCACAGGTACTCTACAAGTTGCTTGTACCTTCACTGGTAGAAGAAAGGACCAAAGGGGAAGGAGAATATTAAAAATAAAAAGAAAAATTACGTTGATAATTATTTTGTTTGTAACATAAAAGAAAAATTATCCCCAAACAAATGACAGTGTATAATAACACCATCATTTTATATATGTGGGACTACAGTATTTTAATGGAGATGTGTATCAATGCAATTTGTTTTGCATACATTTTTTCTGTTTTGTTTAGTTTTCTTTTTTGAGAAAAAAGAAGTGAAAGATAAAAATTACTCTCTCTGAATTATTTATTCAACAGAAAAATATTTTCAACATACGTCTTGGGAGAAAATAATGTTTAATCTGTTCTTTTAACCTCACAGGTTGCTCAGAGAGCTTCTGGAGTCTCCTTTCTTGGAAATATTCAACAATTGTCTGAACACAGTTCTGCTTGAGCAGGGGATTTAGACAAGATGACCATTAGATGTAAATTCCAAACTCAAGCATTCCATAAACTGGGGAGTTCAGTTCCATAAATTGGAAATTAATGTTATAAATTGAACGTGATAAATTCCAGCAATATTATAATAATATTATATACTTACCGATCTGCTTGTCACACAGTCTTTGATTGCAGAGAACATAATGAAAACTTTTGGTGATAAATCATAACTTCTGATAAAAATTACAGGGCTGCTACTAGCTCAGAAATGTGTGTGTGTAGATATATATATACACACACACACACACATATATATATAGCATATACACACACACATATATATACACACATATATAATATATATAATGTAGACATATAAATATAAACAAATATGACAGAGTCTATAAATATGGCAATTAAAAACATGGTGTTCTTTGGTATTATCTAAGACATAACCATCTGTAAGTACCGTAGCTGTTTGGTATAGATGTGTTTCATCACATATGTGATTTCTGCTCTCTTGTTTTCTGTCCTTTGGCTTGCCATGTCCTTCTGGATATATGAAAGTGGAAATTTACTGAGCAGAGGCACTAATCTTTACTGCACAGTACCAGTCCAATGAAATCCCAATGCCTGTTGGGAGTCTCTATTAAAAAAAAACCAAATAAAAGCAATTATCCCTTTGCAGTAACAGATGTGGTTTTTTTCTAACATAATTTCAGTAGCCAGAAGAAACTTGATCTCCTAGTCAGTAGAAGGATAGTGAAGTTGTTAAGAAAAATGTCTTATGTATACAAATATGGAAAAGTTTGCAACAAGCCAGAAAGAAAACAATTTTCTTATACAAAACTTTTCTTCGTATTAGTTTTCATGAAGTTTTAGTCTTTTTGTTTTTTGGGTTTTTTTCTGCTTCAGACTCCTAGGCTTTTTTGGTTAACACATTAATAGTGTTAACATATTTGACCATTTTTCTGGCAACTTTTCTTCCATCTGTGTCATCCATAAACAAAATTGTTGCTTCCTTCTTTTTAAGAAACCTTAAAATGTACCACAGGCTCTACAACATATTAAATCCAAACAAAGATAATTTAGTCTATGGATTCTAAGCTCTAAAAATCTGGAGAACAAGAATTTAATCTACAAAGGAAATCTACCTTTTGACCAAATGCTGTCCCAAATCAGAAATACAATGAAGTCCCTAAAGTACATTTGTTAAAGTTGGAAGATAATTATGTGCTTTAGGCTTGTTCTGAGTTAGGAATAGAGAAACACTTTGTGTGGAAGTTCTGAGTCTCTGAATTCTCTAAGCCAAAGTGCAGTGGAAAAAAGTGTACCTTTTACAGAAGTTTAGATTCTCCTGAGTTGGAAGGGACCCACAACGATTATTGAAGTCTACCTCCTGGCCTTGCACGTGACAACCCCTAGAATCATACCATTGCTCAAACTTCTTGAGTTCTGTCAGACTTGGTGCAGTGCCCACCTCCCTGGGAAGCTTGTTCCAGTGCCCAAATACCCTCTGGGTGAAGAACTTTTCCCAATATCCAACATAAACCTCTCCTAACACAGACTTATGCCATTTCCTGTCACAGGTCACAAGAGTGAAAAGATCAGTGTCTGCCCCCCCACTGCCCCTCACTAGGAAGTTGTAACTGCAGTGAGGTCTCCCCTCAGTTTCCTCTTCACCAGCCTGAACAGACCAAGTGACCTTAACTGCTTCTCCTACAGTTTCCCATGCAGACCCTTCAACATTTTCCCAGCCCTCCACTGGATGCTCTTTAATGTCTTTGTCGTACCGTGGCACCCAAAACTGCCCCCAGTACTTGAGGTGCGGCTGCCCCAGTGCAGAGCAGAGCGGGACAATCCCCTCCCTTGCCCGACTGGCAATGCTGTGCCTAATGGCCCCCAGGACATGGTTGGTACTCCTGTACAATAAGGACAGAATTAAAACAATAAACCAGAGGAAACACAATGTGTTGAGTTTTCCATGGTCTGCTTTTTTGACCTCAGAGAAATCCAATTGTTTCATCTTTGACCATTGCAGGATACTGGACACCAAAGTAAAGATGATTAAGAATTATGCCCCACAATAAAGCAAGGAAGTATTCGATATCAAGACATAGATTTTGTTTACAGTGAATGACAATCCATATAATTTACATTGTCTTGCAGTTCCTATTCTCTGAAATGGCAACAAAACTTCCTTATTTCTCATGGAAAAACTATTAATAAAGATAAAAGCTATTAATATAAGCTAAATGAAATAGCTTTGATGAATGGCTGTATTGCTTTGAATATATTGTTAATATTAAAAGGAAAACAATAGCATCAAATTTAGTATTGTTTACTTAGAAACAGGTGACAAAGACTTCCAAAACGAGTACACGTATGAAAGCAACAATTGGTATAGCTGGGTTTTGCAAAAAAGTATTTGTTCCTTGTATTGACCATTTTAAACTTTTCTAGTTATTAATGACCACAACAGAATATGAAATGAGCAGCTTTAAGCTGTCTTTTTTCACAGGGTGTACTTTTTAAAATACTGCTGGATTTCTTTTTTGGGTTTTTTTGCTCTAGTTTGGCAAAATACAGATCACTTTCTTTTTTTCTTTTAACACTTCTAAGTACAAAGTAAATTTCAATTTTCTGAACTTGCTTATTTAGTTTTTTTAATATTTATTTGTGAGTTATGTAAAAATGAATTATTCCCTGTCAGAGGTTGGGGGGTTGTCTTGGAATTTTTTCCCATCACTGTTACTAAGTAACAAATAGGTGGACATTTAGGTCTATCAGCTCTTTTGTGAGAGACAAAAGAGTGTGCTCGGGTGGAGCCAGGTGAGAGAAGAGCCAAACCTGCCGGGAAGTGGGGGACTCACTCTCTCTCTCTCCTCGGAAGGGAAAAGAAGAGGCTGCTCTCTGGCTTTTGGCTGTGGCCGGAGAAAGATTCGGCTGTGCCCCGCTTTTGCTTCTCTGGGTGGGGGTGAGCTTCTAATTTAACTTTTTTTCGCTACCGGGAGGGAGCACGTTTTTTTTCCTGGTCTGCGTTTTCTCGCAGCAGTTACTGAGAGAGTTCGGCTGCCCTTTACTACCTGCTCCCCTGTGCTGCCTGCTCTCCCTCCCCCTCCCTTGCCGCGGGAGGCTGCGGNTGGTTGGGAAAAAAAGAGGGAAGAGGACTGGCTTATGTCCTGCCGCCCTGCTGTTGCCACTCTGAGGTGCCTGGCTGCTCTTTTTGCTTCTCCGTTGAGCTGCCTGGGGCTGACCTGACCCTACATCACAGTGCCACCTGCGGCCGCTCGGGAGTCGTCGCGGCCGCCCTGCCCGACCGGGAGTTCAACGGTGCCACCTGCAGCCGTTCAGAAGTCACCGCAGCTGCCCTGCCCAGCCGGGAGTTCAGCGGCGCCTCCTGCTGTTTGTTTTTCTTTCTGCCGTGATTACACCACTTAACGGGAAAGTTATTTATTATTAATTCCTAGTTCTATTTATGGTTATTATTATTGTTATTACTTGTTCATAAATACTAGTAAAGAACTGTAATTCCTTTTTCCCGTATCTTTGCCTGAGAGCCCTTGATTTCAAAATTAAATAATTCAGAGGGAGGGGAAAAAAATCACTTT
This sequence comes from Climacteris rufus, assembly GCA_013398175.1. Lineage (NCBI taxonomy): Eukaryota > Metazoa > Chordata > Aves > Passeriformes > Climacteridae > Climacteris > Climacteris rufus. The sequence continues at coordinate 30,377 of VZRZ01003835.1, read as the reverse complement.
CTCTGTCTTAAGGGAGGGTTCAACCTCTCTTAGCGGACACCTGTCTTTCAAAACCGAGATATTCCCTAATATTAAATAGATCATATTAAGTCATTCCTTGCTAATAAGAATATTGCTGTAATGCAATTCAGGTGAAAATTCATTGTGACTGCAGTTCTCTTTAAAATACTCTTTTCTTGTGCAGCTTTTGCTTCTTCTTCTTCTTTTTCAGGCCAGGATGGACAAAAATAATAACAACCATTCCTCCACTAAAAGAATACTCTTTTCTGGGTCTGTACAGGTTTTAAACTTTTGAGTTATAATTAAATTTCTTTAAATTTTATCTATGCAATGCTTTTCCCTTGCTTACTTTGTCCTTTGTGTTACACATAATAAATTGTAAAACAGCAGTAAAACACTCTCAACATTCTAGCAGCACTGTGTTTACCATATTGGCCAGACCGGATAATGTCTTAGGCCAAGATGGAAAAGTGTAGCTGTGCCTCGGTTTAGTGTGGGTACCTCCTCCAATTTAAACTGCTAGTTGCTCCTGCTTACAAGTAAACATTATTTCCAAAATGTTTCCTCGTCTTCATGTGCAAAATGCATTTTATCTGTATATTCATATGCCTTAAAACTGCCTAAAGATATTTTCCTCAAGAAGGTTTGGAGAAGACAATGAGCTGAGAAATACTGGCAATGGAAGGAGAAGTGTAATACACAGTGACAAGAAAATATTGAATTTTATACTCATTAACTCTGATTGCTAAATAATTATATGTTTATGACATACTGTGCTGAGCAACATAAAGCTGTAGCAATAAGAACACGTTATTAATTATGCATAGGAATGGATAATAAACTCTTCAATCCAGATGTACTCCTAGTGTGTCACATATCACACATTGGACTGTACAGAAGTACCAGACAAGTGATTTTACTTAAGAAAAATTATTTTGCATGTCTGTGTTAAATGTTTTTATAAGTGTTACAAAAACGGATACAGCACAATTAAAATTATCTCTATGTATTCAGTAAGATTTCTGTTGGAAATAGATTTTGAGACAAATAGTCTTTTTTAGTCCATGAACGACAATTACAATAAAAGAAAAATTAGAAAAAAATCAATAAAAAAAAAATCAAGACACAACAGTTTCCTATCAACTTAATTACATGTATAAAATCTGTTAACTACATTCCACAGCCGAAAACAGAATGATTGAATATATAAAAAGGTTGATTCTGGTGCTGTATTTTGTTGAAAGTAGTATTCAAGGTCAGTGAATAGTAGTAATTCTGCTGTGGGATAGTATACCAAATATATTTTAATCAATATAAAAAATTAATTTCTTTAAGAGAAGTTTGGATTTTTGAGCACCTCTAAGTGGACTATAAATAACAATCATGCAGCAGTAACAGAGAATGGACCTTACAGTCCATACTTCTCTAAAATATCTGTTACTTTTAAAGCTTTTAAATATGTTTTAGAAATCCCCTTAGAATAAAAAACATGTAAGTGATAATCAAACCCGTTCATCTGTTAAATGCTACAAAAAATGATTGATTTTCTGTGGATTGTTTCTTAGCTTTTTTCCATTGTAATGCAGGCTGCATTTTTTTTTTTTTTTTCTGTTGTTTGCTGCCTTCTAATGTTCCACAGCCGGAGATCACAATCCTGCTGGGTCTCGGTGTAAAACCTACTGCTTCATAAATTATTGACTAACATTTAACAATCAGATGAGAGTAGGGAACAAAATAAGTTACATGTCTTGAACCCATAGGTTGGAAAAATACTGCTATACTTGTCTTCCACTTAGGAACTTTGATCATTATTGTTCTGTGTCTGCTAAGATCAATTTCCCATTGAAGAAATTAAACTTTTTATTTTTTTTAATTAAGGGTGCAAAATTAGGTTGTTTGAGTGCAAACCTTTATATTTTAAAGTTTGGTTTTGAACCCCATTTCTGACAATTTTATGCCTTGGATGTACAGAAAGATTGAAAATATTTGGTTGATATAGGTAAACTTATATAGGATGGAAATACCAGCATGGTCGCTCATGTGCAGTGTGTATAATATAATACGTAATGGTTCGACTATAAATTTTAAACCAGGAAGGGGCCACAGTCTTTTTGAAGGGAAAATAAACTGATATGGAATGATACTGGAATCAAACTTAAATGGTTAAAGTTTTAAAGTGTTTTAAGAAGCCAGAGTTTGGGGGACTATGTTGCCAGATGGATTTTTGGTTTTTATTATTCCCTATGTAATCCCCATGCTAGAAACTCTGTAACCTTCCTTCTAGTGTTTATATAATTAATACCAGATAAAGGGGACCTCAGTCCCAAGGTGTTCCTGTTCCGTAGCCATAACAGAGACATGTTCTACCCCATATTATCCTCAGTGGCCCCTAAAGAGAGGACGCTGTGTCGTCTTTGATGCTAACAAGACGACAATGAAACACCCCACCAAAGTCTGGCTGTTAATTGGAGAATTAATGTCAACTGAGTAGAATCATACTATTTCCTATAAATGGGGGTGCTCTGGGGGGATCTGGGCTTTTGGCCATACGAATTAGATCTTACCGCACCTCAGGGACCATTGGGAACACTTGGAAGCCATAAGGGAGGGTCAGCGCCCCCCCCCGCCGCCACGGTCGTTTGTACTCGCGGAATAAAAGGTACCAATATTCCCCCTTTTCCCCACGTAAAGCTTTGTCTCCTGCTAGCCTGAAAAATAAGGCAACAACTACTTTTTATTTACTGAACACCACGAAAAGGTGTGTTGGGCAAGATTTTTTCAGGTCCCCTTTATTTTTGTGAGACTAAATCCCATTCAAATTCTTGGCTATGTATCTGTATCACTCAGCTGTTTTGTTTAGAACCAGAAGTAGACACAGATGTGCACTGCTTTAATGAGATTGCAAGCTGGATCTGCCGTGATGTTCCATTTCATCCTTTTATGGTAATTCCTTTATCAAATTGAATAAAATATATTTAAAACAGATTATTTGCTTGAATAACTTAAGTGAAGTAGTTAAAATTCTAAACAGAATTTAGAGCTTCATAGTTGATAGCACCAAATATTAAATAAACAATATTTGCATCACAAAAAAAATTAAACATCTGGTGCAGTGAGAGAATTGGAAGAGGGCAGAGGGAAGAGAATTACCATGTTACTGGGTCTAAATAAGTGTTTGCTATGCTGATTCAAAGGGACTGCTCTGTCCTTGCTGACTGGGTCTTTCCCTGCTGTAGAAAAGCACTCACTGGAATCCAGTGGGCTGCATCATTTCATTTTTTCTTTTCCTGTGCAACGTATTGAGTTGGTGCACAGATTATTTTAGCAGGGCTCTGCTGGCATCACTGCTGAGACTATGTCCCACAGAAAACCATCTACTTTGCTTAGCTTATTGTGCAAACTATTTAGTAAGGCTAACATAAGTCTACTTTTACTCTTGTCATATAGCATTTTGTTTGTTGTATCTATTCCTATGAGCTGAACTTCAAAGCAAACACACAGATCATTGTGCCTTCTTTAGAGAGAAGAAAATGAAAAAAAGTCTTTTTTGCAGGTCTGGGTGTAGTGTTCCTGTTGTGGCTCCGTAAATTTTGGAATATGAAATGGGCTAAATTTAGGAACACACAGGAACAAAAAACCAAAAGCTGGAATGAGTTGTGAGAAATCCTTTGGCTTCTACTAAGTAAAATTTGAAAATAATTTTCCATGTTACACATTGTTGTAATAGAAACAATTTCAGCTGGAGTTTTTATATATGTATTTATGCTTTCTCATTCCGGAAAGGTCCTCCAAAATATCCAAAGATATTTAAAATAAAATTTTTGTAAGTATTCTAGTTGCAAGTTTGCATATAAAATGGAAGCACCCTTTTTTTAGGTTATATTTCTTCAATCTGTCTTTTATTTCAACAGTAATTCTAAACCAGAGTAAATTCTTCTGTATTACATCCTCAGGGGAAAAAAGGAGAGGACACTGTGGCTTTGTTCAGTTATGAAATACAGCATGTTCTGCAATCTGGTATTGGAGAGGGTTATGTTCTGAATGTGAAGATATCAAATCTTTAGGAACCCTGAAAGTGGTAAAAACAAAATAAAATAACTTCCAGTATGCTGTCTGCAATATTGGCTATGAAATATGATTTTCAATAATGATTGTGTCATTTTGTTGTCTTTGGTTGCTCATATGGGTAGTAAGCATAAGAAGTTTTATGGAACTCTGCAGTTATTCTAGAAGTAGTAGAAGAAAATTTTGAGGGACCTTTGAGTGGATTAACTTATTTGTTACATAATATTGTTCTTCAGCTCTGAGAAGAGCACCTCTACATTATTTTCTGCCACAGTTAGCCAGTTCTGTGTGTGGCTCACATTGCCAAAAGAAATGAAAAAGTGAGGAAAAAAAACTTGCCCTATTTTTCCAAGACAACCAGGCAGGTCCTTGACCCTTTCCCTTGTTCTCAGTATCTCTGTCTCCTGTCAGTCTATGAAGGGAAGGTGGAGTTGCACCTCTCATTGACTTTTGCAAAGGAAAAGATAAATGGGAAAGCGAACTACAGTAATTAAGATCTTAGCTCTGATGTTAAGGAAGTGTTTTCAGTTAAGAGTAGGTGGGACATCACCCATCCCCTAGCTGTTTGGCTTCTTTCACTCTTGTGTGCAGTTGCTTTACTGAAGAGCTTTATTGGTTTATTTTATTATCTAACAGAGTAATGAGATATGAAATTTAAGTAGTGGCTAAGACATAGATATGTAAACTGAGGTGAAGGTGAAGTCCGCTGTAAAAGATGAAATTCAAGCACAACTTGTGGAATAAAAGTCTCAGGCTACAGCGTGAAACACTTGCTTTTCCCCAGTATAGTATCTAATATAGATATTACTTTGTCTACTTCACAAAAAGTCGTGTGGAGAAAAGCACAAGTATATGCTGTCAAGACAAGCTATTTGCCATTAGGACTTCTGTGTGTTTTTTCTCTTCTTGTTCTATTTTGTGCTTTTCTCTTCCTATTGCAGTTACTGGCACCATGTTGAGTGACTTACATTAAGGGTACTACTTATTTCTAGAGCATGTTCCAAGTACACCTGATGCACAGTTCTGGGAAAGACTAATACACTTCAGTACAAATAATTTTAAGAACATAGAGGTAGATATATTGTCTTTCCATAAATTTTCTCTATTTAAAGATGGATTTTTTTTTTTTAAGGACTAGAGAAAATAGGATACATTGCAGGTGCTTAAGGAGAGACGTCTTTTATGTATACACACTGTGGAATGAAAACAATTTAAATGACAAAAATCCCTTGAATGAGAGAGCATGTGCAGTTGCCCTTCTGTAGCAGTGGCTGTAGAAATTGCAATGATAAGATCCTTGACCTTAAGTTTTGGCACAGAACACTTTGTAGAAACTGGTTTGGAAAAAAGAAACTTTCAACAAGGCAAGTGAGGGTTCTGTAAACAGTCAGCTTTCAGAGTAGTCTGTTCATGCAGCCTTTGGTTACAATTTCAGTCAATTTGTGTTGGGATCGGGATGGATGCATTGTTCCTGCTGGTTGATATTTTGTGTTCAGGGATCTGTCAGTTAAAATACACAGCCAACAAAATCCAAGCTAATCTTTCAGCGGTCCTCAACAAGATTTTTATAAGATCCAGACAGAATTTTTCTTACTTCTAGCTTGTTGTAATGCCTACCTGTCTATACCTACTGGTGAGATAATCTGTCTAATAACAGAGGCTAATGATCAGTTTGCTGAAATATTTGCTAGTCAGCTCAATTGTTACTTTGATTTTGATGGCTCTGAAGATGACTTGATCAGCCAGTGAGGTGTCATGTTGAGAAAAAAAAAAATTAAATTTTGTACTGTGAAATGTCTATGTTTAGTTATGCTAACTGTTGTTTTCCAAAGCCTGAATTTTTGAAGCTACTCAGAAATCAAGATAAATGGAGTAAGTCCTAAAAGAAATATTTTAGTAGACTACTTGTGGCCGAAGTCATGAAGATATTTCTAGGTTAGCATATTATTTACAACTTTAGGCATATCTTACAACTGGCAGATCACTCATAAAAAACAATAAAGCAAGAAATATGAAAGACATGTTTTGCTTCATTGAAAAGCTCTTAGAATTACTTTGACTTGACTTGACAGAGGTTGTTCTTGCTAAGATTATTACTTACTTATTGAGATTCGGAATAAAACATCCTTCAAAAGTAGCTCAGTAGAGCTGTCTGCTTGTTTTTGTTCCAGACAGCACCAAACTGGTATCCAGTTACCAAATTCTAGCCATAAGGCTGTATGTTCTGTAACCCTGCTAGTACCCTACTAATGTATTTTACATTCTGTGATAAAAATTCCATCCACACTTTGGGCAGGGATAGGATGGAGCATGAGGAGGATCCTAAGTAGTGCTATTCCCAGTTGCTCTCAGGTGTCACAGAATCTATCAGCCTGAAAAAGACCTCTCCACATGCATGAGTGAGACCACAGGCATTGTGGCAGGAGGAGGCACCCCAATAACCCAGCTAAGGGAATGAGCTTCTGTCTTAGTCTCCCTAGACTGTCCTAGGATTGCCCCAGACCTGTGGCAGGGGGATGCCTATTCCAGACCAATCTCCAGCAGTGGCACTTTCAGGTGGCTTCCAGAGGGTCACTGCCAGGGTCAGGGTCATGTTGTGAGCAGGGCAGGAACATTTCAGAATGGCACAAGGCTGATTATGGGACAGTTTTGAGAGGAACCAAAGCAGGGAAGAGAATTGTCTGTGGAGAAAGAAACATGGGAAAATAGAAAGAGGAAAGGCTTAAAATGGTCAAGCTGTGTGTGGACAGTATTTGCCAGTGTTTATATGTATATCCATACAGGTGTGTATGTTCACTGCTACAGATCTCCATCCTCCTCCACAAGAGAGGACGATAGGATGAGACTCCTCTTGCTGTTTGTCTTCATAGGAGTATTACATGTGTCAGCTTGTGCTGAATTGTCTGGTCAGCAATGTATGTATGTGCATATGTACTAGAAACAGGTACTTGTGTGCATGTATCCACTGGTAAATGTGTGCTCAGATTTGTTGGTAGCTGGACCTGTGGGCAGGGTTGTGGCAGTCTCGTCTTTGTTGGGCTGCTGGATTTGGACTTGTCCTGCTGCTGTTTTTTGATATCACTGAAGACAACTACTTAGACAAAATTGAAGAGTAAGCAAGTTTTTCTTTGCCAAATGTCATGTTTCTGTATTTGATTGATGCCTATCCCAAAAAGTAGGAAAGAACTTGATGAACATCTGCACTCAAATAAATCTCTCTTTAGGTACCTGGGACAGATTATACATCAGGTTTTATAGATAAGAGTTTTATCAGAAGTATTCATACTATGAAAATGTTTAATGATTGTGGGAGTCATTGTGCTCTACTGTGATGCCCCATTTACCTCCCAAATTTTGTTTTACATAATTTTAACGATGCCTATTGTTAGGAACAAACAGTTGCCTCTCCCACTATTTAACCAATGGCAATGACTCCACTCTAAGTAGGATGCAAACATTTTTCTGTTTGCCGTCTGTGTTCCAAAGCCCTGAGACTGCTATTGCAAATACAAGACTCAGTGACCCAGCACCTGGTTCCAGGCAGCTCAGCCTCTGAAAAGCAAGTACTTCTTCAGAATATAATGCTTTCATTTTCAAACCTTTTAAATACACTTTTTCTGATTACATTATGGTGTGATTTAACCCCAGTGAGCCCCACATGCTCAATGGAATGGGGGAGAGTATCAGAAGGGTAAAAGTCCAAAACACCCTGGGCCGATGTAGAGGCAGTTTAACAGGTAAAGGACAAGCTGAATTGCAAGGAAAGTAAATCTAAGAATTAATTTTACTGCTTTCCAGGAGCAACGAGGTGCATTACACCAAATGATTACTTGGGAAGACAAACATTGTCATCACTCCAAACGTGCCCCCTTTGTCTTTCTTTCTCTAGGTTCCTATGCTGAGCATGATGCCATATGCTATGGGAAATCCCTTGGGCCATTTGAAGTCAGCTGTCCTGTCTCTGTTCCCTCTCAATTCCTTGTTTGGGCAGTGGGGTGAGGAGCAGCAAAGGACTTGGCTTTGTGTAATCAACCCCTGTGTTAAAAACTCTGTTTCCAGCACAAACCTGATACATGGTCTCATACTAGTCATTAGGAAGAAAATTAACTCCATCCCATCCAAAGCCAGCACATCACTCTAGGTCTCTTTTTTTTTGCCAATTATCAGATGTTTCTTTAAAGGTTTTCTCTGAGACTGAAGTTTTGTTGTAAGAGTAGAGACATAAAATAAACCAAGATCTATATACACTTTGATTTTCGTTTAAAGTTGTTGTGAGGCGAGTTAACATTGTGTTAAACTAGCAGAACTGTCTATTTGTTTGCTCAAAATGTTGAGTTCATATTTATTTTCAATTGACTTTTTGAAAACTCTGCTCAAATAGTCATTCAGAAGAAATTATGAAATATCTTTAACATTTTCTCTGAGAGGAAGAATGGGGAGAAAGCTATTTCACATTCAGTTTACTGTCAGTGGTGCTCTTCTTCCTTCATTTGAATCTGCCACAACAGCCTACTCATGTAAATAAATATGTGTTTGGACAGCACAGACAGGCTGAAAACTAAATACCTTGCAAATCGGTAAAGTTGACAGATATTACATAAATGACCAGCTTTTTATGTAGTTCAAGGTGCAAGAAGAATTAAATGTTTCTGCAATTATTGTAAAGTGTCTGTACTTTAAAATTATTAGAAAAGGCAAATCAACAAACAAATTGATATATCTTCTCAGCTATTTCTAAGAGTAAGCCTTTTCTAGTCCAGGTATACAAGAAGAAGCCTTGGAAAGCTACTTTCATTTTGGGCAGGTTTGAGAGTAAAACCTTTAAAAAGTGAAATTTATTATCTAAAAGGGAAGAAAGCAAACAAAAATGTTATTTTTTCCTGCCAACCAAAAAGCACAGTTTTCCCCAGGGAAGTAGAACTTGATGTGAAAACTCAAGGAGGAAGAATTTTGTATATCTGCATCTGCTTTTATCAGATCAGGTGATGTGCAACACAACACATGGAATAACTCAGTGACTGTTTGTCACGAGGGAAAAGAACAAATAAAAAATTGATTTTTTAAAATTCTATTTAGAATTGCAAAAGTTCTGAAAACATTGACCACTGAAAATATTTCCAATATTAATTTAATATGTATATAAATACAGTTATTAGCATATACTTATCTCCCTCTTGAAAGTTTTCTTGAAAGAAAATACTAAAGTACAAGTAGGAAAACCTAAAGTATACCAAGGTACAATTTAGACTAGGTAGATGCAATAACAGATTAAAGTATGGGTACTGTGTATATCCATTGAGTACAGATTGTGTGTTTATTTGTCCTTCAGTGGATTGAATTATCTTTTTTAAGGTTTCAGATCATGGATAGTAGTTTTCTTCAGAAAAAGTCCTTCACTTGGTACACACCCCATTTGTTTTTGTGATATCATTGCTTTTCTGACTGAATAACTTTTAGGGATTTGGGTTTTTTTCCTCTCTCTCCCTTTAGTTTGCCCTTCACATGCTGACAGAGGCCTGAGTCAACCAGCGTTTTGGATGATTAATAAGGAACACCCTGTATCATTTCCCACACTTCAGTCTGAACCCAGGTTTACGTGGGTTTGAACTAAACTTAATAAATCACTTCTTTATTTGAACTAACGGAAATTGTTTAAACTTTTTGGATAGAGAAAGCACAAAATGAAGAAAAATACAACCAAACAAACCAGAAACAGATGTTTGTTTGCCTCTCTCCGTCTTTCCATGGTGTCCTTGCAGATAGTTCTTGCATTCAGCCTTCATTTTAGTAAAATCAATTATTATTTTTTGAGGCTCAAAAACTTCTGTACTCTACTGTGGTCATTCTGTAGTTTTCTTTCTCCTTCTTTGAGATAGGACTGTCAATGTCAGCATGAGTTGTAGTCTCTGGACTGGCACTAGTCTCTCTTGCCCACAGCATGCAGTGGGTTTTGTGATCTTTGTTCCCAGAGCCACATAAGTTGGTGACCATACCTGCCTTAAGTCTACTTTCTTCATGGCATTTGGCCTCTCTTGTGCTTGTATGGAAACACATATAGAAACAAATGTGGGGAACATTTTTTTTTAAAAAGGAAACCGTGTTGGTAAGTAAGACATTTACTAAAAAGAGTGAACTTTCATTTTAAGACACTTGATTTCGGTTTATTTTACATTTATTGTTTCAACCTCCTGTATTTTTTTGCTGGTGATGCATCTTAACCTTGTAAGATAAGAACATCTCACTAATTGGCACAATGGATAGAAATGTAAATGCTGGATATATGGCTATCAACTAGTTTCTAAGGTACTTCACCAGCAACCTCCCTCTAATTTGGTACTTCTGCTTTTGCTGCTGTCTATTCCTAGGTTACTTTAGCCATCTCCTGACCAGTATCCTACTTTGCTAACCTCCAGGTTTACCCAAAACTTCCCATTCTGGTTTGTATCATTTACAACATTGTTCATAACACTTTACTGATGTCCTGAATTTAGACTAGAACCTTTGTGCCAAAGTTAAACATCATCTCACCAAAGGTAGGATGTTTGTTTCATCTGCTTTAGGCAATCTCATGAATTTTTTCTCTCCTTAGGTAATTCTTTTTTTTTCTGCTTCCACAGGGCTGGAGTGTGGAGAAACAGAGAGGAAAAAGAGCCACGAAAAGATCCAAATAAGATATCACAAAAGACTATTTCCTTTAAAAATCCACATGATAAATTATGAGCTTCAGTGGAAGATCTAAGCAAATGGTTCTTCCATTATAATCAAGGAAAATGAAAATTACAAATTCAGTGCTTCCTTAATTTTTCTCTAGATCATCCAGATTCCAACATAGATTTGGGTCTTTTTTCTATGTGTAAGATATCAGGATGCTGGGGTTTTTGCTACAATTGAATTTCTGTTACTCTGACTAATTATGACAGAGCAAAAGTCAAGTTCTCTGTAAATAGTGAGTGATAAAATGTAATTATGTAGATAGTCATATATACTTGCTTTACATAAAATTATTCCAAACATCCGATTAAATTATGTTAAATTATTAATTGTAATTATGTTTAATTTCAGGACCTACAATTATAGGAGCTAATACTGATTAAGTTTCATGTATAAAATTTAGAATAGAACTCAGCAGTTGTGATATAACCATGCAACCTCTCTCCATGACATTCCAGTACTAAGAACAAATGTTAATCCTCAGAGACAGGAAACTGCTCAGCAGTGGCTACAGGTATTGATCGCTTATAACTGCAAAATGCATATGGAGTCTTATGCTGTGACAAGTAAAGCTTCAAGTTCCCTCTGTACCATTTAAATAACTCTAACAAGCAGCTAGCTTGATTTTTTTTTTTTTAATGATGTAAGGGAGTTCCTAATTTCTACTTTCAAAACCACTCTCTGCCTAGAAATCTGAAGTTTGTCCTTAATGAGATCTTTCTTCCTCAGTTTTTCAAAAAGGAAATGTCATAAAATTAGTTATGGACACAATCTGAAGTTATCTGTGGAGCAGCAACTGTTTCTACCTAAGGAAATAAGAGAAACCAGAGCATGAGTCATCTGGTACGTGGAAAGAAGCTGAGGACTGCAGGCAGATTGGTGTATTGCAAACAGCAGGCTATTGTAACAACATTCCACTACATTGTAAATGTGAATAAGGTAATAATTAGCTGTACCACTGCTCTGCATTGCATTTGAAAGCAACTATAATACAGCTGTGGATCTTGAACAAAATTTGAGTACAGTAGCTTCAATCTATTCAGATACAGCCAGAAATGCAGGACTGCTAAAGATAGTAATAAATAATAATAATAATAATAATAATAATAATAATAATAATGATGTAACTTCTTTCCCAGGAGCTCTTCACTCACTAAAATGTAATACATGGATTACACTATTCTATTACAGTTAAATGGCTGAAATGAATTAATAGGCTTGAAATATGTGGAAAAGTTGAGGAAAGACTAAAGTAAGTAAAATATGGGCTCTGGGGCGATTATCTAAATTACACACTCTTCCTATATGTGTTATAAATAATGGGGTGTAGCAAGGGAATAGAATGAAGAAAGGTGCTACCATGGCCTCCTCAGAATTCTTGTCTCTACTCTGACAATTTTCAGCATACAGCTATGGTAGTCAAGTGCAGCTGTGGGAAAATCTACTGCCTCAGCACAACTTTCCTGGTGTTTTCCCCTATGTTCTTGCATCAGCATCAAAACAAAGATGACTACAATTTCTGTACTATAGACAGCTATAATTTATTGATGCATTGATGTCTGTGGCTCTTCAGCTGCATGACTCAAAGCATGGGTCCATTCAAACTGGTGTAGTTACTTTGATGGGTCAACTTTTTACTGGCAGGACTTAAGCTGTGCACCCGACACACACCCAGTATTAATTTATTTATGTGTTTAAACTTAGAAGTTCTAATAAGACCAGGGAACTGATTTTAAATGGCATGCGATAGGTGTCATTTCTGTCTTTACCGAGCAGTCAGGAGTTCTGATAAAATCAGCAGTGCTCAGGATTACCAAACTTAGCCTAAGTGTTCCTGTAGTTTAAGAAATTCACCAGAACAGCTGAAGTTAGAACTGAGGCAGCTTCAATTGATAGAAAAAGAACAACAAAATAGGAGGAGGCCTGGAGAAGCTGGAGATAATTGAAAATTTTCTCCTGCTAGAACAACTGGGGAATATAACTGGCCAAGGTGTCATCTCCCTCCTTGGAGGGTTTCCAGCCCTGCAGGGTGGAGCCCTAAGCACTCCACAGCTGATCCTGCTCTGGACAAGAGATTGAACTGGCCTGTAGAGTTCCTTGGTTCTTGAACTCAGTGTTGCAAGGCACCTTGCATTTACATGTGTCCAAGGGCTGATAACTAAAAGGCCAGTGGAGGTGAAGACAATCCCTCATGAGCATTAGTTTAGCTATCTGGATAACTGGTTTACACCTTTCTGTTTGATTACTGACTTCCATAAACTACTTTTTGCAGGGCTGTTATATTCTTGTCACCTAATTTCTCTGAAGACATCAGTTATGGACAAAATTATGCCATTTTTTTCAGCTGTTTTAGTTGCATCTCCTCAGTTTTCATGCTGGTAACGAAATTGTAGCTGCTGTTGTGTTTTCCCATACAAATTTCCGATAACATGCCTATTGTCACAGTTTCCACTAGCTTCTAGTGCCTTTCTAAGCAGCTTTTTTCAAACTTTTGAGTCCCCAGCCCCTTTCATATTTAATCCACAGTTCCTATTTGATATACATGTAATATGTCCTCTTATTTTGCAGTTTGAAATAGACTGAAATGAGATTTACATTTTTCATCACTTCTGCTTTGTGGATTCCCTCATGATGTTGAATTGTTTTCTCCCTTTCATATGCTGTTGTGTGCTCTCAGTGACAGTCACTGAAAGTGCAGGTGACCAGCTCCTTGTAGAAACAGCTTATCCAGGAGAGCTCATTGAATTAATCACTGTTTGGAGGCAGCAGCTGCTGCATATCAAAAAATTTGCATGTTGGTCTTACTCTTTACTTACCCTATTACTTCTAGTGAAGTAATCTTGTAGACTGAAGTTATTTGAGCCAGAGTTCATGAACATCTTAAAGTCAGACGTTACAGACACTGTGTGGATGCATGGATATACAATTATGTGTCAGATATGTCTGTGCATTTTTTGTTACAAGAATCAAAGAAATCTTCTTATGAGTAATAAGTTAAGCTTTATGTTTTTAAAATAAGTTCTTAAATTAAAACTAAATGTTTGATGTAGCTACAAATGACAGTGTTCTTTCCTACCATCTGTTTCCTTTGAAATTTTTTCTTGCTATTGGATTCCTTTTGTTTTGTTACTGCTCTACACATGTAATCTGCAATAAAGTCAGAAAATGAAATTTCTAGAAAAAGCTACCATGTTTTCCTTACATTTTCTATTTCTAGAATGTTACAATTAAATTGTTAAGAATTTTAGTGTTACTGAAGAAGTGCTCAGGTGTCACTGTTACATGTGTGAGATTCCAGGATACAGTTTGTTAGCTTCAATCTCTTTTGGGATATAATCTCTTCCCCTATATTAAAGTTCTTAAACATACTAAGGGAACAGTGTTGTGGTTTAAGAGTGTACTCCTCAGTTCAGTGCCCCCAGTGAGACTCTCCTCTTCTTCCCCCACACCGTTCCCATGCAGCAGGATGGAGTTGAGAATTGGAGGCACAAAAGGCACAGATCACAGTTTGAGATGAGAACAATTTACTGGAAATAGTGATGAGGGAAGAAAACAAACCATAACAGCAACAATAATAATAATAGAAGTATAAAAAAGAGGTGATTCACATGCAAAAATGTGGACCTTGAGACAATGAACAGTGGCTTCCTCACACACACTCACGCACACACACTTTTTGAACTGGAAGCCACACTTTTCTTCTCTGGAGAGAGCATCCCTTACTCCCACCCCCGGCAATGATGGGAGATGGTATAGAATAATATAGAATAACATCCTAGCCACACCCCTTCAGCTACATCCCCCATCCAGCTACTGGATCCCATCTGGTCAGAACCAGGTCTGAACCAGGACAGAGAAATATAAAGTTCAGATTTTGTAACTGTTGTTTTGAAAGATATTTCTGATTTTATTACACAATGCTGCAGTAACTTTAAGGCAAGACAGTGGAAAGAAACTGTTTAATATTTGAGAATTTTATTTTTAATAACTAAAACTAAATAAAAATGTAGAAAAAAATTACTATTTCATAGTTAACAGGGTATTCTTTTATTTCTTAGACAACTAGTTTATCTGCTAGAGTTCTGACTATAAGCAATGTATTTAATTCTTACTTCTAGATGTGAAAGAGGATTAATAAAAAATCAACAATTTCTATCTTGTAGAAGGAAGACAGTGAAACTGAAATACCTCCTAAAAGCTTTGTTGATTTCTGGCAGAATTCAAATCACATTTCTAAATCAAGACCTGGCTCCTCAGCTCCTAGCCCTTCTTGAAGGGCAAAACAATGCCAAGTAGTTGCTTCATGTTTTCCGTTTCTTTTTCTTACCCCTGTTTTGTTCACTTCTGTGATCACATCTCCTAAATAAGTGTAATTTTATTGTCCCACAGAAGTGTAGTTAAGAGGAAAGTGGCATATCTTTTCAGGGGTACTGCTATCTGAGAATTTAACTGATTTGCTAAATCATTCCTGAAAACTCTTTGGTTGGCTGTTAGACGTGTTTGAGAGTAGGAGTATATAGCATCTCTGCTACTGAATGTAATGTTAGAAAGTCAGTTTATTCTGTTATAGCATTTTTTCCTGCTATTTTTGATTAACAGCAAAACAACAAACAAGTAAACTATTTTTTGACAGCTTCACTGCAGTGAAAATAAACATAGCAGAAGTAATTATGGTCCTGAGTTCTGCCTACCTAGGGATGTGTAGTCTGCTTGTCTGCTATTTAATATGGTCAGCCTCTGGTTCACTTTCCATCAGTCCTGCAGAACAACTCAGTGAGGTCAAACCAGGGAAGAAACAGTCACTACAGGAGTTGTACTATCTAATTTAAGAGCTCTGTAAAAGAAGACTTTAAATAGAGAGGATGCAGAGAACTATCTTCCTTTTGAGCTTTCCAAGGGTTTGCACTTGTGCTAGAGAAGTTTAAACCTTGGTAGTGTAGGGACATATGGAGCTTGAACACTCAAAAGACAGCTTATATGCACATCTGCATGGATCGTTAAGTGTGGCAGAGGCAAGTGTTGCTAGGTTTTTGCAAGCCAGTTCAATATTGGTAGATTTATCCTGTTAAGATGATCAGAAAATAGGGTTTTGTCAGGTAAGACACAGGCAGTGAATGCTCTAAAACACCTGGAAAATTGGGGTAAAAGATATCATCGCACAAATTTTTAGGAGTGACTTCATCTCTTTTTTTCCCCTGTTGTTTTTCTCCACATGAAGTTATGAATTCAAGTCATAAACAGCTTCCACAGAAGTCTGACTGCTCTACTGATTGTTACATCCTGGTGACTGGAGACTTGTAATTATTCCTAAAGGATGAAGTCTATGCCATGCACTGCTGAAGACCTAACTTGAATTACTTGTACACTAAACTCAACTTTGAGATGTGTTTTCAGTCAGAGACCACCAAGCATATCTTACCTGATTCTGTTGCTCTTCTTTCTCCTCCCTTTCTCTTTATCCTATTTTCCACTGACTTTGAGCTCTATGTTCTTTCTGAGATGCAGTGCAAGGAAAACAGAAATAAGACCTGCATTTTACCCTCTCTACCCTAACCCCACCTGAACAAGTATCACCCTCACACTGAGAAGCGTTTTACTTTTGAGAGATGCTGAGAAGGAAAGGAAGCATGGGGCTTTATAATACAAGATGCTGCATATGACAGGAGTATGGGAAAGTACCTCTTTAAAGGCTGTCATAAACCTTTTGTCTGCTGATGTTAAGTGGGAGCAGAAGCTTTCAGTAGTTTTGAGAATAAAACTCACACACACAAAAGGTGTGATTTTGAAAAGAAGGAGAGGGTAAGAAGAAAGGAAAAAGTACTTAATGTTTGGCACAAAGTTCTCCCTTTTACTTGAGCTGAAATTTACTCAGTTTTCACTGCTACCTAGAAAACATATTGAAATCTGTTTCCATTAACTTTCTAAACCTCAAGAATATTTTCCCTTAAGCTTGTTACAGCACTCACATATAAACTCATGCCTTTTTTTCTGGTTTTGACTTTGACTTCTAAATTGCTTCTGAAAAATGCAGTTCATGACACATTTCTTACACTGCCACAGACCCTGAAAATAATGATTCATCTGTTTCTATTGTGATGATCAAGCAATGAATGCTGAAAAAACTTTATGAAACAAAAATGTGGTACAATATAACAATCAATTGTGTACTTTTATAGTTGCTGAAGGCTTTCACTTTCCTCTGTAAATAATCCATCTTAAGTGCACATGGATTTCCATCAATTTTTCTATTATGCCATTTATTGCAGTCATATTTTATGTAAGAAAAGATGTATAGCTGGCCAAATACCTGATCTTGTTCAATTTTGCTCTCATCTTTCAGAGAGGAAAATAGAATATTTATTTTACCAAAAGATTTCTGAAGACTTGTACTGGAGACAGACTTATTAAATAATGCTTTGTGTTCATCCTGCTATCATTTTATGTTGAAAAAATATGAAAAATAGCTGTTACAGAAGTTTAAGTAGGCAAAGTACTGTCAGTATGATTTGGGCTTGTATTGATTTTCATCTGAAAACTAGTATAAGGTTCATATTGCCATAGTTTTCTTAATTCGCTTTGTCTGACTTCAATTGAGGAAATAACTTCGACCTAAACATCAACAGTATTCTATGTAATAGTTTGGATAAGCCAGATATTTTTTTTATAAAGGTGGACTGAGAACTGGCTGAATGTAAAATCCCAAAGGATCATAATCAGTACAGGGCACATAATCAGGCATCAGGTCAAGTTAGACGTCTACCACTAGTGGTGTCCCCCAAGGTACAATACCAGGCACAGTCACGTTTAAGTTATCCATTAATGAGTTGGATGAAGGGACAGATGCCTCCTCAGCAAGTTCACTGATGACACGAAGCTGGGAGGAGTGGGTGGTACCCCAGATGTCTATGCAGCCCTTCAGAAGGACCTTAACTTAATGAAGTGTTGTTGTCATGGTACAGACTAGGAACTGAACAGTATGAACTCTGATTTATGCTAAGTCACAGGAAATGTCATCCTTCAAATGAATTGGAGAAGCAATGAGTGTTGTGAGCTGGCCCAGCAAACAAGTCTTGCTGTTTTGCCAGCCAAGCATGCGGAGTAGATCACGCTTGGAATAATGGTCTAAGAGATAACTATGACAAACTGCTAAACTTTTCTCCTCTTCTTTGCTGGAAATCACAGTGTTCTTTTGCCTGCAAAGATTGAAATGGAGAGTATAAGTACAGCCAAAGTTTAAGAAGGCAGCTGTGTTGATTAAGGGTCTTTAGGACTACAGGCCTTGCTTTTTGAGTTTTGTGGGCCCAAATTGGACTCTTTCAATTCTGGAGAACAGACATTTAAAAAAGAAAAGTTATCCGAAGAAATACCATTAATGGAACGTGTCTTTGAACTTGGAAGAGAATCCAAATTTTAAAAATACCTAATTAAACCAATCTCAAGTGTTGTGGTGACTAGCAGATAGAAACAGTTATTTTTGTGGGAAGCATCATATAAACTTAACGTAAGAAAAAACTTCCAAGTACATCAAACTGAGAGAACTGATGCTCACTGTTTTCCTTCACTGTCATGTGTTAATTTCTATTCTATCTATGGAAACTCTTCAAAAGATATATTATACTTACAAAAGCATTGTCAATGTGGGAGTCCTGCTTATGAACATGTGAGGTCCTGAAAAATTATTTTCAGATTTTTTATGTATTATCTGCTCAGATAGACAGAAGGATTTATATCGATCTTCTTCTGAAACTGAGAGAGAAATATAATTGAAATTGCTGAAGACAATACTCTGATCCCAGGAGATGGTGGAGCAGAGAAGTTTTCCCTGGCAAGGCAAAGAAAGAGGGAGATGTTGTAGAAATAATGGTATTTTCTGGAGCACAATAAACAGAACATTAGTGTTTCTTCTTTTCTAGAAAGCAACTCTTGGGGTTAGCTAAAAGGGAATTAAGATTAGGATACACTAAGCATGAAGAATGAAAACTATATTAAATGGCAAATGTTGGAATACTGGAGCCAAAAGCAAAACTACTGCAAAAGGACAAAGAGTGTTTAATAGACTGTATTAAATGTAATTTCTTGTCCCTACAGTGTTACAGAAATTATTTACTTCAGACAGATTTATCTCCCTATGTATTTCCTTTTCTTCTCTTCAGTTTTATAACAAATCACACAGAATCAGGCCAGGCCCTTTTGCACATCTTTCATCTGTGCTCTGAACTCTGTCAAATATATTGTTTCTTGCAAATGAATTTAATTAATACTTAGGGTGTACTTTCCCCCTAAAATAATACACTTTCATTAGCATTTTAATATTATTCACCCAACTTTAAAAACTGTCCAGTATTTATTGGCTTATAGATCTGTCAACACAACAATACTAAGTTAATTGTCTCATCGGTAGGACTATGTGAAATGACTTGTGGCATTTTTTGTTTTTTTTACTTGAAATGTATGTCAATGCAAGGAGGACATTTAATCTGTGTCACTTTATTAAAAGCTTAATTTATTCTTTGACCTGTAACTCCTTTTTTGCATTCTGGAGAGTTACCAAATTATTCTGGATTGAGGAAAAGATCTGAAACTACTCTGAGATGAGTACTCTGTACATCTGGAAAACAAAGGGAAAGTGAAAGTTCTTCCCTTGCCTGTCCCACCCACATCCCTTACCCTCTCAACCACCTCCTCTAGAGAAAAACTTGATTTTGTTCACATTACATGTTAAGTTACATAAAAACTGAAAGATGACTTTTGAGGAATTCTTCACAGTTTCAGCAATGTCTTTTGGACTTTTAGGATAACTTGTGAGAAGATAAAACTTAATTTGATTTCAAGATATACGGGAAGATAAAATAATTATTTCTTTCATCATATGTTTATCCCTAATCACATTATCCTACTGGTTATACTAAATAAATTGGAAGGGGAAGGATGAAGAGTTGAATAGTCTTATTTGTGATTTTTCAAGATGTAGCTATTCATCTGATCTGTGAAATATAGGATATCTTCCTGTGAAAAAAATATTGACAGACTATCTTCTTGGGATTTTTTTTGGAGATTCCAGCTTTATTTATTCTTCAGACTAATGCAAAAAGCTGTTGTAAGTAAATAGTAATATAAGAAAAAAAGAAAAGCATAATTTGCACAGTTCGGTTTTCCTTTGATCTTTTTTATCATATTTAAGGGATATCAATACAGAAATTATGAGGTAGCTTAATCTTTTTTTAATCATTGCTCACTTCTTCCCAAAACATGCAACTCAATGTGAAACCTATCCTTTTATGAGGGTGAAATTGTGGTGGGAAGAAATGGGGATTTTTGGTCAGCTCAAGTGAGCCTTATTATATCACTGACCAGATTTTTCATAAGGTCTACACGTAGATGACAGCTACATGGTACCAATTACCATTGTCAATATTTCAGACATGTGAGATCAAAACTTTGACTTTTTTTTGTTACCATCATGGCTTCCTCTATCCTAAAGCATATTATCTTATAAGGATAAAAATTCCCTTTTTAATGGACTTTACTGTCCGTGATGTCTTGCAGAGATAAGGATCTCTTCATAGGAATTCTAGCATGTGTGGATTGTCCTATTTCTTCTTTGAGATAACTAAAAGGACTGTAATTAAGATAGGCAGGAGCTCAGCTCAAGGCCATTTACCTATAAAAGCATTATTAGTTAGTAAAACATCATGACATGCTCACATGGATTGTGAGTTGTTCTGAGCATAAGAAACAAGCTTATATATGGCCAAGATATACTAAAGAATATATTCAACATTCACTTTAATAGAACAGATAAAATTTTTATTTGTTAACCTTATTTTCTAATGATATACAGGATGCTTGTATAATAAAGTTTCAAGGACCGTTTCAGTCTCCCTCAGGTGTGAGGTATTTTGAAAGGAAAAATCGTTTAAATAAGACTGGGATATTTTTAAATGTTAGAAACAGAAATTTTTTTAAATAGGAAAGGAACAAAAATTAACCCTTTCTGTTGCATTGTGAAATTCTGACTAGATGTAATCAGTTTGTCTTTTAAAACAGAAATACTGTAAGCCTGTGATACATGGTGACAGATTATCATGAAGAGGTAGTGGTAATGATGCTGCAATAAGGAGCTGACAGCTAAATTTCATTTAAGCAAATACATATATACAATAAAAAAGAGAATAATCTTTTTATGAGCAAAAATGGATACTAAGATATAGCATCATTCATTCTATTAATTCTACTATGATTTCTTTGTTTATGTCATTCTGGCATGAATTCTTATGTCAAAAAAAGAAGCAAGAGGATAAAAAGACATGTTTTCAGTGACTATTATGATTTCTCTTGCTTGTCATCTCATTATTGATGTTAAATAAGCTTCAATCAAAAATATAAAGATATTATGAAATAAAACCTAAGGTACTTGACCTTAAGGAAATATTTGTGTAAGTAATATCTAAAGTCTAAGTAATAAAAATTGTTTTGTTATTTTTAATTGTTATTTTTAAATATTTATTCTTCAAATAACCTTTGGAGTAATAAAATTAATGTGATTATTGCTATTTAAACCTTTCCTTAGAGTTGGTTGATGTAATAAGAGAAATCCTTTATCTTTATTCCTGATACTTAATGAGTCCTTGTGGTGATGGAGAGTGACTGATAAACCCAAATTTTTTCCATTTGAAAATTAGTCTGACAAACACACTTCAAATAAGATAACAGTAATTTGAGGACAATTTTATTTTTTAAAAAATACCTTTAATAGATAATTTTCTCTATGCTCTTGCATGTCTTTCATTTTGCATAAAAATGTGCACTTCTGGAATATTACTGGTAAGACAAATACTGTAGACTAAATTGTAACTGAATTGAATTACATTTTATAAGAAGAGTTTGGGTATGTGGGGTTGTTTCCTAAGTTCGTAATATTCCAGATGTGTTGACAAGCTGTAATGTAATGAATTTCCTGACAATTGTTTTAACCACTTCAGTTTTGGAGGAGATAAAAGAAAAAAAAGGTTGTTATCTTGGGTTTATTGCATTTATTTAGCATTCTGTGCACAAAATGCCAGAAGTAGAGAAAACCATAGGTAGTGGTGTTCTTACTGAACTGCAAAGGGGTCCAGCTGATTATGGAAATGTTCTAATTAAATACATACAGAGAGCACAATCAATTTTCTGATTGTTGTTTCAGGCACACTACAGGATGATTTTCTTGTACATTTCTGAGTGTTTGGAGTTTTCTTATTCTGTTTTTAATTTTTGGCAGGTTATGTTTGCCCTACCATCAGGTTGCAAAAGAACAACTGTTAACATCAATCCAGAAATTCCGTGAATTAAATGCTACAGGCTGAGCCCAGAAGGGCCAGAACAAATACTCTAGAAGAAAAGAGGAAAGTCCTTTCTGCAGCAGGTGTGCTGCAGTGAGCAAAAAAAAACAATGAGATTCCTCAGCCACCATGGTCCAGTGGGGTTCCTGTAGGGCATGTGTGCTTCCCCACTAAAGTGCAGTCACACCAATTAACTAAAACACACTGCCATGTGTAATTGAGACTAAAGGCTGTTTTTCAGCTTACCACTGTGTGCTTTTATAAATCTACACGGTGTTCTGTGAAGCTGAAGCATACTTGCAGGGACATACCAGTAGATTATAAATGTATATTCTGGGAAGATGAAAACAAGGACATGGTGGCAGGGTGTAAATGATGATATGGAGGTGGGGCCACACATGCTGTGTGGAAACAAGATTATCTTGCAGGAATCCAGGAACTGGGGTGAAGGACACCAGTGCAGAGATGATAATCACTCTTCTACTTAAGCAGAAGGAATGTGCTATAAATCTCACACCCAAAATCTACTGCAGATTTGAAAACCAGGTGTGGAGAAAGCCATAAGGGTGTTTCTGTACAGTGTCCTGACCTGTGCTGTACACAATGACACTTCATTCAGAGCCAAACGAGAAAGACTCAGGGAATCTAATGTTTCTAAATGGCTAAACTGATTTCTGAATGTTTAGCTAGCCAGTCACATAATTCCCAGGTGACACCCTTGTGCATAAATCTATATTGGTAAGCAGAATACCTAAAAATGAAAGCATTTAAGTGAAAATCTAGCAAGAAAGCCAAACAGAAAAAGAGTACCTTTTTGTCCAAGGTCTCTGGTTTACAATTAAAATGAAACAGACCTGGCCGCTAGAATGCATCACACATATTGTTGTTCCACTTATTGGGCAGGAAAAATTAGAACTGTCTAATCTGCTTCCTTTAGTTTATAGGGTTTTTTTCCTAAGTAAGATTTCTCTGTTGCTGAAAGCATTCTGTGAGTGTGTTAGTGTCCACAGTAAGAATTCATTAGTATTCTGTCCCTGTAAACATTGATGGCTGATGACAACAATCCCCTAGTGTAAGCTGGTTTATAGAGTTGTATAATATTATTGAAGTTAGTAAGGGAACAAGAAGCAGATGGGTATACCCTCTGTCATTGCTACTTAACTGACAATTTACAGAAAAATTTTTGGAGCAGTTTGGTACTGTTCAGTACAAAGTTCAGTTACAGTTCAGTACAAAGAAAAGAAACTGTAAATTCTGGAGGAAAAATATGTTAATACTCAACAATTAGTTCTCTGTTGGTTTCTCTTTGTATTAGTTTGTAAGTAAGAGCAAAGATAGAAGGTGTACACTTGATGAATATGAAGGAAGGAAGAGATGAAAAATGTATAGACTCTTCACATGTTATTTCAGGATTTAGGGTCCAAGTGCAATGTTTTTCAAGCAGTAATATTAATACATGCACAAAACAAATTTATATACAAAGACTGATTACACATTGAGGAGAACAAGCTTGACTCCTGGATATACATACTAACTTTCTATGTCCAGATTTCCTTGTGGAGGAAAATAAAAAGGGCAATGGAGCAGAAAATGTGTTGTCTAAGAAGTCTTTAGCTTTGATATCTTGGGAAACAGAACCATGGGGAGCACTCAATGGCATAGCTCCTCTGTTTTCAAAGACAAAATACTGACAAAATACTTTAACTTAGTTTTATCTCTCATTTGAACTTTTAAGACATTGAGTCAAATTTCCAATAAATATATATATATCAACATTATGACATCCATTATGTGTGTTACAGATCTGGCTCCTCCTATACAGTTTGTCTTCATATAAAATCAGGGAAAAACTCCTTTTACTGTTAAATGCTAATTACTCTTTCCAAAGCCAAATTAAAAAACAACAACAACAAAAAATTTAACCATGTTCATGTTTGTTCGATGTCTGCTTTCTTAAAAGCAAGAACCCTTTCTCTTCTGCAATATTCATCAATACTCAATTAAAGAAAGGCTGAAAAGAGCTGGAAGCAAGAATAATATAATAGTAATTGTAGAATAAAGAGGCAACATAGTCCAATAAAGGTTTGTTAAAATGGGAGAATCTAACATTATTTCAATCCTAAACATGTTTGGCTTTAAGGAAAATCTTCTGTTTTAGTGTGTTCTCTTTTGACCTGTCATCTTGCACATGCAGGTTGTAAAGCCTTTGAAAATTTTGTGTGTATGATGACTACATTTGTGGAATCTAGTCTGAACTCTGGTGGCAGTTATGAATTGTTTCAAATGCATATGCCAGTGAGAAAAAGATAATAAGGGCGCGATTTGTACAGCCAGTCAATGCAGCAAGAATTCTGAAACTCAGGTACTGGACATAATTTTTTCATAACACTGTTCATATAGGAAACCCATGCACTCTATCATTTATCAAGAGATTACCAGTTCTTTTATTTATTTCTATACACATTTTAACAATATTTTTTTCTAATAATTCAAAATTCAGCTCAGCTTCAGGAGAAACAATGAATCTCCAGTTATCTGTTACTGTTTATTGCCATTGTGTCCTATTACCTTTCCTTTTCATCTGCCATTTCTGCATTTCTTGGAGTGAAGATGAAAGCTCATATAGAGGTTAGAGCAAATGATAAAAGAAAATATGGAGAGTCATGAAATTTCTGACTGACTTCTTTAATGAAGATGCTGAATTCTGCACTATCAGAGTGCACCTTAGCAGGATTTTCAGAGAGCTCGGGGAATTAACTTAGCTGTTCTCTTTAGTTAAGGTTTTTCCGCTAGTGAAGAGATGAGCAGCTCAAGCTGCCTCAAAGGGTCCTGTACTGGTCATTGACTGGCAAGTAAGTGCAGGATATTATTTGCCTTTCCTTAAATTCTTGATGTTTTGGCATCTTAACAGACTGCCTATTGTGTTTATAATCAAAATCAGGTGCAACTCTGAAACACAGAAACTATTTTTCCAGCAGTTGGGCTTTGAAAAATATGACAAGGCAGTTCCTGTTTCTGAAATTATTATCCTGAATAATTATAATAATGCAATTGGCTCTTTGAAAAAAAACCCAAACAGATAGCATATGTCAGGTATTACCTAAAGTAAGATGGTACCAAGTTTCTGTGCCAAATATGTCTTGTGCATAACTATAGGAAACAAGGTTTTCAACACTACTCAATACACAGGTTTTTTGTCTTACCATACAAAATTTGCATCAAATATCTTTACTTCCTAGGTTTATTTGCAATGCAGTCTTAAAAAAGAAAAATAAAACGAAACAAAAAGCAGCAGAAACCCGTTTCCTTTCATCTCTGAACCACACAGTACCTATTTTTCTAAAAATATTAGTAGTGTTTCCTAGAGCAATATTACTTCCTTTTCTATAAAAAGATTGTGACACAACCAAAAGAGCTGTTGTGCTTATCTGTTCTTATCATGCTAGAGATTTAAGTGGTGTAACTGAACAGGGACAATAAAGATGAAAAATGAATTCTGGAAATGAATATGTCATATGGAAATCTTTCCCTGCCACCCTCAGATTTTTAATGGAAACTTGAAAAAACATTCAAAGCAGTGGATTTGTATTCAAAAATTACCATATCTCCAGAATACAAATATTTTCAACATATGCAATGACCTATAGGATAAAGAAGGCTATGAATAGATGAACACCATTGAAATGGTAAGTGGAAATGATATATGCAATGTCAACATTTGTGTGTCGTAGAAAACACAGCCCTCTAACACCACACAGGCTACCTTTGAAGAGGGTCAAGGAGAGAAGAAAAGGGGATCAAGCCTTTCATTTTTATTTGCATGATATATGATGAAAGTTGTTTTTATTTAATAATACAAAGAGCTGTGTGGGAAATATGATTCATTAATAAGGAAAAGGATATTCTAATTTTACCTGATTTGTAGCAATTATTAGCTGTGAGATTCTATCAGGAGGGAATTTTCTAGTGCATATCATGCAGCTTCCATTTTGTCATACAGACTAAGCTGCTAGTGAAGAATCATCTGGTGCTGCATCCCATGAATACAGAAGGAAAACAGAAAACTAGTCAGTGGCCAAACGAAATTTAACAAAGGCACATGCTGGATTGTGAACCTTGGGACAGATCAGCCCAGGACTGGGGAAAAAGCAGCTGGAGAGCAGCTCCATGGAATGGGACCTGGGGTGTCCTTGTTGATGGCAAGTTGAACATGAGTCAGCAGAGCCCTGGCAGCCAGGAAGGCCAACTGTGTGCTGGAGAGCATCAGGCACAGCACCGCCAGCCGGGAAAGGGAAGGGATTGTCTCTCTCTGCTCCACACTGGGGTGGCCTCACTTTGAGTCCTGTGAAAAGTTTTGGGTACCACAATATAACAAGGATATTAAGCTTTTAAAGAGTGTCTAAAGAAGAGCAATGAAAATGATTAAGGTTCTGGAAGGGAAGCCATATTTGGAGCAGCTGAGATCACTTGGTCTCAGTGTGGAGAAAAGAGACTGAAAGGAGACCTCATTGCAATTACAGCTTCCTCATGAGGAGAAGAGGAGGGTCAGGCACTGATCTATTCTTTGTGGTGACTGTTGACAGGACGCAAGGGAGTGGCATGAAGTTGTGTCAGGGGAGGTTTACGTTGGCTATTAAGAAAAGGTTCTTCATGCAGAGAGGGGCACTGGAACAGGCTTCCCAAGGAAGTGGTCACAGCAGCAACCTAACAGAACTAAAGAAGCATTTCAACAATACTTTCAGGCACATGGTGTGACTCTTGAGGATGTCCTGTGCAGGGCCAGGGGTTCTACTCAACTTTTGTGAGTCCCTATCCACTCAGGTATTCTGTTTCTATGAGTCTAAGGTCCTGGCTTAAGTTTTAGAAATCGTATATATAGCAGAGCAGAAATTTTCTGGTCCTTCAAGAACAGACAGCACTGTACTGTAATGACAATGAACCTCTTAAGCAGCCTGCCCCAGGCCTGACCTATAATCTATTTTCTGGAAAGACTTGCACCTGGGTGTATGAACTCTGTGTGCTTCTGAATGACTCTTGAATTAAGTCAGTGATTTTCCATGAGAAAATATGGGTTTAGATAGCAGATGAGCCATGGAACCCTGACATTTAATGCTTGTCAGGCACATTTGGCAGCTTGCAGAGCAGACTGGCAGTGAGGGAGGGAGCTGAGACATATTGCAGCCTCCAGAAAGCTGACCTGCATGAGGCAAAATTATGTGCCTGGCTTTACACATCTTTACACATGCACTTCAGGGACAACAGGAGATCTTTGCTGCTTTTCTCCTCATATTTGTCACCTGCAGGTCTGGGCAGAAACTTGCTTTCAAATTCTATAAAAACGTAATGAAAGCTTAGAACTTGAGGTAGTAGATTTAAGCCCTCAAGTAAGTGACAGTTGTTTATATTGCCCATTTTCCTCCTAGGCTCATAGTGATTTTTTATTCTTAAAGTGGGAAAAATCCAAACCCACCACAGCACGTGTTACTGGTAATTCTGTGGATTTTGACAGGGCCATTTTGACATTCTAATTTTGCTGTATCATTACGCAACACTAAAAGTAGAGCGATTAAACAGTTTGGAAATCATAATGGATTTGTAGATACTTCATGAATTAAGGGAAGGAGAAAATTAGTAGCAACAGCCAAACCAAGAAAATTTGACCATGTTATTTGCTAGCAATTAGTTACCATGTTGTGCCTTTTGCAGCTCATTAGTTGACAGTGATAATAAGATCCACAGATGGTTATTGCTGGTGACAACAGTGAATATAGACACTTTATTTGGGCATGAATATTCATGTTCTGCTATAAGTCCCATGAACTTCTTGCACTCTTATCTTTTTCTGCTAAAGGCCATTAAAGAAATCTAAAGGAAAATATTTTTTATAATTTTGTTTCAATAAGGTACGTTAATATTTGTAAGGATATCTTGGAAGGTGTTTGTATACCAGATCAGTATGTGCAACAACTGCCTGAGAGCTACTGGGTTAGTAACTGAAAAAATTGTTTAGATTTTTCAGTGTCACCATATTCTTTCATGTAACTTGTCAAAATAGTTTGCAGACAGTTCTTATTCCTGAATCTGTTACTGCTTTAACAGGGTGTTTTTTGTTGTTTTGTTCACTGTTCTAGTGAAGCCTTCATTCAGTTACTTTATCATTTCATACCTTCATCAAATTTTCTTAAAATTGTATAACAGAATGTTGCTCTAGACATGCCAATAAGCAAACAACCAGCTCAGTAAAGGCAGTAGCAGAGAGAATTTACTGTCCTATTTTCCCTTTATATATGGTAGGAACCCAATTAGATGATTCGTCAGTAGCCATTCACCCCCCGGTATGATTGGCTGGGTTCTACACCACCTAAATCAAAACACATTCCGCCTTGTGTCAAAACAACTGTGGAAAACAGCAGGTGCTTATCTTACTGTTTTTCATAGCTTGCATGGGAAAGACAACTTTCTCAAAAGAAGCCCTGGCAACCAGGCCATGGGCAGCTACAATTCCCCATTTTTGTCTAAAAACCAAAAAGGAAGGTATCACCTGTACTCCTCTGTGGGTCCCTTGTGGAAGGGAAAACAAACTCAGCATAAAGGGTCTGCTTGGTAATGGCCAGTTACCAAACAGAGCCTAAATTGAATACTGATAATGAGTCTGCCCGGTAGTGGCCAGTAACTGAACAGAGCCCAAACCAGATGCTGATTTAACGTGGACAGAGAGACTCTCCAGCAATACCATGGGTGATATATCTATCAAACCCAATTCTATATCACAGTTCTATCAAAATTAGCTCCAAATATAACTTTTAAAGTCCTTGCTTTCTGACTCCATAATAAAAGAAACTGAAAGTTCAGTCTCTGCTTGTGGAAAGACCATCTGCCTGACGGTCGATATCCTGACCCTCATCAGAAGGATCATTTGGTTGATGTTCTGCATTCTGGTCATCATTTTGAGGTTGCCAGTTCTGCCTCTGGAGCCGCAAGTCAGGGCGAACGCATCTTGCAGGCAGCCACCGTACCCCAGTATCTGTGGAAATGCAAGCATACCTGTTGCCCTAACTTTTGCAGTTCTGGATGTTGTCATTCTTTTGTAGCTAGTTTCTCACATTCTTCTATGTAAACATAGCCATGGTATTGTAACTGTATCTTATCATTTACATTCCTTTCTCCTGGACACAGAACTTTGATGGACATTTCCTTTGACCACTGTGATTGAGGGAGGAAGAACTTATTTCCTCCAATGAATAGTGATTTCTAAATGTATATATAATAAACAAGGCGGGTCTTGGTTGCCCCTCCTTTCTCTTTCCTCCTTGCTGGTAACAGGTGTCTCTCGTTTCTTCTTTCGTGTCGTTACTGCGACACGTGACCCCAAGCAATAAGCTCATGCGGGCTTTCCCAGGTGTTAGTAAGTAGGTTCCATACCCAGACCTTTGCCCGGGGCAAGTGCGTCTTGCCTGATGACTGCAATGAGAGAAAATGGTTCAAGGTAACAGGATTATTTGAATTTAGTGGCACTGTAAGGTGATTAATTGTATACAAAGCTTTTTCCAGTCAGCTCTGTGGGGTTTCTCCATGCGTTCTCCCTTTTTGTTTTTCCAAGACACACTTCAGAGTATCATGAGTGCGTTCAACAATAGCTTGACCAGTAGGAGACTGTGGAACACCAAACTTGTGGTCTACACCCCATAGGTGCAAAAACTGCCGCGTCTTCTGCGAGGCGTAGGCAGGACGACTATCGGTTTTCACAGCAGACAGCATGCCCAGGACCGAAAAAGCCAATTTCTAATGGGCAATGACATCGCAGCCTTTTCCTCCAACATGAGCAGATGCCCACATGGCTGAGGAGAAAGTGTCAATAGACACGTCCACATATTTAAACCAGCCAAATTCAGGGATGTGCGTCACATCCGTCTGCCAGAATTGTAAGGCCTTTAGACCTCTGGGGTTTACCCCCGATGGCAGACGTGCAGCGAGCCTGTGGCAATCAGCACAAGCGCTGATGATGTCACAAGCCTCAGGTGGCATCCATTGAAACTGCTTCTGCAGAGTATGTGCACTCTGATGAAAGAAATCGTGCCATGCCTTGGCTTGTGCAATTTTGNATGCCTTGGCTTGTGCAATTTTGTCAGGCTGAGGTGCCACCCACGTGGGGTTGTCTAGCTTGTCAGTCCTGGCACTGCCTTCTGTTATAAAACCTGGTAATTTGGTGTGGCTTCAAATGTGCAGAAAGTAATATGGGTGTGTAACATGGGTGCATTTGAGCTTGAATTGCATTCCACA
>VZRZ01003834.1:135388-190647 GCA_013398175.1 Climacteris rufus | reverse complement strand
TTTAAATTTCTATTTGTTAATCAGACTCGAACTAAAATGCTGCAATTATTCTTTTCACTTGATGCTCAGGGTTTTCCTGTTTACATGATTTTTAGTGGATGAGAGTGTCAAATAATAGGTCAAAATCTTCTGGCAATTATGTAAGTTAAAGGTTATTGTGTTGCTTAACAATGTTTCATCAGAATAAAATAAAATGTATTTTAAAATATTTGGTCTTATGAAAATAACAGAGAAATTTGATTTTGTGTGAAAATAAACATTGCTGTGCTGTTACACCATATTACTTGTTTTACACATTTCTTAAATTCCATTTTCTGCTGGCTTCCCTGCTACAACCAACCAACCCGCCTGCAAGTAGAACAGTGGAGGAAAGAGCGATTTTATTTGGGGAAAGGTTTGAGAGGCTTCACTTAGATCAAAAGCATGGAAAGCACAAAGACTACTCTGAGAAAGTAGGACCTTATGTTAAGAATGTTAAGTGCGTCCCTGTAGATCATGAGGTCGGTTCCAAATCATAGGAAGTTCTGAGCTCTTTTGCTGAGCTTCCTTTCCAAGCTCGTTCAGGATCTGCTTTCAGGTCATCAGACATGGCCCTGTATCTTCACAGAGCGTCTTCAGGAGAGGAGTAGCACCTGATTATGGATAAAGGGCTGATTTGAGAAAGAAACCATAACCTAGAGGTAACAAGGTTTACCAAGGGTTTCTGAGTCATGACTTTCTAAGCTAAACCTCACTCTGCCTGAGGACTGGCCAAAGTGAAATTAAAGAGATTATTACAGCCCTTCTTAGGCAGCTCCTCTTCACCTACTTCAAAAAGAAGGGTGCTCTGAGGACTCTGGTGCTTGGGTTCGAGCACATGCATGCTGATTTCAGGTATGTTCCTAGGAAATGTGTGGGAAGCTGTAGGGAAAAAGTCTCCAAAAAGCAAGGGTTGCCTCTTGGAAGTATATCTAGGCTTTGCCTGAGACAACCAGCTCAGACTGTGTTCTCTTGCAATCGTGTTAATTAGTCAAGTGCTCTTTAGAAATTAACCTTTAATTTTTGTCCTTGTCTGATGGGCGCAGCAGAATTCAGTCAGTGCAATGCAAGGTGCAAATCATGAGATCATGGCTATCATTGTAGTTTTCCTTCAGTAAATAACTATTGCTCTTCTCTGTCACTCCCTTACCTGTGCCTAAGCACATTGATGCTGAGGAAAGCAGGAGCTCCGGCTTCTTGAGAGTTTTTCAAATGAAATGAGCATATGAAGGCATAATGACTGAGGGAGAGTTAAATTAAGTTTTCCCCTTAATGCATTTAAAACTTATTAAAGTTTTTTGTTTTAACTTGTGGTGCCTGAACCCTGTTATATTCCTGCTGTGAAAGGTTTATTTGACTGTCAATATCTACTCTGAGAATTTCTGACATAATCTTAAAAACAAAGATTCTTTTGAGAAGAAGGGACAGTGCCAGCTTTTAAAAGGAGTGTAACATCAACCTAATTAGCCTAACTGAGTTTATCACAATTTGATATCTGTTTATGTGTTTTCTGATATATTGCCTAGCAGCACAGCATTGTTACACTTGAGATAACCTTTTCTCATGTGGACTTAGGTGGCATAAAGCAAATGTGTGCAATTTCCTTTTTTTTTTTTTCCATTGAGGCCTATTTGCTGAGAGAGATTTCTGTACAATCTCTTTCACCTTTTTTCCGATAACAGAAATTACAGAAATGTGTTTGCTGTTAGTTTGAGTTCTTGTTTTATTAGGAGGGAACCAGTCTTGATTTGACCTTCTAGTAGAAAGCAGAGTGTGATTCATCCAGGTCCTAGCACTGGCTGGTGTGGAATCACAGATGAGGAGGAGCCCAGGAGAAGTCACAGTCACTGGAGAACACCAGAGAACATTCTCATGGCAACATCGTGGTCATTGGCACTTTCATAAAATTCAGAAATAAGCGGCAACTTCAAAGGGGGAATCCCCATCCTCCTCCTTTACTTTGTGACCTTGTGTGAACCACACAGACCCTGAATTGTCATGTTACTCCTTTGTAGACTGAGGAGGCCAGAAGTTCCCCGGGGTTGTCTGGTGAAGCACAGCTGTTGTTCCCAATTCCGTCACTAATTTCAATGCACATGCTCTATTCATCGTGGTAACTTAAAGATGAACAGCACTTCTTGTTACGAGTCCCTGCATATAAAATGGCGTCATGGAATCCCACAATGGTTTGGATTGGAAGGGACCTTAAAGACCATCCAGTTCCAACCTCCTGCCATGGGCAGGGATGCCACTCACTATCAGGTTGCTCAGGGCCCCATACAATATATTCCATGAAAGAAATGGCTGAAGAACTGGTCTGTTTGTTGGCTGGCATGGAGGCCACCATGACACAGGTGTTTTTTCCCAGGATATGTCTGCAGACTATCAATCAGGCAGTTAGGGATTGTATTTCAGAAGACAAAATGTGGTTCATATGAACAAATAGCAGAGTTATTCCCAATGTCATTTAATTCTGGATAATATCCTGTTAAATATTTAAAAATTAGAACCAGCAAGACTAAAGTTTAAACCAGTGAATAATAGCCATTTGTAGAGTGATTGATTTACTGAGACTTACTGAGTGCTTTAAATATATCAGGGTCAGGTTATCTGTACCAACCCAAAATTCAGATACGAGGCTTACGACATGTAGATATGGACTTGTTGGAGTCATGAAGGAAAGTTCTGTCAAGTGTTTCCCACACCTCCAGCAAGATATAAAAGTTGAAGGTCTCTGGGATTTTCTTGCGTTCTTACCTTCTGCAGCCTCTTGTTCTCATCTGACAGAAAAATGAAGATATTTGTGAGTATCTCCCTTTTGTTGAACTTTTAATACTGTAAGTTCCTCATTTTTAAAAACAAAAGGATAGAGAAGAAGATGCTCAAGTAAGTGGTACAATACTAATATGATCTGTGTGTTGTTTCTTTGAGTGGTACAGAGGGAAACTTGCATTTCTTGGGTCAGTGAAGTCAATGGAAGCATAATTTGAGCAAAGAGTGCAGAACTGGTTACAGTTCAGAGGGGGGATTTAGTTATAATTTAATAATTGCAGTTGTAGAGGCAAATCAAGAAGTAATATGGCCTCAAGGAGGGACTTCTGAAAGATGTAATGGATAAATTATTCTGTTTTTTCAGTTACAGGCAAAAGAGAGCTTGATAGCAAAAACTTTACAATGAGGAATTGTTGTTTTCAACTAATATACACGTTAAGTGGGTAATTTTTCAAACTGATGATACAGTTCATGGACTGAGGTTTTTTATGGCACTGCATGGTGTTTCTGCTGAGTGAGAATACTGATTCCTATTACAGGCTGAAGTCTTCATTTGCCTGGGAATCTTTTGGACTCAGACTTCTGCATTGGACGTAAGTAGAGTGATGAGCCTTCTCTGCATGTGCTCAGTTAAAATGTATTGGATCCCTGGGAAGGGGGAATAGAATACAAAGGTAACCACAGCAGAAACTAACAAGTTGCTTATTGCCAAGTGTAGAGAAAAAGAGCTTTTGCCAGAGGTGACAGTCAAACCAAAGAGATGGTTCTGTTCACATGTAAAGTAACAAGAAGTCGGGGGGACAGAGGCCCCTTAGCTCAACCAAAAAAACTGGAGACTGGTGCAGTCTCCTGCCAGTCCCTGCTGCTGCCCAGAATGACTGGGATGTCCCACGCAGTTTTCCTCAGCCTGCCTGTTGCATAATTGATCTCCACTTCAAGAGCCTCCTGAGACCGCTCAAGGGTTCTTAAGGGATTTAGTATTTACATAAAGCAGAAGGCATTGGGGGTTATTTCACCTGCTGAAGATAAAAGCCACATGATGAACAATGATTTTGTTCTTTTTACCAAAGACCTTTGTCCTGCGAGATCCTGTCAGCAACTATGTCACAGGGACTATGACCATCCACAGCGAGGAGCACGTCGTTGATGTCCATGTCCGCTCTGGCGTGTACTCCTCTGATACCATTTTTGACTACACACATGTGAGTAAATCCAAGAATCGGTCTCAAATTAAACTCTGAGGAAGTTTTTAAGATCAGAAATTGTTTTAGTGTATTCTCACCTATTCTTACCACATCTTGTCCCAGAACACTGTTTCTCTGAAGACTCCCATCACCTTTCCTCCTCTTAGGCCATCTCCTTGTTTCACCCATATGATGGGTCAGTTTAAAAGACTTGTAATGAAAGCTGTGGTGGCAGTTCCTAGAAGGGAGAAGATAGTTACTGACCTCAGTGAGGCTGAAGGTGAGAGTGGGGTGCCAGCACTCATGGGCAGCAGGAGCCTGTCAGAAATGGTGCTTCCAGTCTTATGCACAGACACCAGGATAGCTCATTCCATTCCCCAAAGGTGATGATGGAAATGCAGTCATTCCAAAACAGCAGCCTATGCAGCCACTTGATGTTTGTTCTAGGTTGCCCCAAAGAATAGAGAGCAGTATCAGTGTTAGCCATTTTTAATTAAATATTTAACCTTAATTCTTTCCATCACAGGGGTATATTGCAACCAGGTTATTTTCACGAAATGCCTGCTTTATCATGAAAATAAAAAAGGACTACATCCCAGAGCTGCAAGAGATTGGACGTCTGGCTTTTGAGAGACAGGTGACCTCGTGTTGAACCCCTCACTGCTGGCAAGGAAGGCTGGATGGGAGCAGTGTGGTGTGAGGGTGGCCCCCCACTCCGCCCCTAAAACAGCTGCCCTCAGGAATGACTTGTGCTGTCTCAGCAATGATGGAGCTGGTCTGAGAAGACAGAGCTTTAAGGGAACATCATGCACAACATTCTTTTAAGATAATGAACCATCATGGCCCCCCTGCAGTTTTATAGTGGGTCGTTGAGGTGTCTCAAGGTGTACAATCCCTTGTCCTTCGAATTGATGTAATTTGACTATTTTGAGGTGTTCACAATATAAGTTCTGGCAAACTTTTCCTTTATTCATTGTCCTGCTGATGTTTTGGCCTTGACATAACTTGAAATTTATTTTTTTCGGAACAGAATATAGACATCAATTTACTTTGACCAGATTTTCACTTCCCTATTCAGGCCAAGGTTTCAGAAGGTGACTGGAAGTATTGCCTGGAGGTGAACTGGAGCTCTGGCCCGTTTTGTGCCAGCCCAACAGTAACATATTTACAGCAAAACTTGCTGCCAATTAACATAATTTTTTACGGCAGTAATATGGCTCAGCATTATGTGTTGGCACAACTAATATCTAGTAAATTTTGTTACTGAATAGATTGAGGGTTAAAAAAAAAAAAAAGGCATGAAGCTTTTTTAGCTGATTTTTAGCTGATTTTTTTTTTTTTTGGTGAGGCAAAGGAAGGTGATTTTAGATTTGGGAATCTTCTCAAAGGGTGTCCTAGTAGAGTAAAGATAAAGCTACATTTCTGAGGGTGTCTAACCTTTTCTTTTCAGACCATGAAGGATGTGTACTCTCCGAATAACGTGTGGGCCCAATTTCAATCTGGCGATTCCAGGCTGGGGCATTTGAAAGACTGGGTTCTCTATGGCAGAAGCATTGAAAGGCTCTGCACAGGGCTGCCTCTCTACCAGCTCGTAGCCACTCAACGTAAGTCACAAATCAGGGCGTTATGGTCCTGTCCCAGTGCACCTTCCTACCCTTTAAACCTAAGTCCATGTAGTACCTTGGAGCTGTACAGACATTTCTTCCTGTTCAGTTACACTACAAATGTTTTTTACTACAAATGTTTTGCACAGTTTTGAGACAAACAGGAGCCTTGAATAGGGCCATAACTGGAGATTGAGGTTTGGGTATTTAGGACTTCTCCTAGCTGGATACAGGGATCTCATCTGATAACAAGATACTGATACTGCTATATATACTGGTTTATATATACTGATAATGATAATATCCTCGTTTTCTTGGTTTTTTTAGCACCAACGAATATGGATGGCTGTGCCAGTGCTGGAATTCCAAGCATTTTGGGCCTTCACATCTGTGAAGAACTCATTGCAACTGGATCTTGACATTTTGGTTGCAAGGAAATGCCTTGTTTCTTTGCATGTTCTCATTATGGTAACCATGTTCTCCAGCTGCAACAGAACTCGGGTACAAGGCTCAATTTGTCCATTCAAAGCTTTGATGTATAACAAGCCTATGATATACAAATAAAGATAATGCTTTAATAAATAAATAAAATGCTCTGTCCATTTTTTCCATCCAAAATCAGAACACAATTATGGTGGACCTTGCAGGTTTTCTTGCAGAAGAGACACATTTCACTTTGGTCCATTCCTATGCTTGGGCTGCACTATGGCCCAGGTATTGGTTTATGCTTCATATCAGTGAAGAAACAGAAATAGAACAGATTTTTCCAGTGGAGAACTTCACTTTGGCATCAGCATCCAGGTGCTCACCTTATGTCAGATGGCTGGGGGGAAGGGAGCAAACAGATGAATGGAGATAAAGGGAGGAAGCAAATCCACATTACCAACATTTGCAAAGCAGGTTGAAGTCTGCAGGGCCAGTGTAAATTCCTAGCAGTTTGAATAGATGCAGTGGGTCAAAGACATTTTTGTTCTGGGCGTCTTTCAAGCCTGGATAGAAGACACTGTCCCAACCCTAAAAAACTT
Source organism: Climacteris rufus (assembly GCA_013398175.1). Classification (NCBI taxonomy): domain Eukaryota; kingdom Metazoa; phylum Chordata; class Aves; order Passeriformes; family Climacteridae; genus Climacteris; species Climacteris rufus. The sequence goes on along the minus strand of VZRZ01003834.1, from coordinate 184,044 downwards.
GTATCCTGAAATAAAGTTTTCCTTTACCACAATGCCAGGGCACAAAGAGCTGTGACCACTTTACTGAATGTCCCACATGCCTTGGAGAGTCCTTTGTGTCAGGAGCAGATGGAAATACACGATGGGGCAGTGCTGGTACCACCTGTCTGCCCTGGTGCAAATCCCAGGGAATGGTTGAACTCACACATCCTTCCCACCAGTGCTTGGAAGGGGTGTGAATTTTGGGGCTAAAGACTGAATGTTTACTGCTTATTGGAGCCTTGAATGGTTGTCAGAGGAAAAGACATTCCTTTGGAGGAAAACGGCCCCAGGTCTGCAGTTTGTTATTTTCAAATCAGACTCTTGGTCAAACTGTCTGTTATTTATTAAAGGAGAATTTTATCATCTGGTGAAGATATTCATTCAAATTAAATGTACTGACAACAGGTTGTGAGTTCTTGATGATCCAAAGAATGTTTCTGGAGAGTCAAACTTTGACAATTAAATCCAGGACTATAGGCTCTGTTCTATGGACTCTGAAACAAGCCTAAATACTTCATTATCTGCCAATTAATTTTGAGTTATGGAGGTAGTGTTCCTGCCTTTCATGCACTCACAAATGGAAGAATATTGTCTGTAGCTGTAATTTTAGTTCATAGTCCCGTTGTATCAGGCCTGTAAGGAAAATATTCATATACATCACATTTGCATTTTGACTGCTGTGTTTGTTGTTTGGTAAATAAAGCTTCAGCTCTTCATCCAGTCTCACAGCAGCTCCAATGCTGGTGTCCAGCTCATGGGAAACATCTGGGTGCAGCACCTCAGGGGCAAATCTGATCTGGGGCTGCTGCACCTCTTGGGGTACAGCTCACAACAAAGAGAGGAGGAAGCATGGGAAGAATCATAAACCACATGCCCCATATGGCTCTGCTTCTCCCAGTATTCCAGAGGATGGTTTGTTTCCACAGGAGCACACGGATGGGCAAATTACAGCTCTGAATTTACAGCCCTTGAGCCTTGGCCTGTTGGTATCACCAACCACCTCAGAGATTATGCTAGAAAAGGCTGCAGTGCAAAAGAAATTTATTCTCAATTTAAAATAACTAATTACAAGGCAAACAGGAATGTACAGCCAGCTCTGAACAAATCAGAGAAAAGGACCTATGAAGGAGAAAGAAATTTGATATTTTATGTATTGATACTGTATTTGCCCTTGCTATTTCCTGCCATTTCATTCTTTGATGACTAGGCCACAGTTTACAATATGTTTTATGTACTGGTCTTAGACTATAATTAATCTATTTGTCTTTTCTTGCAGGTGATTGATATTATTACTGGACTACAGGGAAAGACCAAGGAGGTAAAAATCAGCAACAACAGGTAAAGTGTCCCTGAAGATCAGATCCAATTGTTGCCTTAAATAACCCTAGTCTGAAAATGTCAATCTTTAAATCCACCATCTGTCAGCAAAGGGTCTGCACTGAATGTTCATGATATGAAAGAAATCACAGAATCATGGAATTGTTAGGGTTGCAAAAGACCTTAAAGGTCATCAAGTTCAACTGTCAACCAGCACCACCACCATGGTCACCATTAAACCACGTCCCCAGGTGCCACATCCACATGTTTTTTGAACACTTCCAGGGATGGAACACCTCCACTGCCCTGGGCAGATGTGCCAGGGCTTTACAACTCTTTCTGTGAAGAAATTTTTTCCTGATATCCAATCTGAACCTTTTCTGGCACAGCTTGAGGCCATTTCCCCTTGTGCTGTCCCTGTTCCCTGGGAGCAGAGCCCGACCCCCCTGACTGCCCCTCCTGGCAGGAGCTGTGCAGAGCCAGCAGGGCCCCCTGAGCCTCCTTTGCTCCAGGCTGAGCCCCTTCCCAGCTCCCTCAGCCGCTCCTGGGGCTCCAGCCCCTTCCCCATCTCTGTTCCCTGCCCTGGACACGCTCCAGCCTCCCAATATCATTCTTGTCATGAGGGGCCCAAAGCTGAGTATAAGAACATATAAAAATTTAAATTTTATTCATCAGTTAATTAAGACACACTCTGTGTAATATGAAACTTCTGCTGTCCTAGAGCTCATTAGGTATCAGTAGCCTTGCGGGTTGTTTGTTGGTAGAGAATCTTTTTGCATTGTGATGTATGAGATTTTCCAGTGGACTGGATGGAAAATTCCCACTGATTTCCATGGGAGGCACCCACAGAGCGTTGCAGCCCAGCGGCCGATCTCAGGAACAATGCTGGAGTTGTGTTCTCGGTGCACAAAGCCGAGAGCTCGTCCCGATAACCGCCCAAGGTCAACGTGCAGGTGGATAAGGTGGAGCTTGTTGGCATCAAGCACAAGGTTAACACCTGGAAAACAGCACAGCCCCTGGGGATCTGCACCAGGTGAGGGGCAGGGCTGCCCTGGTCCCACCAGCACTGGAACCCAGAGCTGTCACAGACATGAAAAAGGAGCCAGTGCATAAGCTTAGATCCTAAAAACATACTGGCTGGAAGAGTCTAGAGTGTCAGGATGTGACCCATTATCTTGAAAGTTATGTGATCTTTCCAAGAGCTCCTCTACACAAAAGTAATAGGCATATTCTAGTAGTTTTTCTAACTTCTCAGCCAGGCTTGTTCTGTAAAAAGTGGGGAATGTATTTTATATGGAAGATCACAGAATATTCTGAGTGGGACTGTGTCTGGGTGTGCCTGAGTGAGTATCTTTGTGCGTGTGCATTGCTAGATTTTGTAAATTAGAACAATATTTATCCTTGGCTGGGATATCAAGATAATGCTGATTGTTTGCTCCCAACTTTTTTAAAAAGCCTGAAATGTGTTTGAAGACATGCCTGGAATCCAAGCCGTGGTATTGTTAGATGCCACTGACAGGCAGCTGAAACATGTCAGGCATTCAGGGCAGGCAGGATTAGTCCACTCTGGTCACATCTCCACTTCTGTGCAGCTCAACTTTCCTGATCCCCGTGAACAGGAAACCTCTGTGGTCCCTCACTGTCAAGGACACAAAATTTTCCAGTCATCTGTGCTGCACGTTAATTCAAGGTGCTTTTACCACTGAGCTCGTTCCCCTGAGAACCTCACACTTCCCTGAATATCCCAGTGTACAAGACAATTTACCAAGGTTAAGATATAACTGCACCACTTGTGATCATTTCAAAACCAGACAGTAATGTGGAAACTCTTACCCTCTTGAAAAATACCTTTTAAATGAAAGACACCGCTTAAATTACGAGGAGTAGCATTTTCATGTATCTTCAAGGTTTCCAGTTTGCATCAAGTCATGAAAAGGGACAGTTATTAACATTGGTAAGTTCTCCCTTATAGGAAGACTTTCCAGTAGCAGAGAAAAATTAAGCCAGACTGGAGAATCAAACCTGCTATTTAAAGTAAAAATTGTGTGGTCTGGGCTGGCAGGCCAAAGATGTGAACAGGTGTCCCCATCTGCTGGGTATTCCCACCCTTTTTGTGCTAACAAGGTGTAGTCATAAGAGGAGAAAAAATAATCCATTTTAGAAAACAAAAATTTGCCCCTGGTGTGTGTGTCTGTAACCACTACAAGCTGCTATACTTGAGCACTGAACAACATGGCAAGATCCACATTCAAGAGGAAAAGAGGACAAATTCCTCAGTTTACTTCAGTTTCAGTCAAGGTGCCTGATCTTAAATACTCAGATTATAAATTATTAGGAGGTGAGCTGGGTCTTGAGCTGTTACTTTTTTAAAATAAGCTAATGTCTTGGCCAATGAGCCAGATAGGATTTCCAAGGAATACAGCCCAGACCTGGTGTTCAGGTTTCTTTCTACTTGAGCTGAGCATGGAGTGAGATTTCCATTGCCCACTAGATGGCAAATGGTTACAACAACCTCGTTTTCTGATTGCAGTTCGGCCCCAGGGCTGATAAGTGAGATGTGCTGTCATTAGGCTGGTAAAAACACTAACTGTGAGCAAACCCTAGCTCAAAAATAAAATAAAATCAATCCCTGTCAACCTGTTCCATAGGAAGTAAAAATTGGGTTGGGATACCAAGAATTAGAATCCATTCTTTCAGATTTCCAAAGTGGGGTGTTTATTTTCATATGTAATTATGCCCCATTTGGTGATTAACTGAACGATTTTTTGATTTCTTTATAATTTTTCTCTCTAATATGTGTATATGTATATTCCATTATCTAATGAGACATTGAATATGCATGAGGTTTCTTAATCAAATATTTCCAAGCACTCTAGAAACACAGGTAGCAAAGGCTCACAAGCTCTAATGTGAGTGAGTGAAATCTTTTCCCTTTCAGAAAAGAAAGGGACGCAGCAACAGATGAAGGATCAGTCTGACAAAGGCCCGTCCCATGATGACCACAAGCACAGGTAAAGGGAGCAGCCCCAACGCTCCTTATATCTCTCTCCTTGTCACCACCCTGTTGCCACCAAGAGAAATCCAAGCAGCCTCCTCTGCCCCTGCCCCTGCCCAGCCCTGGTCTGGCAGGCTCCTTCCTCAGGCATGAAGAACGCACAGAGGGATGCTGTGCTCTTGGCTCCTTGTTTGATTTGGGGTTTTTTCGGAGGGGACCAGGCCCAGAGCAGGCTGGAAGCCTGGCTGGAGTTCTGCAGCAGGTCTGTGTTCCTTGCAGGCAGGTCCTGTCAGTCTTAGCACTCCCCATGGCCACATCCTCTGATAGGTTTAGTGTCTCTCACACTTCTGCAAGTCCTTTTCTCTGCCCTTTCTCTCAGCCCAGGAAGAGGCAGCCAGACTCATGTGACTTGGCAGTTCCCACTTTACTGAATTTTCTGAGAGTGTGTGCAAAGAGAGGAAGGTGATTCAGACCTACTGAGTGGGGACCTCAGGTGGCTCCAGCCATTTCTTCTTGGGTAGAAAAGCAAATGTAGCATAAAGTTGATCCATTTGTGGCTGTGCTAAGAGAGGAGAAAACATCTTTTAAAAACCACTTTGTATTTGGTGGTACTGGGATGAGAACTGATGTGGGTGTGAAATCATAAAATCATAGAATCATTAAGTTTGGAGGAGACCTCCAAGATCACCCAGTCCAACCTTCAAAATATATCTGTAAAGGACGGTAGAGGGGTGAGGCACTACAATGAGTTTTTCTGAGGACATTGTTGTATCTCAGGTATCTTTCAACACAGCCCAGACTATCAGGGTTGCTCAGGCCTTTATCAGTTTGCAGGCTATAAATCCTGCCTGGTGTGTTCCAGGTAGGACCCTGTGCATCCATGTCCCCGTACAGACCCTACAGTCTCACCTCCAGATGCTGGGGGGCTTTCCCTCCCTCCTGGTGGCACCACTGTACAGATGGTCACCTAAGAATTGTCAAGCATTTAAAAACATGTTAAAGCTGAGAATAAGAATGTTACAGCTCAAGCCAATAGGGATCACTAATCCCCTTTTCTATCCCTCCTGGTAGGAAGCAGAGGCTGGTTTTCCACCTAAAGAAGCTCTGGGATCCAGAACTTTGCCCTGAGCACACTGGGAGGTGTTTGACAGCAGCACATCAAGCACCATCCCTCGGTGCAACAGACTGAGAGCGGAGCCAGGGCTCTGCCACTCAGCCCAGATGAGTGGAGCCCTTTCACACCAGGGCCTGTGAGGGGCTCGTTCCGTGCTGTCCGTGTGATAAAGGGCCATCGGCGCTCACGGGACACTCCGGCCTGCCAGGCTGCTCCGGGGAGAACTGCAGAAGTGCAGTGATTTAAAGCACATTACAGACTGCCCCAAGCCTAAATGTGGGGAACTTGCTGATTAAAAATGAGGAGCTACCAGAGGGGTGGGAGTGCTGGTGTTTAACAGGTGGGAAGGAGACCAGCACAGCACAGCAAGAACCATAAAACTGGCACAGCCAGAGTCTAAAAAGTGAAAGATTGGTTAAAAATTATCCAGTTGAAATGTGTTTTCCTGATCCCAAACCTCACAAGTGTTAATAGAGTACATGTAGCACCTGAGAAAGAGTAGTCTTTGCATCCATATGACACAACTAAAATGGTCTCAGGCTGCTGGGACAGATCATCACAAACCAAGCTGTGGATCCATGAGATGATTTCCTGCCTGCAGAGATATTTGCATGGAGCTGTTGCCACTGGACCCTCATTTGCTTTGCCTCTTGTGAAGTGCTTTTTAAAAACTGCCACGACAAAGTGACATTTGGATGTGCTCATTAAATTTGGAGAGCAATTACTGCTTCAGTTTATTATCTTGGATAGATGTAAAACTTTTCCAGGTGAGAAACATTCAGCAGTTGCCCTGTGAGCTCTGGGCAGCATTTGATCAGACCCCCGAACAATGCACAGGTATTCTGAACATCCCAGACAGTAAAGTTGCAGAAGCCAGGCCAAGAGGAACAGACCATATTTGCAATTTTTGCTTCAATTGAAGTCAAAATTAGTGAGGTGTTTGAGACAGTTTCCCTTAAAAACAAATGAAAAAGACAAAATTTAATATTCAGCTGCATGGTAATCAAAACAGAGAGAGGCTGCTGACAACCTTAATTTATCCAGTTTCATTCCAGTCATCAAGCTACAGAAAGTAGAATGCAATACATTTTCATCTTCTAATTTTTAAGGCTAAACTTAAATAGTATTTTTTAATGAATCAATCTTTTCTACTGTTATGTACAATTTGCTTTCCCTTTCTGATTCCAACCCTAACATTAAATAAACAGAACAAATATTAGACATGCTTGTCTAATTTTCCTCATGTTTTGCTGAAGTGATTACAAGATGTTGAATTTGAAATTAATATCTCATGCTGAGATATCGAGTAATGCTGCCAGAAAATATTCCAAGATTGCTTAGTACTCAAGTTGCCAATTAAATAATTTCAAGTTATTAATCAAAATTGTCAGCAAAATAATTTCTGCTGAACCAAGTCTGTTTTTTTCCCCATTGTTGAATATTAAGAATCCACAGTTCCGAAACCCAAGGACAAAATACATTTAGTGATTATTCTCAATAACTTTGTTCATTTAGGGCTGTGAGAGCTTTTAAAGGGAGCTCTCATTAAGGAAAATAATGGTATTCCTCGAAGAACCCCATTGGACCTGGAGCTGACAAAGAAAGGAAACAAGTTTGGGAGGTTTCTGAAAGGTTTTATTCCACAGTCTTGTTTTTGTCAGTGTCACTGGAACTGCTCAGAGAGTTTCCTGAAGTTTGACACCCACGTGAATACCAAAGCACTACAAAATAACTGCACGATGAGAGAAGGAATTTCAGAAATGTAAAATTAAAACTTTCTCTTGACCTTTTTGTGTCAAACTGTTCTCTGAAGGGACTGTGATAAGAAGCCAGCAGAATCTAAACTCCTGGGCTTAAACAGTGTCTCCTCTCTGTTCATTAGCACTGCTCTCACTTTCTGTGTGAAGATAGCGAAAAGGAATTGATTATTTTTGACCATGTCTCACCAGGTTTGAATTAATTCAGAACTATATTAATAAATTGTGCGACCACAAAGGATATTAAATTTTGAAGGACCTTTTAATATCATTAGAGCCTGCATCCCTATATATCAAGGCATGTACCCAGCTCAGGGGAGGGGAGACAAGTCAAAAGATTTCTTGAGACATTTCCCATCCTGTTAATTATATAAGCAAATAACTTCCTGTCCCTGAAAATACGTGTGCATTTTTATCACCTGTGTTTGTTCATTTTGAGGATGAGCAGGAAAAAAAGACAGGTTCAGTGCTGGAATGTGACTCTCTCGTGTAAGGAACAAACAATTTCCTGGAAATTCCTCTCCAACTGCAGGACTGGGCTGTGACTTGGTGTGTGCTACAAATTTTCTGGTTAAGTACAAAGCCCACCCAGTCATGAAAGTGGGAGCTCTTCCAAATATCTGCTGGGGGAGTAGGGACACCGGGAGCTGGGACCCCCAGTAACAACGAGGCCATGAGCTCGTAGGGAATTTGCTGCACATGACTGACAGGACACTGACAGGAAGGCCAAGTGCTGCTGTTTTTCCAGCTCTTTTCTTTCTGTTTCGGTTCCTCAGACTTTGCACTGGCTTGAAAATTTCAGCTTCTCATTATTAATCTGTGCTGCCGCATGGCCATTGACCTGCAGCCCAGCCCAGGTTGCACTGGAGCAAATGCACACAGATGGAGTCCCTTCCTGGAGCCTGGAGCTTCTGCCACCTCAGCAGGAAAAAAGGAGACAGGAAAGGGAGTTAGCAGTGGCAGTGCAGGTAGTTGGTGTGCCCTGCTTATTAGTGTGATCCCCATCCCTTTCACTTGCCTGGAAATAGCTGACAAAGATGTGCCCTGGGCTTCCCACACGAAGGGGTGCTGCAGGTCAGGAGGAGCTGGTGTCACTCAGTTTAAGGAATTCCCTGCCCTCGTGGCTGCCCGGTGACTTTCGTTCTTCTCCCTGAATTCTTTTTCTTGATCACACAGGCTGTAATTCACTGCCATGCTTTCCTCCCACCACCCTTTCATTAAAAGCTACCTTTTCATTTTCCACTGGCTTCTGAAATGGGAATAGAGCCCCTGGGAACAACCCATTTATGGAAAGGGAATCCAGAGCAACCATGAACTGAGGCATATGGGAATAAGGACTTAGGCAGATGCAGGAATGGAAACTAATTTTAGTTATTCCATTGCAAGCTCATCACACTGTCAGTGTCACACTCCTCTTTATCTCCCGTATCACACCCAGCAGTTACCTCATGCCACAGCTATCTCCTGACACGGACCGTTGTGGGGCATTTTTTGTAATAATTTCATCTCTGTATTTTGGAAAACCTCAAATCACATGCTGTGGTTGCTAGAGCACATTTGCATCCCTCTCCCACTTCCCTGCAATGGTGAGGTGCCCTGATTAGGGAGCAGCCTTGACTCGAAATCCCTGCACTTCCATGGCTCTTGGGAAGGATTTTGGGTTCATCCAGAATGAATTTTAAGAATTTCTCAACAAGTTGTGCTGGTGTCAATTCAGTCTGACTGCTGAGATTTGTTCCAAGGGCTGTGACAGGGGTGTGTCTCACACCTCCTTACACTGTGCAGTGGGAAAATAGGTGAGGTTTTTTTCCGACTGATCCCAATGTTTTTGTCTGATTAATGTCACCAAAGTCACTCCTGTTAAACACACCCTGTTCTTTATTAATGCTCTATTACTGATGGGCAAAAGCCCTTGTGGGGCTGAGTGTGGTGGTTTGACATTCCTTGGCTTTCTCAAAGGTTTTAGCATACAAAGTTCCCTTGTGCTGTAATGCAGATTCCTTCCAGGAGCATTGTGGGATGGGATAGTTCCTGTGGGTTAGCAGGAATGGGATTTTGAGCTCTGGACACTGAGGCAGAATTGTGGCTCTGCTGTCCATGTCCTCTGCTCCCTTGGGCAAATCCTCTGATAAATTTTATTCTATGAAATGGAGATGGTTCTCTCCGCCATCCCGGGTGTCTCCTCATATCCAGTGCATGTTCTTGGGGGACATGAGTTATTTATTATCTATTGCATGTGCAGGTGTTTACCTGTGCTGCTGACAAAAAAATATAAAGCTACATTAAAATTGCAAAGCTCTTTGAGATAACAAGACAGTGGAAGTGCTTCATGCTTGTTGTTTCCTGCCTCAACTGCCCTAAATACAGGGATTTGGAATTGCAGATTGAAAATCTATAAAAAACATCCCCAAAAGCCCCAAAAAGTGGATGTGAATCCTTCCCTTGTGAAATCTGAAATGACATTTTTACCACAGTCCAGTCGCACTTTTACCCGAAATATGAATATTTTCATATTCATGTACAAGCAGCACAAGAAAATTTTAATATCCTCCCCCTCCAATAAATTATTTCTTTAATTGATTTTTTAATCAAATATCTCTTTTCAAATATTAAACGAAATAAAGAAAATAAGAACTCTAAGAAATATTTTCTTGTCAGCAATTCATCTGTTTTTAATCCAAGAACATTTCTGGTTTTCTCTAATGAAATTTTAACTTCTTTGGGTTTTCTTGGTGGTGTTTTCTGAGAGATTTTTTCAATAGAACCCATTAAAACAACTAAAGAAAAAGGGAAAAAATAGAACCACAGAAACATTTTTTTTCACTTTTAAAAGAAGCCTACTATGTAGTAACAATGTAATTTAAAAGTGACAATGAAATGCTGAAGTTATGGATTGCTGAACCAAAACACATCTGAGTTTACATGTGGGGGAATTAGATGTGACATTATACAACTGGGAAAATTTTTATTCCCTGGGGATTTATTCATGTCCAGCCAGCCCAGGGCACTCATGCAAACATTAATCGCCTTCTCCTGGGAAAGGTGCCCTCTGCTCCGAGCCTGTGGGTGAGGGCAGGTGTTACTCCATCCCGAAAAACAGGATAAGGAAGGGTGAGGATGCTTCCAAAACACTTCACATTCCTTCTCCCCACTTCCTCTTACCCAGAGGAGCATCACACCCTCTGGATCTCGTGTCTTCTGACCTTGACACTTGGAACAGCCCAGCCTCACTTCCCAGCCTTTCAGCACTGCTCCTGCCGTGCACATTCCTGCTCCAACCCGGCTCTTCTGCTGCCTCTTGACAGAAGGAGCCATTGGCTTGGAGGAAGTTGTGGGGTGCCGAAGATTAGACTGCATTTTGGAGCCCCACAATCTTCAGGACAGACCCTTTGGACAAGCAAGGAGTTCCCAGGAGGGGCTGCAGAGCCTGAGCTGTTCCTGCCCTCTCTGCTGAGCGCTGGCAGCAGGAAAGGCCTCTCTGCTCCCTGGACTGATTCTCTCCTCCAGTTCTTGCCATGGTATAGGACAGGATCATGTCCAGCCCATGGTGCCACTCCACCACAAGCAGATCCACAGGAAGGTGAAGGTGGATCACCTGGTGCTCTCTGAGTGCCAGGGGCTGGTCCCCAACACTGCCAGGGCCAGTGCAGAGCCCAGGGCTTTCAGCAGCTGGGTGTTGCTAAGTACAACTGCAGGTTAACTGGGACATGAACTGGGCCTTACTCCTCGGAGTAAGGGCCAAGAGACCTTTCTGTGACCTTTCTGTAACTCAGCCTGCCTGAGGCATTCCTTATTGCTAATGAAATTGGGTCATTGTTTATGCTACTGATTTAATCTTGATATAAACTGTGATGCTTATTACTGTTCCCTCTCCAGCTACCTCAGGTGATCTAGTTAGAATAGATTTTTTGAAAGCAAATCCTTTCTAGGATACTTACTGTGCATGTAAATTGCAGCACATGTGGGGAAAAAAGGACAAACTGTTTCAGTGACATGAAATAAAGCCCTTCCGTTAAACAATTTAATTCAGAAAAAAGTTATTATGCATATGTTAAAATCATCAGCCTGCAGCCTAAGGAAACAGGAAGCTGATTTTATATAAATGTACTCTCTGGGTATTCCTCATCTGTCAAATCCTCAGCAGGGTCTAAATGGAATAAGTCAGGAAACTCAGGCAAAAGTCGGTTTGTGAACAACCCTGCACTCTGCTATTGTTCAAGAACTTAGCAAAACAAGAGCAGAAATGCGAAGACACTTGGGATGTCTGAGCAGGAATTGTGTTCCTAATGAGCCACTGAAGCAAGATGTCACTTGTGGGGTAGGAAATCAATGTCAGATCCCTGTGCTCATGACTGCTTTTTACTTTACATAGTTATATCTGCAGGGTGTGAAATTACAGATTCATAACAAATGTGTCTGCACTGGCTCAGTGAGGTCCCAGCCCAGCCTTGGTGCTGCTTCCAGAGCAACTGAAATGATGCTGTTAGTGTTGTGACCCAGAGATCCAGGGCTGCACAACAGGCTGAATTTTAGTTCATAGGAAGGGGGAGCAAACCTAGAAAAGCTCTTCTGGCTCTGGAGTTGCTCATCTGCATTAACAGAGTAATAGAGAGGGTTTCACTTGATGCTTGATTAAGGGCCAGGTGTGGACCCCAAAATAGTCAGGGTGTTCATAGTGAGAGAGGAGACTCAGCTAAAATCTTACAAGCGATACAAATGCCAAAGAAAACCATTTAATTTCAAAACCTTCAGCTCTGGATCTTACAGAAACCCCTAGTCCTTTGGAAAGGAAAGCCACAGATCCCAGTGCAGCAAGCAGCAGCTCTTACAATATGATTATCTCGTTAATGTAATAATATCTGAATATATATATATGAAATCAGTGTATTTTTAAACGAATATTCAAGCATTAAAAAAGGAAACATTCTGTAGGCATCGTCACTCTCATGACAAATGTCCTGCGTCACTGGCTGTGACAGCAACCCCAAAGACTTTCCTTTCCAGGAGCTACTGTGCTGCATCAAAGAGTTTAGGCTAAGCCAATTCTCAGGGGTTTAAATGTTAATCTCACTTCCTATGGCAGTAAAGACCTTAATTTGATGATGAATCATCAACAAAAGAAGACTGCACTTTTCTCTTAATTAACAGAAGTGACCAGAACTGCTGCAAAATTTCCCAAAGTTTTCTGTGCTTAGATCTGGAAAGCCACAATATCCAGAGATCAGCTCTTGGTAAGGCTGCACAGGATTTATAGATAGTAATGAACTCCACAGTGAGGTCTAAATTAATCTTACTAAGCTAAAATATCTACTTCTAATGTGGTGTAGCAATAACAGGGACCTTGATAACACACTTTGCTTCTATCATCAGGTTTCCCATGTTCAGAAGAAGAAAAATTGAATAAAATGAGATTAAAATGCCATGTCAGTGTCTGGGTTCATGACAGCCACAGTGCACATGATTTTCACAATGATATTGATATTCAATTAAAAACATAGAGGATCAATTTAAAACAGACATGATTGAATATGGCTCTAATTGTTCACTGGAGTTGTGGCTGTTTGTGCCAGTGATAGATTTGGGCAAATGGAGAAGGAAGAAAGTTGCAGAGATGGGGCAACAAATCGATGGATGTGCTCAGACAAAAAGCAGAGTCCAGAAAACCCAGCTGGTCAGTTGTTTAGTCCTTGGGTGAAGTTCTTAGTGCTTGCAAGGAAAAACTCTGCAGCACGAGCAGAAATGACTTTATCTTGAGTGCTGAACCTCTCAGGGACAGGAGCTGAGCTCTGGCCACCCTGTCAAAACAAGGGCACTTCAGAAAAGTCTGTGGAAAACAGGGAGAGTTAAGTGGACAGTGTTATTTATGAACCAGACCAATTTTTGCCTGCACATTGCTCACATTTCGTTGACATTTGCACAGCTAATGCAAAAAGCACCACTGAATTTTAGCACATATTTTTGCAAAATAATTTCCATATTCCCCACACTGTGGGGAATATGAGCTGTTTGAATTGATGTGAACATGAAGTCAGAGTCACTTGTTAGCCTTTGTGTGTTTTTAATAGTTTTTCATTTGGCCATGCTGTGACTACGTCAAGTACAATTGTAACCTGCCAAGTCACAGGAAATAAAAATTTCTGAATCACTTGTGAATACTTCAGTCATAGAATTATGGAATACCTCAAGTTGGAAGGGACACAGAAGGATCACCAGGCCCAAATCTCTGCTTCTCAGAGGATGTCATTCTCCTTGCTCATCTTGAGCCCATCTCCTCTGCATCCAGGGCCTGGTGTTGTGGTAGCACCAAGAGCTTTTCTCCCAGGCTTTGCGCCAGACAAGCACAGAAGAAGGGAATTTTTCCCAAAGAAATTCCTTTATAAGTGTAACATAAAAACTTGAGCCTAAAATAGTTTGAAAGGGCAAAGTTGTTACCTAAAGGGAGCTGTTGTTTGCCCTTGCTGTGAAATGGGTACGTTTGGAGAGAGGGTCTATGGAATCCACATGTTCACCCAAAATCTGCACAGATGGAAGTGGTTCACACACGGCAGGGAAGTCAGCTACCAGGAGGGAGAAAGGAAGGGCAGCTCCTCTCTGAGGAGAAACTTGTCCTATCTCTGAGAGTCCTGCGCAGAATGTTTACAAAATGCTCATTAAGGGAGAGGGGATTGGAGATAGCAACAAATCTGGTGAGCAGCTTCCACTGGCCGAGATAAGAGAGGCAAGGCGGCCATAGAGGAGAGCGAGTCATATCCAATTACTGAGACCTGGTTTTGGGGAGGGGGAAGGGGCAGACAGACAGGACGGATCACAAGTTTCAAGACAAGAGCTTCCAAACTTGTCATTCCTCTGTGACACAAGCCGCGTACAACCCAGCGGATAAAACCCCACCGAGCCCACACGAGAGCCAGAGCTCATTGAGCGCGGTTGGAGGCTCGGGAAAAGCCATGGATTCTGTCATCCTCCAGCTGTGGGCTGTCCTCTCCCTCCTGGTTCACCTTGCTGCCTGCAGTCCCATCCTGAGCCTGGAGCACTCTTCCTTGGAGGAAGACGTGCCTCTTTTCGACGAGATCCTCTCTGAGCAGGATGGGGTTGATTTCAACACGCTGCTCCAGAACATGAAAAATGAGTTTTTGAAGACGTTGAACCTCTCTGACATCCCCCTGCACGAGTCAGCCAAGGTGGACCCGCCAGAGTACATGCTAGAGCTGTACAACAGGTTTGCCACAGACAGGACATCAATGCCTTCTGCAAATATCATCAGGAGCTTCAAAAATGAAGGTAAGGGCTGTTCATCCCTGGGAGAAGTGGATAGAAAGGAGTGCCTTTAGAGTCAGTGCAAAATGTCTTGACCAGGTATGGAGTGAGAACTGCACTGGGGAACAAGGCCTTTTGGTGAGGATGGCCTTGGAAATCAGCAGCTATGGCAGGGCTGCCCAGACCCCACTCTGTGAGACAGAGTCCTTGTCCTTTGCTCTGGAGACTGTAGGTTTTTGGGGGAAGATACGTCTTTCATGTTGGGGCAGCACCAAGTATAATTTCGGTGCATCATTTTCTTTATCCCCGTTGTGATGCACATCATTTGCAATCAGCTAATGGATTTTTCAAAGGGATACCTTAAATAATATTTGAAATTAAGGCAAGACATATTTTTACACACTATTCAAAGTGTATTTTCAAATACAATATCTGAGTACAATATTTTTTAATTATGAGCTTAACCAAATACATCTTTCTACTAATGCCTTCTCACTATTGATCCCCATGGCACTTGTAAGGTTTTCTCCCTTTGGCATTGAAGCACAGTCCAGAAAATACATAGAAATATGTGAAGAGGAATTTTGGATAACCCTTAGCTTTTACTTTGGAGAACCAGACTACTTCCTAATAAAAACAAACAAAACCTGAAGAAGCAGAATCAGAGAATCACAGAATATTCTGAGTTGGAAGGGACCCAGAAGGATCATCGAGTCCAACTCTTAAGGGAATGGCCCATACAGGTATAAACCTGTGGCCTTGGCATTATTAACACCATGCTCTGACCAACTGAGCAAATGCCCTTGGGCCATTTCCCTCTGTGTTTTTTCTTCAACTTTCCCTCTCAGTTCAACAAGGATGGGATAATGCTTCAGCACTAACATTCGGCAATTTGCCAACACCTTTTTACACCAACACAGGTTTTGTATTAAAAATGTTTTCCAACTAAACATTTCCAAATACCCACTACTCCACTTGGCAAATACAAATGCTTTGATTTATGTTTAACTACCCAAGGGCACATTCAAACTGCCACGGGACCTCTTTCATCCTCTGTTCATTTAATCAATGAAGTTAAAGACATTATTACTTTTTCTCTAACATTTGCAGTTTCAAAGTGATCAGCTGTGAGGAGAGGCTGAGTGGAAGTCATTTGAGTTTTGCAGGGCAGTGACAAGCCAGGAGAATCCCAAAGCTCTGTTCTGCTCCCGTCTCCTGACAGGCCTGGGCACCCTTAACCAGCAGCAGGTTTCTGGTTTGAACAGACACTTATTGTGGTTTAAAGATTTTTTGCATGTCTTTTTCTCCAGTGGGGAGAAATTTATTGGAGGGTTGGTGGAAAACCAATTACAGCCGGTGGTGAGCAGTTTCTCACCTGAACTGTGACTATCTCTGCTCAGCAGCAGGCGTGAAGGCACACATGGAGGGGTGGGATGTTGTTCTCTTCTAATTCTGCACTATTAAAAAAAATAATGGGATAAAAATTGCCAAGTACAGTGTGATAAAGAATAAAATACCCTTTGGTTTAGTGATGCAAATCTGAAATCATTCCATCTGCAAAATTCAGGTTTGCAGCACTGAAATGGCACAGATTGACCTTTGCCAGTGTTACAGGCAATGTTGGCAGCTCTGTACCATTTTGCTGAGCCTGTGGCAGAAGTTCTGCATCAAATTGGGTAAACTTGGATTAAATTTCTGCCATTTCAGTATTTTCCTCACCTCCTGTATTCAAACCAGGAAGGTGCAAGTGAGACTGCTGATGTTAACTCAGCTTCATAAATACATGCAGTTAAAGGATGTGCAAGTAATGTTTGTTGTGTGTCTTAAAAGTATAACTAAGAACCATCCATTTCATACTAAAGAGCTCTTTTGATAGAGAAATTCATTACTTGCAATGGTAAGGACAGCAGAAACAGACCATGGAATTTTTGTTCACCTGCCTGCTGAAAACTGGCAGTAATCCCAGTTTCATTGTTATCCATAAAATCCTCTATTATAGAAATATAACAGGTGGCATGGCTGGAATTAGCTCTTTGTTTTAACCCACAGACCATGACGTTTTGGTTCTAAATGGGATGGTAACCAGTATTTAATACTTGAATTGAAGACTTAAGCGAAATTTTTCTTTTCCTATGGACTCCAAATCTCCCATCCTGACCTTTCCAGGGCTGTACTGGGAACAGCAGGAGGTCTGGCACCATATGGACAGCCAGGCTGAAGAGCAGAGTCACAGGAACATTTCTCATGCCCTTCTAACACTCACCTGGCTTCTTACACATGGTGTGGCCTTCCCCTGCCTCCTTGTGCTCATCTTCCGTATGGTCGAGTGGCATTTCTCCACTCCGGCATTGCATGCAAGCACTGCAGCCTTGTTAGCATGTTAAGGTCTAGGAAAACACAGAGATTACTCTCCCTGCAGAGATCACATAGTCTTTAGCTCAGGGTCTGCTCCTACCCTGGCTCTGTACACAGTCTGTTCAGCTGCCACCTTTATCTACTGACAGTCAGGGTAATGGAAGCAGAATCACCCCTCGTTTTTTCATTTGTGAACAGATGAAAATGCGAAATGAAAAAGAAAAAAAAAAAAAGAAAAGAAAAAGGCAGGTGCCTCAAATCCTCCAAACTGGAGTTAAGCAGGACAAGTCATGTGCTAAAGTTCATGGCTTGCCTAAGTGCACTGATGGAGCATGGCCAGTCCTTGAAGCTTTATCAGTGTCATTTTTCTACAAACATAGAAAAATTGGGGAAGTCAGAGATGAAGGGAGTAATAGGTCACAAATAGTTTGCCTTTGCATTAATTACAGACATAGTTTCTATGTCCTAATCTGCCTTTTGGGTTGCAAGAAAGCAGCAAATGCACCCTCATGAGCTGATCTTGCACTGCGGGAAGAAATGAGTGTTGCCTGTGCAGAAATCAACAGTGCAGCCAGGACAGACAGCCCAGCTGACATCAGACATTGTCCTTCTTACATGTTTTATAAACTAAAGCTGCCCAGAGTGCCTGGCTGAGTGCAGCTGGTTGCTCACTCGAAGCCCACTGGGCCTGGGGTGGGATTGGTGCCAGGTGACCCTGCTCTTCCTGAGCAGGAGCCTTTACATCTCCCAAAGCAGCTTTTCCTCCCTTGGTGCTTAGCCCTTTTCATGTCTGAGGGGTGTTTGAGCAGCAGGGAATACCTGCTAGCACAGAAACACTAAAGCACACACATTTCCTGTATTTGCAGATTATACATTGCCCACCTCTTGTTCACTCCAGTGCCATGTCCTTCTTCCTTTCCTCTCCTACACCAATGAATTTTTTCCTTGTTTATTAAATAGTTGTTGTGCAATAACCCAGAATTGATTTGCATGTCAATACTGGGCAACCTTCCAGTCAATATGCAAACCTTCCAGTTGGAAAGAAAGTCCCTGGAAGGCTTAAGGTTAGAAGGAGAATCCCTAAATCCAGGTCTGTAGCATGTTTGGATCTTGTTGTCTTTAAACATCTGAAATAAACTCAGCCTTTTTTCCAAGTACAGTCTTGGGAAGTGCTGAAAAAACACTCTCCTGGAGCTGTTCAACCTAAACCCAGCAATGCAGAACATGGCAGATGACCTTTGGTGCGTGTTTCTGGATGTATTGACTCTTCTAAAATATTTGATCTTTGTCCTTTCCAGACTTGGATTCCCACCCTATTGGCATTACAGGAACTCGGAAATACCCACTCCTGTTCAACGTTTCCATCCCTCACCATGAGGAAATCACCATGGCAGAGCTGAGGCTCTACACCTTGGTGGAGCGGGACCAGATGCTCTACGAAGGGCTTGACCGGAAGGTCACCATTTTCGAAGTGCTGGAAAATGTCCACATGGGGATGGGGGAAGAGAGGAAGATGGTGGCCCTGGCCTCCAGGCACATCTACGGCACGAGTAGCGAGTGGGAGAGCTTCGAGGTGACCGAGGCCATCCGGCGCTGGCGCAGGGCAGGGCTGACCACGCACAGGCTGGAAGTTCACATCGAGAGCAGGGAAGGGGAGGAGCAGAACGGGGAAGGGAAACTCGATATTGACATCAACTCTGAGGCCAAGCACGTGCCCCTGTTGGTTGTGTATTCTGACGACCAAAGCAATGACAAAAAGGAGGAGAAGGAAGAGCTGAACGAAATGATAGACCACGAGCAGCTCCTGGACCTGGAGCACCTGGAGGTTGGTAATTTCCATGACCAGCCTGGGGAGGAGGCTCTGCTCCAGATGCGCTCCAACATCATTTACGACTCCACTGCCCGGATCCGGAGGAACGCGAAAGGCAACTACTGCAAAAAGACTCCACTCTACATTGACTTCAAGGAGATTGGCTGGGATTCCTGGATCATCGCCCCGGCGGGATACGAAGCTTACGAGTGCCATGGGGTGTGCGCCTACCCCTTGACAGAGCACGTCACACCAACCAAACACGCCATAGTCAAGACTTTGGTTCACCTGAAGAACCCCCAGAAAGCCTCCAAGGCCTGCTGCGTGCCCACAAAACTCGACCCCATCTCCATTCTCTACTTGGATGCAGGGGTTGTCACCTACAAGTTCAAGTACGAGGGCATGGTGGTGTCAGAGTGTGGCTGCAGATAGTAGGGGGAACGCACGCACGGGGAGGGCACAGGGGGCGTATTTAATGATTCAGTCTGTAAATTTGTACATTTGGGATTTGCTATTTAATAAGGTTATTTAATGAGGCCTGTACAGATAATTGTATGTTTCCTGTCACTGGGAATGGGCACATAGTGCGACCGTAGGGATTGTATATTTTGGTCCATTGCTTCCTTCTCGCTGCTCTTCGCTGTCCAAATTGTGACTGAGTCTCTCCTCCTGTCAGGGCATGGAGCTGATCACTGGATTGTTTGGGAGGGGTCTTGGTGCCAAAGGGCCACATCCACATTCATGGAAATAAAGGCATATTTTTGTACTTTATCACTGTTGATTGGCATCTCCAGGGCTTTCCAGAGTTGTTAAACATACATGAGTGATGGGCAATCACACCTAGGTTGTTCAGTGTTGTGTAAAATCTTTATAAAGGTCTTACATGCACATTTTTTCTTAATTTATCTCTGTGAATCTTAAGTCCTGATAATTCTCAAGCTCCTAAATCACTAAGGCACAACAAGGTAATTTTTTTCCTTTTTTCTTAATACTTTCTTTACTCTTTCCCTGTTTCAGTTAATGGTAACTGGCAGGGATTATTTGGCATCTGGAGCAGAAGGGCACCATTCCCTTTCCCATCTTTCTTAGGAAAGCAAATGGCCCAAGAGCTGTGCCAGGCATGGGCACTGCTCTGATGTGCCAAAGCAAGAAATTACCCCTGTGAAGGTTTATTACAAAACCACTCTGTGAGGTAGTGCTGGCTTTTCTGTAGCAGCCTTAGGTTGGCTCTCAAGGGCCAGAGCTTTAGGTGGCAGAAGGAAATGCAATGAATTTTCTGAACTTTTGAAATTGTACCAGCTAAAATTGTCCTTGAAATTTATACCAGCTAAGAACCAGTCCCCTACTCAGTCAGTAAATTTCATATGATGCAGCTGCATAATCTGACTCAAGCAGTGTTGCATCTCATCTGCAGAGCCAGGCAGAGCAGCAAAGCCCTTTGTGCCAGTGGGATACAGATGATCTTCACTTTATGTCAGTGCTGAAGTTGTCAATTCATAAAGATCTTGCCCCCCCAAACCCTTTAGAAGGAGTCACATGCCATGTTTCCACCACTCTTCTGCAACAAATCGTGGTGATAAGGAGGTGTCGGAGCTGAGAAACAATAGACCCGTCACTTTATTTATACTAAGCTGCAAATTTGTCAGATTCTTGGGAAAGTGTAAGTGATGTTGACTCTTTTAGCCCGTACCAGAGCCTACTGTACTGTCCCTGCATCTGTTTTACACTTTTAAGGGAAAGTTATCTTCCCTAGAAGTGATAAGGGTCTTTGAAAGAATCACTCCAACACTTCATGGGAATGAACACAAAAGACTTTATCACGCACCAACTAAACCAAATTTCACCTACCTTCACACATACTCTTCTGCACTTCCCATAATTTATTGACCTATTTATTGGCTGCCTGCCTTTGTAATATAATGTAGAATACAGAATGTTTTATTTTTGTGCTTGTGTGCAATCCCACTTGGATAAAACCTTGTACTGATCCTACTTTACATGGAATCTCTCTGTTGAGTTGGGTGGCGGACTTTTTTTCTCACCTAGACACTTGTAAATACCGCATGCCACAGTTACCTCCTTGCTTGCAGAGCTGCTCCCTCCCTGCAGTGATTTCAGTAGCACCATGAGTATGGTCTTGTCCAAAGTACACCTTCTCTTGCAGGGATATCATGGCTTGAAGTGCTCAGCTGTGTAGTTTATTGTAGAGTTATGCAGCCTCCAGATAATGGGCTGCCTCATGGGCTGTGATATTGGTTTATTCCTCACCCTGTGAGTGACTGACACCACTTACAGACCTTTCCCCTGAACCACTCTGCAATCGGAGCCTGTGGCTAATGGCACGTTGAAGGAATTCATGAGGTGTGATATTTGCTCTGCTGACATGAATTGCAGCAGCCAACGGTTGAAGTGTGACCACACAGACCCTTTCAAAACTATCCACAATTCTTATGAAGCCATTTGCCAAGACAAGCCACTCACCTTGTTAGGAGTGATAATCCAGCATTAGGGAGATAATCCGACATTTGCTTTTATCATCTCATTTCTGCGAGCGGTCCCGTGGCAGTGATCTGCCCTCCCTGCCCGTTCCCCTCTGTCCTTCTCTAACAGCACCAATGGCTCTGAACAGGGTGCAGGGGGACCTGTGCCTTAAAAACAATAAGTAACCCACTGCAATCACCCATCAGCACTGTAAATTCTCAAGTGACCATGTTGCAAAGCAGAGTGGTGCCTTCACAGTGATTCTGTCAGAGATTTGCTGTAGCAGAGCTGAGTGTGGGGTGTGTTATGGTGCAAAGCAAACATGGACTACATGTCATTTTATCAGCTACACGTGTGAACTTTTACAAGATCAGAATCAGTAAAAATATCAATAAATATCAATGATGGTCTTTTAGAATTAGGGGCCAGCCTGTCTGTTGTTATGAATAATTTATTTATGAAGAAACAAGGACAGTACTGCTATTTGAGGATGATTTCAGCCAGTTTGTGGTTGAAGAAGTAAAGCTGTGTCCCATGGTGCTATTTTGGGAGAAAACTGAGCATCTCTTCAATCCTTCAGCTGCACCTGTGCTGTTCATAACCTGAGATTAGAACTGGAAATGGTATATCATTTATGATGGGTGTCTGTCAGGACTGTACAGCTGCTTTATGAGTAAACCCCTCCCTTTGCCCTTACCTCTGAGTATAACCATCCAACCATTTGTTGGATGTTCATGTAGTTTGATGGCAGAGATTAGACCAGATAAAAAAGGGGCATATATTTTCTAAAAATCTTTTTTCCCAATTAGCAAGTTGAGGCTGTTTCTGCAAGCTAAGAAGTGTTTGGCTTTAAAGATCCCTGTCCAAATAGACACAACATTCACAAATAACAGGGTGAGTGTGTGACAAGAGCCAGGGCTGCCAAGCTGGGAGTCCCAGGAGTCCTTGAAAAAATGTTCCAACTCCCTGAAAAAATAGTTCACTGCATGTTTTTCATTTTCTTGGTTTCTATACTCCATCCATCCATCCATCCATCCATCCATCCCTCCATCCACATTAATACTGTTACTCCTCTTTCTAAAACACTTTACTTTTCACATTAAATACTGGTGTGCACCAATTTTCATTGCTTTTCATTTTCTTTTAATTTCATTTTCTATTTTATATCAACATATTAGCAGATGTTTGACTTAAGTCTTTAATTAAATCTTAATTTTAGAAAGATTTGGAAAAATATGGTTTCAGTATGGAAATATCTATCTTTCCATCCAGCCAGACAGCCAGGCAGTCAGCTCTGAATTATTGTATGCAAGTAAAGCAACCCTGTCTCACCGAAATCATTAGCATCAGTTGGATTTTTGCTTTCATTTGTTTCTACTCAAATGTGTATAAGAAAGTGTGAGCAACTATGGAGCCCGTTTTTTGCTGGATGCTGTATAAAATTCCAGGCAGTGCTTTCAGGATAAACACAGGACAGGCAAGGGGGTGGGAGCAAAACAAATGATACCAGAGAGGAAGAGCCTGGAGAGCAGGTCAGCGAGGGAGCTGAGGGAAGAGCTTTGGTCTTGGATTGCTGCTCTTAAATCAACACATGATGCATCCAGAAGAGCATGAACTTCACGACATCCTGCTCATTCCTGGGCCTTTGCAGGAATGGTGACAGCTGTGACAGCTGTGTCTCCTGAGCAAACACTCAGCACTGATGCCAAATTTCACCAAGCACTTGGAAGTCTGAGGTCCCTTAAATGATCCATATCTCTGAGCTCTCTGCATGTGGGTTAAAATTCTCCAAATAGATTTCTCCCCTTCCTTGTATGATCCCTCTTTTGGGTGTGTCTCCTGGAGTCCAGGCTCACACTGCAGAGCCCTCTGTAGCTGATTGAGGATACACATTCCCAACTTTTTGAGTGTTAAACCTGACAGCTCAGCATGGTTTTCCTGGCCCCAGACTTGCCCTTGCTCTGGGGTCCGTGGTGTGGTCTGTGAGCCTGGAGACAAGGAACAGGAGAGCAGGGCACCCCCTCTCCCCTGGCAGTGCCTGTGCTGGCTCATGCTCATCCCATTTGGAGGTGTCCAAATGCCAGAGTTTGGGAGGAAAAAAGTATTCCTCGATATTGTGGACACATCTCTTTCCGAAATCTTTGCGCCCTACCAGGTGAGCAGCACCTCTGGAGATAAAGGCATGAAATGAACCTCCCCAAACCTGAGATCACTTAGGAAAAATCATCTCCCAAAGGAATCATCATCCAAAGCAGCAGCCAGAACCTGTTCCAACTTCTCCCAAGCTCCAGCTACTGCACTGCCTTTCTGAGACTGCTCAGAGAGCAAAGCAAACCAGAACCTCCAGCAGTGCAGAAATACCAAAGGATTCTGCAATTTTGATAGTCCCAGGCAGTTTGGTGCCTGGGTTACCCACAACATGGTGGGAGAGGTGAAGCTTAGGGTTTTCTGTGAAACACACTAAGCCAAAGCCCTGCAAATTCTATTTGGTTTTTAGGGAAGGGAAAAAAAAAAAAAAAAAAGAGGAAGATTTAATGGCACTTGAACATCTGCTTCAAACATTTGAAAAACTACAGCCCAGTGTTAATTTAAACTTCCTTATAACCCAGTTCAACATTTGGAGTGCAAACACTGTTAATAGGATGGGAACTGGGGTGGTGGTGGTTTGCTTACTATATTGGGAAACAAAACCAGAACAAAACCAGCTTGAGATAGAGCTTTTGTTTATGTTGCTGACCCATCTGTCTTCATTAATGCATTATTTACAGGAAAAGTTTAAAAATTAGCTTCTGCTCCTTCTTCAAGTGCAGCAGCAACAAATAAAGGCTGAATGGTTCATTTGCCCTTGACTAAAAATGGAAATTCTTATCATCACCCTTAGAAGAAGAGGTTTATTATATGGAGTGTATTATTGTTGAGTATTAGTGCTGGGACCAGAGCTGTGAACCTCTAGCAGAGGGTGCAGGGGTGCAGGGCAGCCAGGGAGGTGCTGTGTTGTAGAAAGCAGAAACCAGCCACAAAATATGACCCTTATCTTACTCTAAACTCCTGCTTTGAAATTAAAAGGAGAAATAATGTGGGTTTACTCCTGTATTGATCCACACAGGGTAATGGTGCAATTTCCCTGGGTGTGAAATGGGACAGGTTTAGGGCTAAGCCTGGGCATGGCACAGGAATCACCCAGGTAAAAGCAGTGCCATCTGGCACTGAGGAGAGTCGGTGTGGGGTGACACCCCTCCCTTTCCCTGCAAGTCAAGGGACAGCCCATATGCACCTGAATTTCTAGAATTTAAATGTCTGAATGAAGACAGAATAAAGCCCCTCAAAAGTGTCTGTCTGAAATGTCCTCCAGACAAACGAGGCAGGTTTGTGAGTCTGTTTTGGAGCTGCTTTAGCTGGACAGGTCTGGTCACACTGAGCTGGCAGAGCTGAAACCCAAAGAGGACCTGAAGGTACGGCCCAGCAACCCTGGACATTTCCCAATGAAAACATTGTCAAACCTACTCCTGTGCAAATGGAATTGGAATCATGGGATCATAGAATGGTTTGAGTTGGAAGGGACCTTAAAGCCCATCCCATTCCACCCCCTGCCATGGGCAGGGACACCTTCCACTACCCTAGGTTGCTCCAAGCCCCATTCAACATGGCCCTGGGCACTTCAATAGATTCTTCTCTGGGAATTCTATCCCAGTCCCTCACCACCCTCACAGGGAGGAATTCCTTCTGAATATTTAAGGAGATATTAGGAATATTAGGAAGATATCCCAGCTTCTTTAAAAGCATATTATTAGAAAGAAGAAAAAGCAAAGTTTGTACACGCCCACTGAAATAGAGACATTCACTAAAAAAACAAACTTAAACTCTCTTTCTATAAACCATAAATCCAGGGATTTCCAGGTTTGTCAGAGTCAGCGTTTCATTTGCACATCCCATTACAGAGGTGGGCTTTGGAACGATCTCAGAACCCTGGGCACATTTTGGGAACAAATCTGGCTGCTGGGCATCTCCTTCACTGCTTTCCCTGTCCTACTCCCCTCCATCCCTCTCCACCCCAGTCCATACTCGTGTTGTGCTGTCCGGCCATGGCTCCACAGCCACTGCTGGGGGACGGCACCAGAGGCACATCCGTGTCTGTCCCCCTCATGTGGCTGTCCCTCTCGTGTCTGTCTGTCCCTCTCACCCAGGACCAGCTTGCTGGAGAACTGCAGGGCCATGGAAAGCAGTGGAAGAAGCAGCTGTTGGAATTACTTCTTCTTTCCCCAGATAAAAGTGGACAGAAACATCCACTGTTTGATACCCTTGTCAAAAAGATTGATAGTGGAAGGGGGTCCAACTTTTCCTGCTTCTCCTTGGATGTCTCCTGCAGCAACTGACGGTATTTGCCTTCAGATGCAACTTAGTAAATCCCAATTTACCCTTCAGCCTCTTGAGGAGTCACTTCAGATGTCAGTAAGAGCAGAACTTGAGATAATGATTAGCTGGAAACATTTCTGCTTCCAACTCCAGCCCACCACGCAGCATTGCTGGCAAAACTCACTGGGATATGGCTGCATTCTTCCAGAAAACTGAGTTACTTCTTAGAGCAGATAATGCCAGAAAATATAGGAGAGTTTTGCTAACATCTATACTGTAAAATATATTGCAAAATATACTGCAAAATACCCAGCTCAGGGCAAAAGAGCTTATGTTGGGAATTGGAACTTTGTTGTTGGTGCATGGTCAGTGTGATTCTGTTCACAACACATATTGATCCACCTCCTGCTCAGCATTTCAAGGTCTTAACACAACCCTAGACTGTGTTTTTTTAAGTAAAGACAGGAAATATGAGGGATAAAAGTCATCAACATGGCTGCAATAAAGGAAATTATATGAGAGGAATGGATTTCCATAACACAGAGCAATGCTTCCTGAAAAGAAGGGTGTTGGCTTGTTCCCCATCTCCAAATACTACATTTTCTGTGATGACCAACAAAGACAATACACTGTGGTTTTTCTCAGCTGGGCAGCTGCAGTACCAATAATTCAAAATTAACACTATTTTGCAGGAGCTGCTGCCAGCTGTGTCTGCAGTGACATTAGGGTGAGGGATACTCTTCGCAGCTTTAGAGCTTCCCAAACAATGTCCTTCAGCTCTGTGTGACTGAGGCTGTCCAGGCTGGGAGCTTCACATGGTGTTGAAAATGTATGTGTTGAGTTAAGTGAGAAGGTTTAAATGCAGGGTGGTCTCTGCAATCAGGTACAGTAGCTGACTAGCAACAGCAGCTAAACAACAGCCCAGCCTTCCAGAGAGCTCAGGTTTATGTTGGCTTTGCTGTAGCAACTCCTTATCTGCCAGAGATTAGAGCAGTTCACATCAGTTGTTGTGAGATTTGGTGGAATCCATTTCCTGAGCTGTCACCGCTGGCTAATCAGGCAGAGTGGGGATGCACATCTTTGGGAGAGTGGGAAAGCAAAATTGCAACACTGATAGAGCTCTGTTTGCTTTTACCATTGCCAGATTTTAGGGTATTTCTAAAATTTAGGTTAAAATAAATTTAGGTTTAATAAATTTAGGTCAGACACATGGAAGAAACTCTTCCCTGTGAGCGTGGGGAGGCCCTGGCACAGGTTGCCCAGAGGAGCTGTGGCTGCCCCATCCCTGGCAGTGTCCAAGGCCAGGTTGGAGCAACCTGGGATAGTGGAAGGTGTCCCTGCCCATGGCAGGGGGTGGCACTGGATGGGCTTTAAGGTCCCTTCCAACCCAAACCATTCCATGATTCCATGATTTTAGAGGCCCAGCTCAACCCAGAGAAGTCTCCAGGCTGACACATGACCCAGCTGAACTGGCAGCAGAGCAAAGGTACTGTAGGAAAAAATGAGACTTTTTACCATTTCTACAAGGACTGGGAGCTGGGTTTGCCAGGTTTTGCTCACTGCGCTCCAGGTCTGCACTGAATTCACCATGGGTTGAAATGGCAGTGGGGATCCAGGGGAATGTGAGCCCACACTGTTCGGGGCCTCATGGACTGATGCAGCTGTTGAAAAGGGTTGAAGTGATTTAATTTTGGATTACAGCAGTTCTTTGCTGTTGAGACAGACACAAAATAGCAAATGCAACCTGCTAGCCTAAATTTTCCTTGCAGCTTTGTACCAATTTTGAAGTTATTCTGGCAGGAAAAGCAAGCTCCTTTCATCGAGGGTCGCTTTCCTTGCTGAGCTCTCTTCTTTTCCCTTGGGATTTCTCCAGCTCCCATTGCTTCCTGTTCTTTCCCATTCTGTCCATCGACAACTTACACCAGCTGCAAATTTGGCCCAATAATATTGATTGTGTGTCTTCTGCTTCCTCTGTGGGCCCTAATTAGTGCGCTGGAGATAAGGCCTGTGCCCTGAGTGGGGAGCAGAGCAGGCCATGCTTGGAGGGGTGTGCGTGTCCTTCCTGGCGGGGCTGCCACACGCCACCCCCTGACACTGCTCAGGGCACTGCCTGCAGCACTAATGAGCTCCAGGCCAGGCAGAGAATTTAGACAAAGGCTCAGCGAGCTCCCCAGAGCTGCATTAACCCCTGCCCTGACAGCAGGAGAGGAGACACTCAGGACAGAGCTGTTGGCTGAGCCGGGCGCTACCGCACACTGTGGTTGGACCCACAGGAGTGAGCAGCCTTTGAGGGACTGGGAGCCACTGGGACACAACAATGCCTCTGTGAATGAAGGAATTGCAACCTCTACCCACTCCCAGCTGTTCTTCTGTCAATAACCATCTTGCTTCTGCACCATTCTTCCCAGGGAGTGAACCACTGTCTTCACCACTGGCACCAATGCTGTCAACATTTCTGGCCTCAAACCCTCAGCTCAAAGTTACTAAAAGGAAGGGTCAAACCTGGTGATCAACACTTTTTGTGTAGGTTGGGATTCAGGACTCCCAAGTCTTGGACTGGCTCTGCTTCATATGTGCCCTGCAAATATTTTCAAAGGCTTCATTACTTCTGTACTTTTTGGAAAAGCAGAAATCTGTGACCTCAGTGGCCTGACCTTCACTGGGACAGACGAGTGAATCAGTTTGGTTTGAATGTGCTGAGCATGCGGGCACAGACTCTGCCTGCACTGCAGGGTGCAGGATCCGGTGCAGGACCATGTCCACAGGCCAAGGGCTCCTTGCCCTGGTGCTGAAGCTCAACAAGGATGGGGAGGTCAAACAGGAGAAACAGAGAGCAGTCTGAGCACCCAAGCCCTGACCCAGAGAGCTGAGCACCACTGTGGGTGCAAACCACACCAAAGCTCCATCACTGGGATTGGATGTGAGGGAGCTTTGCCCCGGCTGTTGCTCCTGCCTGTGATTTCTCAACAAAAACAAACAGAACAAAGGCTTTGCTGCAAATTTATTTTTAAAAGTCATCCTGCTTGCCATCATCAGTGGGGGTGGAAGTCTGAGTGAGCAGGAGTGGGCCAGGGTGGACAACAGCAATTTAATCTGCTGTTGACTTTCCATACCTTCCTGTGCTATCCCTGACCCTATGTCAATGCCCTTCCACTGCCAGCAAGGGGAAAGATTCATCTTTGTGGAGATAATGAGTTTCTAAATACATATCCTATGGCTTCTGCAAACTGTAAATGTGATTTATCCCCATTTCAGACTTACAGAGCTTTTTTTACATTGGATAGGGGGAATACAGCAAGGGAGCAGCACGTTCCCACTCCCCCAGTGGAAACATTCCTTCCCAGGGTGTTACAACACTCCAGTTTCCAGTGGACATTTTGCCCTTTCACTCCTCAGTGCTGTCTGTAGTGTTGTGTTGGGAACAACTGTCCTTGGGGTGCTTGGCTGACCTCCTGACTCCTTTTGGAATGGCATTTCCATAGACCTCAACACTTCAAATGAGCACCAGAGGTTTAGTGGCATCAGAAATGCGGATGCATGTGAAGGGAACACTTGACAGCATTCAAAAATCCATCCCCTGAGTCCAGGAAGGGACACACAGGGTAAAGGTGTCATTGAAAAGACTCAAAACCCCCACTGGCCTTAGGGGTTGTGTGTGGATCTTATCCAGAGCACGTGGAGCTCAAGGGGAGCCTCTCCTGCTGGATAGTAGCCTGTGCCAGCCTTTATCAGGGAGATGAGGAAGGAAACACGGCAACAGTACTGGGGAAAGGAAAGATTTACCTCTCACATGCTCAGAAAGCAGGTGCCAAGCCAATACTTATCCTCATTTCTTCAATAAGAGGTCGAAGCCTGGCCCCTGCCTCCCTGGTTGGTTTGAAATGTGCTCGTTTGGAAATCTCTCCCTGGATGCAGCAAACACTGGGGCCAGCTGAGATTACAGGAACGTTCCCCTGTTCCCAGCTGCTGTTATCGGGACATTGTGTGAAGAGGGCTGAAATATCACATCATGTTTTTACGCGTGATAAAGCAAATTTTCACAAGCCACACCAGCGGCCGCTGACGGCGCCAGGAGCATCGGTGCCCTCGGCCACACAAGGGGGCACAGGGAGACCTCTGGGACAGGGTTATGCATGAAAAGGGCTTTTTGTGAAGTTTCCTCACATGATGGGCTTGGGAGAAAACTGGGTATTTCCTTCTCCCTGAGCCCTCTGCTCAGTGGGTTTTTCACCTTGTTGAATTCTCTGGTATTTCCTAAAGGCTGAGCACACCCTGGAGTCCTGCAGTGGCAGCACCACTGAGGTCTCTGTTCTTCCCCACAGCCAGGAAAATCACAGCCAAATTCCTACCTCTGAAGTTATAAACCTTATTTCTTAAGAAACACAATTCCCAATTAACCACTGAGCATTTCTCTTATGGGAATTACCTGCTGGGAAAACTCTTGAAGAGGAAAGGGTGAACTCTTGCTCGAAGGGTGCTCTTGGTGGGGGCCCTCATGCAAGGAGATTTTGGCAACATGAATTCTCCAAGGAAGAAGCAGTCCCAGCTGGACCCTCTGTGCAGTGTTCACCACACCATCACTGAGGGCATTTACCTGCTTGAACAACTCAGAATTCCTAAACTTGCAGAGTGTGGGGCTGGAATAGATGAGGGTTTTCTCCAAAGAAGAGCTTATCTGGACAACTTTCGTCCCTGCTACTTTGGCTGCTTCCTCCTGCCCACATGTTCCCAGGATGCTTCTTTTTTCCAGGTTATTTTGCCTGCAGGCCAGTTTGACACTGTGGCTTCGTAGCATCCCTGTTCTGCAGCAAGGTGGCAGAAAAACACAGGGGAAGTGGGAAAGTGGGACTGCTCCCAGGGCTTGGGACACTTTTTCTTCCCCACCTTGGTGAACAGCTCCATTTGGCAGTATTTTCTTCTTAAAAGCAGCCTGGTTTGGGGGTATCTTTCAGTTCCTATGTAAAGGAAGGAGGGACTGCATCACTCTGGAATTGCTGGGGAGAACAACATGTTCTCACTGCTCCTGGGGTTCGGACAAGGCCTCCTCAGCCACGGCTGGACACTTCCCGCACGTCCACCTCGCCTCCCACAGCAACGTGCTCCTCTGTGCAGTGGCCAAGCTAAAAAAGGAAAGTTCCTATCATGCCAAAAATGCAACTTTGATAAGTATGAGGGGATAAGTCAGAATAAGCGTGACTGGCTTGGGATCCAAACACGATAATGTGGGAAGGATAATTTTATTTTCTTGCCTCTCATGCCTACCAAACCCTTGGATACAATGGAGTGAATTCCTAAATAATTTATTCAGTAAATACCTGAGACGAGCAAAACAGATTTTCTGCTGTAGCACAAAGAATGCTACAAGAATCCAGTGAGAGGATTGAAAGGATGGCCTAAAAGGTATTTCACTTTCATCCCACACTGCATGATTTAACAGTTTTGGATGCATTGGAATCTGTGGTTTAATTGCTCTAATTTGGAAAGCTATGTCACATTTAAAGGGAGAGGAAAATCCTCAGTCTGATCTCCGGGTTATCACACTGGCTCTTGTGTCCCCACTGTCCTCACTGTGCAGTGGGAGGGTTAAGGGACTGAAAAACTGATTTTTTGAGGTTTCCAAGCCTATAGGACAGGACTGAAAAGGATCTTTCTTTATTCTCTGTTGTGGACAGTCTGTTGTGCTTTTATATGACAGGAGTAGCGTCACACTCTGCAGGGGATCCAGAATCAATGCCCAAAACCTGAGGAGCTGAAAAGCCACCAAAACCCCCCATTTGCAGCCCAGAGGAGCAGCAAACCCTGCTCCAGGAACAGGAGAGCCTTTCTCTGCTGCTCCTTCCCCAAAAAGCTTTATGGCTTGGCTGCAGAAATAGAGGGAGGAAGGAAATGTAGACTTGGCATCAGTCAGTTTTTGGGAATCTCATGTTGTGGGATCTCCAACCGAAGATGTGAAAGTGCAGAAAATGCAGAGCAGGCTTTGGGCAGTGCCAGCATTCAGGTGTGGCTCTGGGCTGAGCAGAGAGGACCTCAGGGGTGGAAAAGGTGCAGTTTCACAGATCTTGCATGGGCAGTTCCACGGTTCTCTGACTCTGGAAAAAGCTCACTTTAAAAGGAAAAATAAATCCTTGTTATTGTACAGCACCCAAAGGCAACACCAGCTCACAAGGTGCCTGTGTCTCTCTCCAAGGCTGCTCCTCCCTTCAGGCTCTCAGGAATTTCCAGCCCACCTGACCTCTATTGGAAAGTCTATCTTTAACAGATGACCTCTACAAACACTGCAAATGTTAATGGGTGGAATATCTTCAAAGAAGTCCCTCTGATCCCCAGCAGCCACGGGGTTGTTTGGCCTATCTGAGCGGAAGTGGAGGAATGCGCAGTTTATACTAAAATAACGTGCACTTGTCCTAATCGTGGAGATTTCTGAGCCTCAGCCAAGCCTTTGCACGTCATTACAGTCTGCTGTGAAGGAATTATTGGCCTCTTCACACTTTTGATCTTTGCAGAAAGGAGCGTGTGGCATTTCCAGCCCAGATATTCATAATGTTGCTCCTAAACCCGATGGAGAACTTTCTCCCCAGTGTCTCCTGAGCCTCACACTCAGATTAGTGATGAGCTCCTTTCAAAGGTAAAAAATTAAATAAACACTGGAAGCAGCTCTGTCAAGGTCATCTGAAATCACAGAAAATAATTGTGAATGGCAGCAGTTGCTGTGAAATGGTGGCAGACACTTTGGGACCTCTTGATCTGAGTGTCAGGAAGTCATGGGTCCCATTGTGGGGACTGTGGTCTGCAGCAGAAAGAAACTGAAAGAGACTTCAGGAGACAGCTCAGGAGGTGTGTGGGACCCGCAGGAGTGGGAAGGTGAGCTTTGGGTAGCTCATCATGGAAGGTGGCTGAGCCTGGAGGAGGCCACCCTGCCCTCCTTGGGGCTCCTCTCCATCAAATCCATCCCTCTGCAAAGCTGTGGAGCTGCACCAGCAGGTCCAGGCCCACTGGCCCAATGCAGAGTGATCCTCACCATGGTCGTCACTGAGATTTCCTATCACCAAGGTTGAGATCTGAAATATTTTAATCAGATTTGATACCCTGAGCTAAGGTTCAAACACTGGAAGAGCAGAGGGCCTTGGTTGTGGGTCCTTGAGAAGGCACTGGGATTTTGCAGTAGACCCACACAGGCATGTGGAAAATGGATTTCCCTGGTGTGAAGGTTTGTGGGCAGAAGAGTGAGGAGCTGTGTAGTCTCTGGGGATCCCATGGAAAGGAAAACTCCTTGGAGTCAGCATCTATAGGTTGAAGGAGCTATTTGTGGGTTGAACTTTAAATACAGCTCAATTTTCACAAACCTCTCCTCCCCCAAGTACTTTACACTCACAGCTGAGCAAAGGTGGGTTCAATGCACCAAACTGAATCGAAGTCTGAGACTGAGCCTGGACTCAGTTTTAGGGCTGGATGAGTCCCCCCCATCCCCAGCAAGGCTGAGAGCATCACGTTCTTTATACCCAATATTGACTTTTATTCTCCAATAACATTTTCCCACTCCCTTCTCTCCTTGTTTCTCACAGTTTCCTCCATGTCCCTTGCTCTCACCAGTTCCTTTTCCCTCACAGGCTCTCTCAGACAGCTCCACAGCTTGTCTGGAGTTGGACTTTTGCCTCACCAAAGCCAAGTCCTCAGCAGCCAGAATCCAGTGTTGTGATTCACCTCACCGTGCTTGGCAGAGCCATGAGGTCTGTCCTGCTTGAAAACTCCTGCAGATCTTCATGGTTTTCCCTTTCCTGTCCCAAAAAGGCTCTAGGCTGGGCTGAGCCTGTGTTCCTGTTCCCCCTTCTCAAATAAATGAGGAGTGAAAGGTTTTCTTGCAGTGTCCTGTTATTTTGAATTCCTCCACCATAAACTTCAGCAGCACCATGGTACTGCTGGAAGGATGATGCTGGCAGGAGTGGGGGACAAGCAGAAAGGTCACAAATAGCCACAGGGAGACCTTTGGGTCCAGATAGTCTTTACACTGATGGCAGCAAGTGATGGGGAGAGACCCAACATCATCATTGGGGTGCAAACCCAGGTTTCCACAAGCTGGCTGAGGAAATCCTGTTCTGTGTTTTAGAAATGATGGAACACCAAAGCAGGGGCAGTAAATAAGTCCATATTTGTCAGCCTTTGAAGTCTATTCATCAGGAAAAATGCAGAATTTTCTGTGCTGGGAAAGTTGCTGATGGACTCCCGCTGCACAAAGAGCTCCAAGTGTGGAAGTTCTCTCCAAAGCTTTGTCAGCTGTGCTGGATATAGGTGCACACAGCTACAGAGAACAGTGATTTCAGATAACTGAACAGCCACTGAACTGAAGAGGTTTGTGTGACACTGGGATTTTCTACCTGGAGCCTTGGCAGGGATGGCTGGCACAGCACAGCAGGTGATGCTGCAGGAGATCTCAGACCCTGAGGCTGCTGGGCTGGTCCTGGCCCATGAGAGCAAAAACCAGCTGGGTGATGAATGTGAGCACCTCCACTGAGATGTGAAGCATTTGCAGCCACCACTGCAGACCCTGGGGCTCCTCTGCCTGCCCAGATCCGGGATTCATGGATGTTCTGCACAGTAGGTATCTCCATCTGGAGGAGGGGTACTGCTGGTTCCTTTTTGTAAAGGCATCATGTGTCCATAACCCAAACTTCTCAGTGCAAGACATTCTGACTGAGCAGCAGAAGTGTTGGCCTGTTCTCCAGGTAACTTGAGCAGCTGAAAGAAGAGTTGAAATAAACATATCAAAAAAAGCTGAAGGATATTTTTGAAATTTCCTGGTTCAGAGCATAAACCAGCCTCTAAGCTCTGCTCTCCTTCCTCCCAGTTGGCCCATGGGCAGTAGAAGGACCCTGGACAATACAAGTCCCTGGCT
This sequence comes from Climacteris rufus, assembly GCA_013398175.1. Lineage (NCBI taxonomy): Eukaryota > Metazoa > Chordata > Aves > Passeriformes > Climacteridae > Climacteris > Climacteris rufus. The sequence continues at coordinate 149,697 of VZRZ01003834.1, read as the reverse complement.
CTGAGCCTGCAGTTCCTGTGGATTCGTGCAGCTGCATTTTGTGTCTGTGCAAAGCTGGGTGTCTCCTCCTAGTTGGTTTTGGCATCAGTTTTGCTCATGGATTTAGTTAAGTTTTTTATCTCCTCCTCAAGCATCTTGTTTCTCTTCTCCAGGCCCTCCCGCAAGCGCTCCACGTTCATCAGCTTCAGCTCTAGCTCTCCAGACTTCTTCTTCTCGTTCTCCATGTCCTGACTCAACCTCACCACTTTGGCCCGGACTTGACAGTTTTCCTTCTGGAGACTGGAAAGGGAAACATAGAATGAAAGGATTGGATTGGAAATGTGCTGGGAAATCATCATTTGGCTCTTAAGGAGTCTGACCTTGGTGTCATTAAACAACAAAACAAGCCAGAGGTGCTGTCCTGAGCCCCTCCATGGCCACATAACTTGATTCAATTAAAAAAAAAAGCCATGATATATATGTATTGATGATGTGATAATAATGATAATATAATAACAGTATGTGAAGCTGTAAACATTGATGATTACAACTAATGGTGTAATAATGCTACTGGTGAATTCTGGAGAATACACTGGTTCAATATTGTGATAATAACATGAATTATGACAGTGTCATAATTGCCAGAACATTGCACTGCCGTGCAATGATGTGATAAGAGCTATAAAGTATTAATATTGTAGTAACACATTACCCACTGTCATGAGAGTACAGCTCGTACAGTACAGCACATTGATTTTTATACAGCCTGTGAAATACCATATTTTATAATTAATCATTACTATTATGCACGGTACAATATTACTGGCAAATAAATCAGTGCAATGCTTGTTGTCACAACACGAGCTGCACGTTTCCCACTCTGCAGAAAGCAGCTCCCTGCAGTTACCTTTTAATTTGTTCCTCGTAGTCATTTTTCTGTGCCTCCATATCTTTTTCCAGCTTGAGGACCATGTTTTGGAGGAACTCCCTGCTCTCCTGGTCAGGTTTGGAGAGCTCAGCAGGGCTGCTGGTGGGACTGGCTGGTTCCATTGGCTCATGGCTGGGACTGAGGCAGGCCAGAAATTCCTTCTCAGAGATGCTGCTGGAGGGGCTGGGGCTGGAGCCGCTGCCTTCCCCACTTTCTGCCTGGGAGGTGGGAACATTGTCATAGGCTGAAGCCCTGTGGAGGTCGAGCAGCTTAAAAAGATCATGAGACAACGTTCTCTTGTGTCCATCAAAGGCCACGGGGCGTGTGCTGCTCCAAAAGTCACTGGCAAAGATGTCGTTCTTCTCCTTGCTGCCTTTCTCCCCAGGAGGAGCAGCTGTCAGGAGAGATTTCCTCGTAGGTAAAGTCTGAGTTCTCTTCCTTGGCTGCGTTTTCCACATTCCCAGTGTATCTTTGGGCTCCTTATCTTCCCTGGGGTCACTTGAGCTCGCATCTGGTCCCGGGGCAATGCTGGAATTGAGGTCATCCCTCTGTAAAACAGAGCATGGCTTTAGGAGAAGCCCATCCTGCTCTGGGAGCAGACAGGCTGCAGCCACTGCTGTGACTGCAAGGTTTACAAAGGGCACATTTGAACGTGCTGGCAGGAATGGCCACAGTTTTCCATGAAAAAACTACTTTGAATTGCACCATGTGTCCCATTAAAAATAACTTTTCGCAGAGTTTCCTTCTGAGTAAACCTTTAATCCTCAATGTTTTCCCTTCACCAGCCTGAGCTGAAGAGGTTTCCTGTGTTCGGCTGTTTAGCCAAACAGCTTTGGGAGTTTTCCTATTTCCCAGAATGGCAGATTTTCCACAGGAAAGTGGAAAGTTTAGCTACATAATTTCCCTCATGTAAATATTCCAGAGAAGACATATACAGCGCTTTATTAGTAGCAAGTGTTTTTCGGGCTCACTGAGCTGTCAGAGCTCATCACAATTAATCACACATTGATAAAGTGTAGGTTTGATTATTTCTCTGGGGATCTGTCCTTACCATTTGCCTCTGGATGGAGCCTCTGGGCACTGTGGGATCCTCTGCAGCTCCCCATCCCACAGAACTGCGTGGGACAGGGGCTTTCTTCTCATTTTTTTGGGCAGGTGGGGAGGGTGGCACATCCTTGGATGGGGGAAAGAGCTTTTCATGGTCACTGATCATCACAGTCATCACCTTCTGGACCTGGGGTGTGCCTGGAAGAATTGGAGATTGTCAGGGGCAAACCCAATGCCACGGGATCCCTTCCACCCCTTCCCTTCCACGGGTTTTCTGTTTGGTCTTTCTGCCATCCAAAAGGGGGATGCAGGTGTAAACAAGGAGCAGGATCATAAAGCCAAATAAAGGGAGGGGTTTTTATATCTCCCTGGAACAGCAGGAGTAGGATATGGAGCAGCCAAGCCAGGAGTCTGCTCAGCTGCACCAAGCCACAAATTGTGATCCTTGGTCTCAGCAGCAAAGCCCAGGTATCAGGTGTATGGTTCGACTTGATGACACTAAAGGTCTTTTCCAACTTTAGTGATTCCATGACTGATTCTCTTGGCCTTTGCTCACCCTGGAAGTCACATTTCTGCATCAGACCCAGCACAGAGGTTCTGTGGGGGGCTCAGCAAGGAGAGGCAGTCATGGAAGGAGCAAAGCGCCCTGTTTGATGTGATGTCAGTAGAGCAAGGCAGCCCTTGACCATAAAACATTTATTTTGTCAGGTTTGCTACTTCTGTCCCTGCCCACAGGGTCACAGTTTGACTCAGCTAAACACTCATTTCTTTGAGTTTCCTCTGTTTCCCTAAGACGAATTTTACACCTCCCTGCTCTAAGCAACACAAAGATGACCTCACCAAATTCCTGAATCGGCTGAACTCCATGGAGGGAACACAGTGTAATTCCTGTGTGGTTTTTGTCACCATAAACACCTTTACAGCCTAACAAACACATGACTTGATTCTTCCCTGCTGTGCTCACTGTGCCCAGGCATGTTTCTGGGTTATATCCACATTTCCACCACAGAAAATGTTTAACTTTGAGACCATGGATGCAACTATTTCAGCACACCAGGTGCCCCTTTGCCAAACATTCCAGGAGTCCCTTTTACCTCTCATAATAATTGCAGGATCCTCTATCTTGGGTCTGATGAGGTTCACTCCAATCACTGTTGCCAGGTTATCCACACTCATCTTGTTGACACTGGAGTTGAGCTGTATTTCATAGAGGAACCTGCCAGAGTTCAAGAGCAAATATTTCACATCAGAGATGGAAGATTACAAAAAGCCCTCCACTCCCACTGGTGTAAAATCCTGATTCATCCTTCCAGCTCCTCCTCTCAGTCACAAGGACAGGAACGCTTGGCCTTACAATGGCAAACGGGAGCTGGGTCTTACTGGTACCAGAATAAAAAGCACCCTGTAATGAGCTGTTCCCCTTAGAAACAAATCAAAAAGGAAGGGAATACCCCCCAGCAAATCTCTAAGCAGAGAAAACCCTCCCAGGCTGGGTGAAACCCAGAAGTTTTGGTGCACAAGGTTTTTGCCCATGAAAACTACCTCTGATTTTAATTCTCAGGGATTAATATGTGAGTTTGAGGGTAATGAGTTATGCCTAGGCATTGCCAAGGGGTTTATGCCCAGGGCTGAAATTCTCCCTCTACAAAGGCTGGGATCTGGTGACTCAAAGGGAACCGAAACACGGCTTAAGAAGGCTCTGTCTAGAGGAGTCCTGCTTTGGGATGACATTTCTGCTCCCCAACACTAAGTCTGAGCTGTTCATGCCTTGTGCAGAGCACTGACCTGCAGATGTAGCTGAGGAGGTTGTAGTTGTCTCTGGGAAGGAGGGACAGCTGCTTCAGGAGCTCCTGATGACCCTAAATGAAGGTAAGAAACAGTTCTAGGACGATTCACAGGTACATATGGACTCAAGAACAGCTCTTTGTCACTCTATCCATGCCTGTGTGATGTCTCCTCCTGGTGCCTCCACCACTTCCAGGGCAGTGGTGGAGTCCCCATCCCCAGCAGTGTTCAAAACACGTGTGGATGTGGCACTCAGGGACAGGGGTTAGTGGTGACCCTGGTGGTGGTGCTGGGTTATGGTTGGACCTGATGATCTTTGAGATCTTTTCCAACCTTAATGATTTCATGACTCTGATTCTCTTGGCATTTGCTCGCCTTGAAAGTCACATTTCTCCATCAGACCCAGCAGGACATGAAGAGGTTCTGCAGTGGGGTGAGCATGGAGAGGAGCAGGCTCCCCTCCACCCCAGCACATGTCTGAGGACCTCACTGGAAGGAGCTGATCCTGGCTCATCTCATTGAGTTTCTTGTGTATAAACATTTAGGACATTTTTAACCCCAAAGATCCCAAAGTGAAACAACAAGAAATGTTTGCCCTGGAAGTACTGGGCTGAGCTCCCAGAGCAGTTCCCAGAGCTCTTGCTGCCCAGGAGATCTGCACTAGTGTTCCTTGTCTTTTGCATCACTGTTCCGCGTATTTCCCCATCCCTGGAAGCGTCCAAGGCCAGGATGGATGGAGCTCTGAGTAGGATGGGCTACGCAAGGTGTCCCTGCCCATGGCTCCAAGGTCCCTTCCAACCCCAGCCACTCCATGATTCCATGATTCCACCTACAGGAACAGCAGCCATGAGAGGCCTTTTTTGAAAAGGGAGGGATTCTTTTCCACCAAAATAGTTAGGAAAAGATAATTGCCATCTGTTTCTCGCTTCTCCCTCTCACAAATCCCCACTTCCCTCCTTGGCATCCCCAGGGCCTGCTCAGGCAGGTGGGGGCTGCAGAATGCTGGGCTTCCTTCTATCCTGGTTTCCACATGGACATGGGTTAGTAGTGACCATGGTGGTGGTCTTTTCCAACCTAAGTGATTCCATGACTCTGATTCTCTTGGCATTTGCTCACCTTGGAAGTTACATTTCTCCATCAGATCCAGCTGTTTGCTACAAGCACTCCACAAAAAGAGGTGCTGAGCAGAAATTTAAGCTTTAAAATTCATGAACTCATGTGGTCAAAGTTGGGAAACTCCACTGGCTTTAGGATAGTTTTTCTTTTTAATTTTTTTCTTCTGTTTTTACCCTCCCCAGATTCCAAAGGTCAGTAACTACACAACTGATAATGACATGCACTTGGCACCTCCAGCTCACAAAACTCTGGAGCTGAAACTGATTTTAAGGCCAGAAGGAGGAAAACAAAAGCATCTCTACCTTTGTCTCATCTGCTTCCAGTGCCTGACCACAGAGCAGGAAATCCTCATACTGCACCCAGGGCACGACGGGTTCCGGGAGCTCCCGCAGGTAGAGCTTGAACAGAGAAGCCACGGTGTGAACATCGGTGTCCCTGCAATGTGCAAAGAGCCGCTCAGTGAAACTCGGAGCCAGCAGGTCAGCAAACCCCCACGAGACTCTGTTTGAGCTCTGTGTGCAGATGTGGAGACAGAGAGATGTGAATAGGGAGGCCAGAGCAACCGGGGGGATCCACAGGGCACCCCGAGCCAGGGAGTGGCACCAGCTGGCAGGAAAATAAAGGCTTGGTGGACATCTTCCCCACTGTGGGGTGGCAATTCCCAGTGTCCACACCTGGGCTGAGCTGGGATAAGAGGAAAATCACTAAAAAGGCTCCTCCCAAAACTGAGTTTTGAGCAGGCATGAAGTCACTGTCTCAGCTGCCCTTCCCTTCCCTGGACAAGGCTCAGATCCTGGCAGACAGCACCTTTTCCTGCCTGTTCCATCACACAGGCACAGCTTTGGGCAAAGCAGGAGCCAAAGCCAACAGCAGCTGCCCCAGGCACGACACAGGTTGGGTCTTGGTCAGGTATTGTCATTTAAATCTCTCTCCTTTACTTTGTGAGCCTAAAATCACTTTTCTTCACCCATTAAGATGACATTTAATGTATGGGAGGTGCACTTCTGGAGCACCACCCTGGTTCTTGTGGCTGCATTCCAAGTGGTAGAGAACCAAGGAAAAGTGAGCAAAGCCCTTCTCCCATCTCCCCACTCCAACCAAAGCCCATGCTCAGCTCCTGAGAGTCCGTGTGCAGATCCTGCCTGGTGCTCCCAGGCTTGGCCACACTCCCCAGTGTGGGAATTCTGGGAATTTCAGATCAGCAGCAATTACTGTGATATTCTGCCGGAACAGATGTTTGCAGCTTTGCAGCCCTTGTATTTACATTATGTCAAAGGGACACTGTCAAGATCATGAGCTGCTAATCTGACCTACCTTGAAGTTGCTAAACTCTTATAAACTTCTAGCAAAAATCCCCAGGTCAGTTATTTTTAGGATTGGTTGGGTTTTTAAAATACTATTATTTTTAACCAACACACATAAACAGATTTTTTCAGGGCTGATTTTGTAGGGCCTACCAATACACTCCATCAGGCATCCTGGGTGCCTGGACTGCAACAGCAGCTTTCTAACACTCCCCCCTCCCTCCTGCCTTGTTTGTGTGTAAGGGTGCCTGTGAAAACCCAAACAGGCTGCAAGGATGGCACTGAAGGTCGAGCTAGCACCTTGTTGCACTCAGGTCACTGCAAACCCCATTATTTGCTTTCCTCCTCACAGAGAAGATGTTCTGGTCGGGGTGCCTGGGGGTTGCAGTCACCCTGAGACCAGCACAGCAATGCTCATTCCAAGCCCTGGGGCACAGAGGGAACACCATGGGGAGCTGGGAAGGGCTGAGCTCCCTGGCCATGCCCCACCAAAAAACAGTTCTGCAAAAGTTTAAAAAGGCTTCACCTTCCCATGACCCTCCACAGGTTCCAACATGAAAGCTCTGAGCAGGACTCAGTGCCCAGGAAGTGAGAAATATTCAGCTGCAAAGCAATGGTGGGATGGTTTTGCTCCATCCAGCTCTGCCTGGCTGGGTGATTCAGGTAAAAGTGCTGGGGTTTTCCTAACAAAGCTGGATAAAAACAGAAGTTTTGTGGTTTGGGACAGGCCTGTGAGTAGAGACACGAGAGCCCTGCATGATGTTTAGGCAAGATGCTTTGCACAAAAACCCAGAGAAGCTCCTGGGTTTGGGGGCTCCCCTCCCTCAAGCATCCCAGGCCTTGCCGGCAGCACTCGGAGCTCAGGTGCCACATGGGGCAGCTCCTGAATTCCACACAGGGGTCACCCTCACACACAGCAGCAGCCTGGGCACTCCTTGTCCTGGGTCTGGGTCACAGGGCAGGGCAGGAATCGAGCCAAAAATCCTCACTGTAGGTGCTGGGCAAAGGCAGGACTCACTTTTCCTCTGTCCCAGCTCTGGAGTCGTGGCTTTCACTGGCAAACTCTGGTGAGTGAAGCCCTGGGGCAGCACAGGTGAGCACGGCAGGTGGGCCATGCTTTGTGCAACTGGGGCCAAAATCGAGGGATGCTGGGGGCACAGGTGGGAAATCCCCCTGGAGACAGGGAGGGCTTTGGGAAGGGTCCCACCAGGGCTTTCCGCTCCTCCTCTTGTTTTGCACAGGGCATGGCAGAGGCAGCAGCTGCAAAGGTCTCTCTCCAAAGGCTCTCTAGGACCTACAGGCAGGGACAGGCAGCTCTCCTAGATTTAAGGAGTTCTCTGTTTCCTCTTGGCCCTGCAGAGGAGGGGCAGGAGGACACAGCTTTGCAGCAGCAAAAATCTCTCCCATCTCTATGTGGTGTTGTAGGGAAAAGCAACAGGAGAAAAACAGTGTGGCAGGGAAAGGAACAAATTCTGCTGTGGGTATGAGAGTGTTCTCTGGGCTTACTTGGGACCCTGCCTTTGCTCTCCTTTCTCTAAGCCCTCAGCTGCTGGGCAGTGCAGGCTCTTCCCTTTGCTCCTTCTTTGGCTCCTCCTGCAAAGCATAATTGCTGTATGTGGCCAGGATTCTCCTAAGGCTTCCTTGAATCCCATCTGAGCACCCTCTGATTCTGTGTTCGTGGTTTCTGCTCAATCCTCTCTCCTCACCAAGCCCTTCTGGAGGATCCAGGTTTCCTGCAGGGCACTGCTGGGCTCTGGGGGGTCAGACTGGCCACTTTTCCCTACAGTTTGGGAGTGGGACTGGGGGAATCCAGCATTACCTGTCAAATGAGGGCCTCTCCCCGGCGTCGAAGGCGTCCCGGAGCTGTCTGACCAGGTTGTCCTGGCCGGGGAGGCGGAAGATTCCCTCCTCGCTCACTCCGTGCTCCCGGATGAACTCGGCACTTTTCTGCACCAGGATGGGCACCTGGTGCTGCCCAAACTTCTGTTCATAGGCCATGGTCTCTGCCAGGCGCTGCCCGAACACCGCTGGGGAAAGGGCACAAGGTCAGAGCGGCCCCAAAGCGCGGCTGAGGACACAACACCTGCCCCAGGTGCCAGCGGCAGCCGGACCTGCCCTGCCAGACACCAGGAGCCTGCGAACTTCTCTGCAGAAACACAGCTCTGCAGAAAGAAGAACTTTCCCCAAGGAAATAATAGCAAAACAAAACCTTGTTCCTCCTCCAAATCATTGACAGTACTCAAAGTGACTGAAAGCAAGCAGTGAGCCCTGGGGTTTGCTGCCTGTAAGCAGGATGCTGATCCAGAGGGAGACAGGGACAGGACACAGGGAGAGAAGGAAGCTCATCACACAAAGCTGGAGGGTATAGAAAGCACAGGAAACCACCAAGAAATAAGAAAAGATTCTTGCAGGTATTTGGAGCTGGAATTCTTCTTGATCTAGATGCTTTTCCTCCCCCCTCCCCCTCCTGAAATTCCTCTGTGCCAAAGACAGCCGTGCTCCACCGAGCGTGGTACCTTTCCTTTGGAGCAGAACTGGGTTTTTCCTCTTGAATTTGCAGCCAAAGCAGCTCTCAAAGGTGGAAAGGAAACAGCCTGGATCCCAGCTCTTCCTCCTCAGACCCTGGGGCATGGTAAGATCAGGCAAATCCCAACTTCAACTAGCTATGGAATATTAATGGCAAAGGGTTCTCTGGTCCCCTGCCATATTTCTGCCCTAGCAGTGCCTGTGGTGTGTTCACCTTGTGCTCTGAAGGCTGAAAGAATTCCCGTGCATCCTCCAGAGCAGGAAAATGCAGGTAAACACCCTCATCTGGAACCACAAGGCTTGTCAGCACCTGCCTGGTCATGGGGCTTTTTCATGTATCACTCACTTACACTTTTAAATAACAAATATAAACCTGTCACTGTGGACACTAAAAGCAAATATCTCCCTTTTTTTCTTTTTGCCTCTCTGCTTTGGTAGCTGATAATAAATTGGTTATTTGACTGCAGGCTGGCAGATTTGTTGGTGTGGGAACGCCTCCCCAGGGCGCTGTGATGCTGTAGGTGTGACAGCCAACCCTGCAAAACCACACCAAAATTTTGGAGATGCTTTTGCTGTTTCTTTGCACTCAGCAGCTTCTCTGGTTTTTGGTGTGCAACAAGTTCACAGCAACCCGGGCTATGGGGGCTGCTCACAAATGGGCTCTGACCAAAACCTCCCCCATGCAGTGCTTGCTCTAAATGCTCATGTTGCCTCAGTTTGCACCGAAGCCAAAAGCATCAAGTGGGAGTTTTGGGGTCTGTTAACCTGTGTAAAATGCAGCTCCACAGTACCTGACTTCTCTGCTGTCCTCAGGGCCTTCTGTGTTACTATAAATTTAAATATTCTTTCCTGTAAAGTCAATTTAGCTGGAAGACACCAGCAGCCTCCTAAGTTTAAGAAGGATCAGAAGCCATTATTAAATATTAGAGTCATTATTAAATATTAGAGCTAGCTTTCAAATGTCCTGAAAATTCCTGGCTTACAATCCTCAATTCAGCTGGGTGATGCTGCCTCCCACAGGGCACAGCCTCGTCCAGTTTGGAGGCAGAAAATCCCAGGGATGCAGAGGAAAACTACCCATGGTAACAGGCTGGCAGAGCTGGGGGTGTCCATACTGGAGAGGAAAAGGTTCCAGGAAGACCTAAGAGCCCCTTCCAGTTCTTAAAGAGGCTCCAAGAGAGCTGGAGAGGGACTTTGGGCAAGGGATGGAGTAACAGGACAAGGGAGAATGACTAAGGTGAAAGAGGGTAGATTTAGATTGGATATTGGGGAGAAATCCTTCCCTGTGAGGGTGGGGAGGCCCTGGCACAAGCTGCCCAGAGAAGTTGTGGCTGCTCCAGCCCTGAAATTGTGGTCAGGACAAAGCACAGAGAGAGGGAAGAGATGTCTCAGGATGTTCATCCACCCCGGTCAGTGCTCTTTGGGATGAGAGTAAAGAACCTCCCAGCCCTGCTTCATTGCTGGATATTGCTTATAGGAGTTCATCCTTACAGGAAAAGTCTGGATGGTTCATCCTGGTAGGAAAAACAGCTGGAGTGACCTCTGCTGCCTCCATTGCAGCTTTGCCTGTGGTGGCAGATTTACAGTGTGCTCCTTTCTGATCCATCCATGTTTTATAATTCCCTGGCCACAATTTTATAAGGGCATAACTGCATGGCTGAGGTGCTGGATGGGAGGATCCAGGGACTGGAAGAGAGCATCCAGGAGCTGGAAGGATCATACTTGGGTGTGAGGAGGGTGAGTGTGTGACCAAGGCAGGCTGGAGAACAAACTGGGAGCAGAAAGGATGGGCTGAGCAAGAAAAGCCAGAAGAAAAGCAGAGCGAGGAAACTGGGAGATGAAAAGCAACATTTTTCAAGGCTGTTATCCCTGAATGGGAACTGTTTTCAAGAACATTTTCAGGGTCCAAAAGTCAATGAGGAAGTTGGCAAAAGAAGATGAAGCCAGCCCAGAATTGTTCATTGTGTCTTGGCTTTCCTTAACTCTGCCCACGTTTGCAGCAGACCCAGCGCCAGGGCCTGGGCTGGGAGCAGTTCCTGAGGGCAATGCAAGGGACACGTTACAATCCCATTTGCCAGTGCCAGGGATTTCCAAGCCCAGCCAGGAAACCCCCACCAAAAAGTGCTGGAGATGCCAGGACAGTGGGAGATCCCCCCTCCAGGAGCTGTCCCTGCTCCCCTTTACCTCCTGAGGCCGACCCCAGCACCCTCCGGAGGGATTTCACCCATTCCTCCATCTCGGCCTGGGAACTGGCCATGAGCACACAGGTGTCCTGCCCTGCCCGGCTCTGCTCTCCAGCCACCCCTGCAAAAACAAGCATTAATGCATCATTTGTGGGGAGGACTTGGGGAGAAAAGACACATTTTTGTTGTTTTCTTCGCTAAATGCTTTTGGCTCCAAATGTCCCCATTAAGGGCCCTTTGGCTGCAAGGGAAGCAGAGCTCTGACATTTCACAGTTGCTGGAGATGTGCAAGAAAGGAACAGAAACTGCTGCAGCTGCAGCTTGGCAAAGCTTCTCCTCACCATGGGACACTGGCACTGACACAGGGCCCTGCTCCAGCCCTGGTGTGTGGATATTGAGAGCAAGAAATCCATTTTGCCATGAAGCAGCACTCTGGGAACCTTGGAAAGGAGTGGGAGCACAAGGACTGGGAAACAACTTGCCCGAATGATTTTGGGTGGACAGTCCAGCCCAAAAGCTTGCAAGGGGGAGGAGTGAGGCATCCTCACCTGGGATGATTTCAAAGATGAATTTCCCTCCTTCCTCTGGGTTAGTGGCCACCTCCTTGATGGTGCTTCCCTGGAGAGACAGGCAGCCCTAGGACAGAGCAGAGCAAATACCTCTGTGAGGCCACACTGCCACTGAGGGTGGAAATCCTGCCTTCAAACACCTTGCAGGGGATATGTTTTATATCGATATATTTGTGCATATATTCTACAATGACTTTTGATAGAGTGGGGGCCACTTTTTTAATGCCAGCTTTTCCAATGAAGAGATTTGCAGAATGACAAAACTGGTTCTTTTGCTCTTTCCTATTTTTTTCCCTCCCTTCTCCTGTTCTTTTAACCCTTTTTGGGAGTGAAAGAAGAGAGAACAAAGGAGAAGGGACTTGGGAAAACCCCAGAGCATCCTGTTCCTGCTGTGCTGGGTCAGGAAAACTGTTCCTTTAACACAGCACCACTTAAAGCCAAAAGCCAACCCAAAGCTGACAGGAGAGGAGTAGAGAGAAAGAAGGAGAGGGAAGGGAAATTAAAAAAGAAAGTGGAAAACAGCCATTTCTGGTGGACGTGCCTTTCCCTGGCACTGGGGGCTGGTGGAGAGGCTGAGGTGAGACAGCCCCAGAGGCCTCTTGGGTCAGGAAATGAGGCTGCACCTCAGAATTTAATTTTTTCAGCTATCTCAGCCTCCTGGAAGTCATTGGGCTCCTGAACCACAACTGCTTCCATCAGAATTCCTGATGGGATCCACAGGGCTGGACCTGCCCTGGGACGGTGCAGCAGGGTCACAGCGAGAGCTGCCAGAAGTGCCATGAAAAACCTTTTACAGCACTTTCTGTTCCCACATCCCATGTCCAGCACATGGGGCTGCTCCTCCCCATCATCCTGGAATGGGACAAGGCCAGAAATGGGATCTGGACCCCACTGGGCTCAGTCTGGTGCTTCCACCCTGAAGATCCACTGACCACCTTCCCCTTGGGACTGTTTTCTGTCTTGAGAATAGTTTTGCCACTGGTAACACTTTATGCAGGGAATGGCTTTTCTGGCAGAGGGGAGGACTTTTCCCTGGAATTTCTCCAAAAGGTGGGGGATACTCTAAAAGTAAGTTACAGTATGAGGAAATGGTGGAAAAACTAAACAGTTAATCCATATAAATTTGGGAAACCATCTGGTTTTTTCCAGGCAAATGCACTCCAATGCATTCCCTGAGAAATGGTTTAATTGGGGTGGACAGAGGTTTGTTACAGCCCAGAGGGGCTGAGGGTGGGAGGGGATGGGGGGGTGCTGGATGGACTGTGGGTGTTGGGCACTGGTGCAGACGTTTCAATCATGCCCCAGTGGATGATCACACTGCCAAAGGGTCAGGTGCTTGTTGTGCTCTCCCGAGGATCCCAAAAAGCATCAGAACTGCCCTGAACCAGAGTGCCCAGCAGGTTTCCAGCCTTTGCCCTTGGAGGCAAAGGAGGGGTGCAGGTTTCTGGATGTGTGGGGAGGACCGGGGCAGCATCTGCATCACTGAGCCTTCTGCAGAGGATGGAGCTGGGCTGGGACACAAACCCAGAGGCCAGAGAGAGAGAAATTTCCTTCCCATCCAGCTGCCTCTCCCATGCCAGGCATCCTGAGGAAGCAGTTGCCCTTTGCTGTCATCTGTCCAGCCCTCAGCCCTGATAAGGTCTGGCCTGGGCCGATCCTCACACTCAGGCTACGCTGGAAGTCTTGTTGATTTTCCCTAAAAACGCCCTGTCAGATGCCTTTCCCACTGAGTGCAGGTACAGAACCTTTCTCAAAACTCCCACCCCTTGTGCACCCATTGCTGCACCTGCTGTCCTGAAGAGGGAGGGGAGCCGAGCTCTCCTCCCTGGCTGGTTTCTGTTGGGAATGATAACAGCTCCCTAGGTGGTGCCTGGTTTAGGTATTCCCAGCTCCCCCATGCTCAGGCACAGAAGGAACCCAGCCCCTGGCAGGGCTTGCAGGAAGGAATTTAAGTGCATCAATGAAGCTCCTGATCAAGATCTTTTATCTCTGTTACTGCCCAGAGGCAGAAAACTCCTGTAATTCTGGACTCCAAACCCATCCCAAACCTTTTCATGGAATCATGGAATCCCAGAATGGTTTGGATTGGAAGGAACCTTAAAGATCCTCTCATTCCACTCCCTGCCATGGCAGGGACACCTTCCACTATCCCAGGCTGCTCCAAGCCCCGTCCAACCTGGCCTTGGACACTTCCAGGGATGGGGCAGCCACAGCTTCTCTGGGAGCCCTGTGCCAGGGCCTCACCCCCCTCACAGGGAAGAATTCCTTCCCAATGTCCCATCTATCCCTGCCCTCCGGCACTGAGAAGCCATTCCCCCTTGTCCTGTCCCTCCATCCCCTGTAAATAGTCTTTTTCCATCTTCCTTTTAGGTACTGGAATGCCACAATTAAATCACCCCAACACTTCTCTTCTCCGGGCTGGACAACTCCAATTCCCTCAACCTTAATTCCCCAGCACTGGGGAGACTGAGGACCAGCAAAGCCCAGGGGCCTTGTCCTACCTGTGGTTTGGCATCGTCCTCATCCTTGTAGTAGAAGAGCTGCTGTCCCTTGAGCACGAAGTACCTGTGCTGCCAGTTCTTGACAATGGAGCGCTGCTTCTTCAGCCAGCCCAGCTTGAGGGGCCGCTCCAGGGGCCCGGGGGAGCCCGGCCGGGCGCCTGCGGGGTCCCCGCTCATCACACTCCGGGAGCGGGCTGTGGGGACAGAGAGGGACAGGGCTGTGGGGACAGAGAGGGACAGGGGCTGTGGGGACAGAGAGGGACAGGGCTGTGGGGACAGAGAGGGACAGGAGCTGTGGGGACAGAGAGGGACAGGGGCTGCGGGGACAGAGAAGGACACGGCTGTGGGGGCAGAGAGGGACGGGGCGGGGG
>VZRZ01003834.1:117375-135050 GCA_013398175.1 Climacteris rufus | reverse complement strand
TTTCCTGCGGGGGAGTAATTATCTTGCAAGTGAGAAGAAAATCATTAGCACTGGTTTTTTTTTTGTCTAATGGGAGTGTGTGTTTATGCCCTCCCCAAAGTGCAGCAATAGCAGAGTGACCCAGCCTGGCTGGCAAAATCTGCTTGGAAGTTGCAGTTTTGCTCCAGCAGAACCTGATGTTCCCAGTGGGGCAGATCTCACGTTATGAGACTGGAAAGTTTCCAAGGATGGAAAAAATGCCAGCATGGATTTACCACTGGGCAGAGCAGGGTCCTTCTCTCCTGTTGGCACTGCATAGATGAGCCCCATCGGTGCCAGTGGCATGGCCCTGTGGCATTTCTAAATGCCTCTGTGATAGTAAATGACTTGCCAGGATCACTTCCAAATGGGATTTTTGCCTCTGGACCAGGCACTGCAGCCCCCCAGAGCCAACCCAGCTGGGCAGAGTTTGCCTTTACAGCCACAGGGCAAAAGTAATGACATGACTCCAAGGGAATTCAGCTTCACTGGTGCCTGCATGTGGAGATTTCCTGAGGTGGAAAACACTTGGCACCCAGGGCCGAGCAGGTGGCAATTGCTTCAGGGGTGCTGCAGTTCAAGAGTGTCCCCACTTCCCTTTCCAAAACCCCCAGAGCAAGAAACTCCACTGGGGGTTCCCTTTGTCCTGTAGAGTACGCTGAGCTCACCTCCCACTACAAACACGTCACAGGACTGCAAATCACTTCCCAAAACCCAAAAAGGATTGTCAGTCCCCAAACCCAAAAAGGATTGTGGATCCCCAAAGCACCTTCAAAGCACCATGAGGATGCTGCACATTTGATGTGTGCTTCCATGGATGGCCCTGAAGAATATTTGGGATATTCCAAAGGGATTTGCCAGCCAGTTCCCCTGAAAAATGCTGGTACTGGGGATTACCCCAATGAAAAACCCAAATGGGGTTTCCAAATTGCTCCTCCAGCTCTGGCAGCTTCTTTGCCTTTTGCCAAAACACCTGCATTCCTCAGATCCCATAAATATTAATGGTTCTCAGCAAAGTGCTCAGAACCCTGTAAATCACATTCGTTCATGATGTGTGGCTGTCCCTGACTCCTTAGGGTGAGGACTTTTGGGGAATGAAGCAGCTGCTGGAAGTGAGGAGCCTGCTGGGCACAGGGCCCTGCCTGGCTCCTGGGAGCCCTTTGCTCTGCAGAAACCACAGCCTATGGCAAATCCCGAGTGGGTTGACTCCAACCCCACAGGAAGCAGCACTTCCACAACCAGTGCTCTGATGCCTTCCCAAGTTTTCCTGTGCCTCCTATCCACCTGTGGCACCTCATCTCGCCCTCAAGGAGAGATACAGGCTCTGTTTAATCCCTGTCACGTTTGCAGGGTGAGGTGTCCACAGCACAAGGACAATCCTTGTGAGGTTGTTGCAGTGCAGGGTCCACACTCACACCCACACAGGTGGAATTCAGGGATGTGTCTCCATCCATCTCCATGTCCAGCCTTCCCCAAAGAGCTCAGCCCAGCAGTGTTGATATTCCAGCAGCACAAGATTTGGAAGGATAAATTGTGGGGTTTTATGATAAAAACAACAGTTTGCTACCTTTTATGGGGAATATCAACCTCCCCCTAAGCCTGGCACTGCATCAGGCCTCTGTTGGCTGGGGCTTCCTCCTGCTCTCAGCCTTGAGCTTAAGTTGTCCATCCTTGCTGGAAATAAGGTTTATTCTCTCCCTCCTTGCAGCCTTTCCCAGGTCCACCAGGACTGTGGGCTCGGAGGGATTCCCTGGAGTCCCCTTTCCTGAGCATCACTCCAGGCTCAAGGTGCAGATGGAGGCTGGGCTCAGTCCTGGCTTAACCACGTTCCTGCACACACGTGTGCACCCCTGTGAACACACAGCTCTCTTTTCCCTCTGCACACGGCAGCTCTCCCCAGATTTTGGGCCCATTTAAGGCCAAAAGAGAAGTTTGTTCTTTTTATCTCTTGCCCATGATGTGAGGGGGCATGGGAAAGGAGCTGATCTGGGGCCTTTGGCTTTGCAGACAACGAGGCTGGGTCTGCCCAACGGAAACTTTTCTGCATTCACAAAACCAGAACCACCAAGGCCATGGCTCCTCCCTCACCACTTGTCCAGGCCTGTTCGTTTTGTGGCCAGCTCAGGTGCAGTGACCAGCTCAAAATTCAGGGCGGGGACAAAGCCTTTCCCTGGCTCTCACCGGTGTGGTCCAGCACTTGGAGCCATCCCCTTCAGCAGCATGTCCCTGCACACTCAGCCCTGCTCCTCTCTGCACTCCCACAGGGCAGGAAAGAGCCACCAAGAGCGAATGTGGTGTGCCCCCAAAGCGTTTCCTGCGGTAACAGCCTCTGAGGCTGGGTATTTCCTCCAAAACATCCTCGCTCTTCCTCCAGCCCCGGGGACCTCCAGCAGGGTGAGGTGCCCATGTCCCTGCCCTCTCCCCAAAGGGAGAAGCCAAAATGTGAGTGCAGGAGAAATAGCAGAGGGGCCATGGTGGTGCCCACACCAACACTGGCTCCTGCCCCAAACCCTTATCCTGGGCAGGAGCCCCCCCTGCCACCCCACTGCTCCTGCCCCAGGGGAGGGACCTCAGCTACTTACAATAAAAACCAGTAAAAGAGGTTTCACAAGGAAATATCTATTTCACTGAAATAGCTTTGCAGGTTTATGCACTTTCTGGTGCCGTTTTCTGGTGTCCTGGGGCTTCCAAAAGCTGGCTGTGCCACAGCCAGAGCTGGGGTTGAAGTGGGCAAGGAGGGAGAAGTGTCCCCAAGCCAGGAGGAGGATCGAGAGCAGTGACAATTTGCAAATATTGCAAACATTTGCAAATGTGATTTTACATTTCCACAAGTAAAGTCACAGCCCCCCTGGAGATGGTGCACACACAAACACACACACAAACTCTCTCATCCAACAGCTCCAGCAGCTGGAACCTGCAAAACGCACCAGGGATTTCATCAAAAGCAGATTTTCTTGAAAAAAGCAATTCCTGGTACCAACACAGATTAACCCTTTGTCGTGTCTCCACCCTCTGCTCCCCAGCAGACTCGGTGTCCCCTGGCCTTTTTCTCTGAGCTGCTGATTGACTTTACCCACTGCTGCACAGCCTCTGGGCAAAAAAGTATGAATTATCCTAGGAGTGAGCAATGCTGGAGTGCAGGATGCTTCTGTGCTAACTACGTGGGGATTTTTCCCCTCCAGTGTGGGAGATGGCACTGAGCCTCTGCCCTCCTCGAGTTTCTGGGCCACCCCAGGTCTCATCCTGCACATCCCCGTGCATTTGGGGCTTTCATCCCTCCATTCAGGGCTTTGTGTGGTCACTCCAGTAAAAGTGGCTTCAGACAGAAATCAAATTGCCTTTGCAAGGAAAGCCAGCCAGGCCGGCCTTGGAAGCTGCTGCAGTGCACAGGGAGGAAGAGCCTGGCAGAAACCAGCGGGTCCAACCTCTGTGCTCTGGCGAGAAATCCATCTCCAGCGTGTGCTGTGGCCACACTTTGGCACCACTGCTAGGACCATGGAGGGCCTTGGCCTCAGTGCATGCACAAGGCTGGACTCCTGCACCCCTTGCCAACCATGCCCTCATCATCACCCAAATCCCCCCCGATTGCTTGACCCAACACCAGGCTCTGACGTTTTGGCCTGGGGGCCCACACAGGGATCCTGCACTCCCCCCCAAAGGTGTTCTCCAGTGGTTTCCGTGCTGGAGGTGGATCCCAGGGTGATGAGAGCCCTGCACAGCCTGGGCAGGGGCAGGAGGGGGTCAGGAAATCACAGGGTGAAGCTGTCTCACGGCCGTGGGAGTCCGAGGGCTCCTCACCACCCCTGAGAGGAAACCACTGACGTCAGAGGGGCCAAGGGACCTGAGCCTGGGTGAGATTGTTTCCTCCAGCCTGGGCCACTCCGACGTCCCTGGGCCTGAGCCTCATCTCCTGCAGGGTTTGTGCCAGCAGAGCAGGCCCGAGTGGTTTAAATCCCCCAAACCTGGACTTTGTGGGAGCAGCAGCCCCACACTGCCAGGTCCCCCTGTCCCCCACCCTGTCAGAGCCACAGCCCTGGCCAAGCATCCCTCGGTGACAACTTTGCAAATCACTTCTTGCAAATCGTTTGCAAATCAGCTGCTCTCTCTAGAAAGTAGCACTTGGGGGGCAGGTCCCCCCACCGAGCCAAAATCTCAGCTGGGCTTGGCTACAGACACCCCCAGCCCCTGCCCTGCCCCTGGGCACCAAAGCAGGCACAGAAGGGCACAAAGAAACAGTCACGGTACCTATTTTTGCAGCATCCATTTTCAGGTTGAAATCCCAGTTCCGTGGCAGCTTGAGGGACATTTTGGATCAGGAAGGGCTTTTTTTTGTTTTCAGGGTGGGCTTGCTTAGGATATGGGCTGAAACCAAGCTCTGATGGTCCCTGGGGATTCTGTGCCTGGGGTCGATCCCCCTTGCAAAGCAGCTCAGCAAGGGTTGATTTGCCAACAAACTTCCTCCTCCCTCTGAGAGCAGCCGTGAGCAACCCCATAAAAGTCGGTTCCTGCCCTGCTTTCCTGCAAAGCTCTGCTCTGGCTTCCCCAGCGACGCTCAGGTGATGCCTTGTTTGCTCCCCTGTCCCCGCTGTGCTGGCTGGCGGGGTGCAGCAGCCCAGCCCGGGACGCGCTGACCAGGGCTGCTCCCCACGCGCTGCTCGCTGCATTTGAGGAAGTGGGTGTCAGAAACAGTGGGTGTCCTCCTGGGCGCTGCTGGGGCTCTGAAACTGCTCAGAAGAGGACACAGCCCAGCTCGGAGTTTCGGGAAATGTTTTGTTCAGCGGCAGAGCAGAGCTGGTTCTGGCTCAGGTGTGGGCTCAGGGTGATGTCTGTGCCTGTCCTGGTGCATCCCTGAGTGCACGGCCCCAGTGGCACCGGGGTCCTCTGCTTTTTCCTATTAACTGCTGAGAGGTCTTCATGGCTAATTTAAGGTTTTTACAGCAGTAAAAGCCAAATGGGGACGAAATGAGGCAGCTCTTGGAGGAAAGCCTGTGGCTATCAGAGCAGCGAGGGCCAGGGGATCTTAGAACCATGGAATGGTTTGGATTGGGAGGGACCTTAAAGCTCATCCAGTCCCAACCCCTGCCATGGGCAGGGACACCTCCCACTGTCCCAGGCTGCTCCAAACCCCGTCCAACCTGGCCTTGGGCACTGCCAGGGATGGGGCAGCCACAGCTTCCCTGGACAAATGTGGGATATGGACACAGAGCCCACCAGGAGCACTGGATCAAGAAAAATCCCTTCTCACAACAGTGAGTGTATCCTGGTTTATGTTGGTATATCCCAGGTACTGGCAGTGCATCCCCAGAGCAGCTGGGGTGGGGCTGGGCTGAGCTGCAGCCCTGGAGGCACAGGATGGATGCACAGGAGGGTTGTTGCAAGCACCCACATGGAGCAGGGAGGGGGCTCCAAGCCATGACAGGGTCCCCCCATGGCCTGAGGGAGGCTCCAGCCCCTGTCTCCCCCCAAACTGGGAAAGCCCAGGCCTTGTGGAGAGGGAAGCTGCCCTGAGCAGAAGCAAGAACAGCGATGGGGGAAGCGCAGAGGGTGAACAAGGACGTGGCCACTGGTTCCTGTTGTGATTTCCAGCCCAGGGTTGTGCCCAGGATGCACCAAGCCAACTTGAAAAGGGGTTTTCTTTAGTGTTGTAACATAAACTGAGGAAAGGAAGGAGCTGGAGCCTGCACTGAGTGCCTGGTCACAGCATGGCCAGAGTGGAGCCCGCTGGGCTAATTTGGGTTAATCACAGCTGAAAAACGACTTTGTTGCTTTAGGCAGTGACTGGAGCCAGCTCAGAGATCCCCAGCTCACAGATTCCACTGCCCAAAGTCCAGAGAATATGACAGTGTGGAATTTCACAGCAGAGCAGCCCAGCACATCCCCCCAGCTGACGAGATTAACCCAAGATCCTGCTTTGGACCCAAACATCTCAATCACCTCCATTTCTGCTGTAGCAGGAGCAGAGGGCCCTGAGTGAGCCCTGAATTAAGCAGCAGTTTTTCCTCTTATTAATATCTACAGATAGCTAAAGGAGCTCCAAAGGCTCACACAGTTTGATCCCTTTTTTCCCTTCAGCCTGTTTTTCAGGACAGCCTGGAGCAGCCCTTTCCCAGGCGCCTGTGTGGGCAGGATGTCACGCGGCCTTTCCCCTCCTCCGGAACGGAAACTGCGCTTGAGCCCAGAACCGTGCAGTGCAGCCCAGGGCTGTGGGCACACCGCAGAGCTCAGCCCTCCCTGGCACCCCAGAAGAGCCCTGGTGAGCACCCCGAGAGCTGCTTCAGCCACCTCCTGCTCCAGCCCATCAGGACCCGGCAGCTGCCTCCAGGTTTGGGAAAGGACAACACCAGATCGACTTTTGTTCTTAATCATTCCTCTGGGCAGCGGTTCTTGAGCTGAATCATGGAATGCCAGAATGGGCTGGGTTGGGAAGGACCTCAAAGCCCTTCCCATACCACCACCTGCCATGGCCAGGGACACCTTCCACTGTCCCAAGTTGCTCCAAGCCCTGTCCAACCTGGCCTTGGGCACTTCCAGGGATGGGGCAGCCACAGCTTCTCTGGGCAACCTGTGCCAGGGCCTCCCCACCCTCATAGGGAACAATTCCTTCCCAGTATCCAATCTACACCTATCATGCCTCAGCAGAACCTAAAAAAGGCAGCTCTCCGCCCATAAAGTTGGTTCTTTTGTTTTTACATCCCTCTTCCATCAGGATCTCATGGAAAATGTGTCCAGACAGCAGGTCACAGGGAGGCAGGCTTGGCTTGAGGCTCACTGTCTGGGTCTGGAGCACAGTGAGCACCAGGATTTCCACTGGGAGTGTGCAGTTTTCCATGTTTGATTGAATTAAATTGGCACAGGGGGGGGAGAAAGCAGTCGGGATCTCCAGCTGGAGGGCTGACACTGGGCTGGGCTCTGCTCCCAGCTCTGCTGACCCATGGCACTCCCACGTGGCACCATCACCACAGCCCCGCTGCCACGGCTCCACGGCCGCCCGAGGACTCCAGAGCCCCTTTTCCTACAGGTTTAATACCAAGGGATCAGTCAAGCCCTCAGATTGCCTCATAAATTACTGAATATTGCACAGTGCTGCCCAGCAAACTCCTGCTCAACTGGGAGGGACACGTTGGAATGTGGGAGGTGGGACTCTGGAGTCACTGTGCAGGGGTTCCATCGGGAAGGAGCGGAGCTGTGCTGCTGCTGGAGGATGAATTTGTCTGCAAATGCCCACGCAGTGACAGGAAACCCCAAGAGGCTGCTGAGGGGCTGGTTTGGCTTAGCTGATAAGTCAAAAACAGACAAAATAACACAAGAGCTAAAAATAGTGTTTTCCTGGGTAAACAGAAGATTCTGCCCTCCCAACCCCAGCCAAGTCAGGAGAAACGGCTGAAATAAAGGAATAACTTACACTAAGTGGAACTCCCAACAATTTTTCACATTCCCAATGGAATCTTTAAGGTAAAATGAGCTGAGTTGTAGGGGGAGCAGTGCCCACACTTCCCTCATCACTGATCGAGGTGAGCCTGGATGAACTGGCCCTGGGGTCACCACAGATCCTGCTGGGAATGCGGCTGTTCGTGCCCCTTGTGCAGGACATGGACAGTCCAATCCTGCCCTCCTGTGTCTTTGCCACAGCCAGCTCTGCTGTCGGGAAAATCCCCGGGGAAGGAGAGCTACAGGGCAAGGAATGAGGGAATGTGAGTTTGTAGTGCATGGATCTGCTCTGTGGAGCATGGAGGGGGGGTGAGCAGCATCCCACAGCACTGAATGAAACTCCACTACAGATAATGGAACTTATATTTATTTAACAGTAACATACAGTATATAAATAGGGTAAATACTTTAAAATATACAATATTTCACATTCGAACATTCGGTCAAAGAAAGGCAACTCTACGTGTGTAGCTAAAACTGGAACCAAAAGAACAATGCACAGAGAAAGAAGCCAATGGTGGGAACAGGCCAGGGCTGGAGAACAGGGATTGCACAGGGATTGCAGGAGTACAAAACGCCACTCCAGGGCTGGGCACGGAGGGAGGGACCATGGGAACGTCCAAGCGATGCTTTCTGTGTCCCCAGGGGGGCTGCACTGCCCACACAGCCCTGCCCTGCTCCCCTACACTGACAGGGAAGGGAGAGAGGGCAGGACCCCACCACAGCCAGGCTGGGGAGCTCACTGCACACACAGGACACAGGAGCCATTCCCTGGAATGAGATACTGGGAATTTGGGAATTCACAGCCTGGTGCCGAGCTTTAGGTGATGCTGTGGGATCTCCAGCTCCATGAGCCACACAGGGCACCGCAAAGCCCAGGAGGAGCTGCCCCTTCAGCTCAGGGTCACTGCTGAGCCTGTCACCCCAGGCCAGATCTGTTTAACCCAGGCTGATCCCACAGGACTCGACTGCAGAACCCAGGTCTGATGCTTCCCTGAGCACTGTGGCCACAGACTGGCCCTGCCTCTCACTTGCAAGCTCACCTGGGCTACAACCAGACATGGAAAAGCCAATTCCCATCACGGTGTGCCAGTGCCCCCAGGCCCAGCCCAGCCGTGGATCAAACCTGTGTGACCCCAATGAGCCCCTGGCAAAGGAACACTGTGGGTGTGCAGTGCCCTGCCCAGCAGTGCCAGCCCCTCACAGCACCCCAGAGCAGCTCCCCTGCCATCCTCATGGACACTGCCACCTCCCTGGCTGCCTGGCCCAGTGACACTGCTGCAGGGGTGGCTCCCACAGCAGCCTGGCCCTGCCCAGCTGTGCCCTCGTGATGCCCAAATCCTTCCTGCCCTCGTGACCTTCCCACTGGCCAAATCCTTCCTGTCCCTTCCTCCCAGCCCACACACACGTCCCAGCTGACACCACCTCCCCCTTGCTGCTCTGCTCTTCCCTTTTGCTTGGCACAAGCAGCAAGAACTTCCCCGCTGCTGGAGCCCACTGTGAACCAGAGCTGTTGTGCCACACTGAGCTCGAGCCCTGCAGCTGCAGGACCTTCCCTGGAGCATCCCCACCCCTCCCCACCCACCATTCCTGGGGTCACTCTGGCCCCTCCACACCAAAACTGAGAGCTGCAGCATCACCAGGGTCCTGCAGGGCTCAGTGCCAACAGGGGCCACGTGTCTTCCTGCACATCCCTTGGCATCAGCTACTCCCTCGGAAACAGCCACAGCCAGAAACAGCAGCTTTTTGTTTTTCCTCAGGGAGTTATGGACTCTCCATCCCTGGAAGTGCTCAGGATCAGGCTGGATGGGGCTTGGAGCAACCTGGCCTACTGAAAGATTCCATGCCCATGACAAGGGAGGTGGAAAAACACTAAAGGCCCCTTCCAACCAAACCCAGGATTCAACTTTGAGTTCAGCTGCACAATTTGCAAATGATCTTCACAACCCCCACCTCCCTCCTTCCTCCTCCATGGACCCACTGTTACCACTTTGATGAGCTTCCATCAGGATACTAAACCCTTTCCAGGCAGCTTTCCCCGGCAGGAGCAGCCCAGGTTTGGAGGAAGCAGGAACAGCTGATCAGGGAAGCCACCCACAGGCAGAGCTGCTGCTGCTGCTGCTGCTTCTCTCCCAGCCACTCAGTGGAACTGCTTTGCCCTCCAGTGCCCACATCCAGCATTTACACCCTCGGGAAAGGCCCAAATCTGCCCCAAACCAGAGCCTGCAGCAAAGCTTTGTGTTCAGGCTTTGCCCCTCTAATTACAAAAGAAGAACAAAGGTTTAAAGCAGATGAGCAGGAGGCTAAAGACCCACCAGAGAAACTTCTCACTATGAAAGGAGCACACTTTTGTAATAGTTATCAACACTGTCACTTCTGCTTGTGGCCCAACAGTCACAAGAAGGGATTTTGGCAGGGAGAATCCAGAACAGCACCAGCTGGTCCAGCCCCCCAGGGCACTCCCCCACTGCTCCCACGGATGTTCCTGGCAGGGGCCTCACTCTGCCTCACTGAACTCAGGCAGGCTGTCATGAAGCACAGCCCAAACATTGTCCCTGGGCAAAGCCAGATGGAAGCACCTTAATTCTCCTCTGCAGTTTCTGTACCAGGGGCTTGGACCAATATTTGTTATGTTGACAGAAAATAAATCCCTGCCTAATTCCAGCTGGAATGGAACAGTCTTCTGCCCAGGAAAATCTGTGTGGACACCACTGGCATTCCCCAAACAATCCTGAACTGGCTCACTGCAGGAACTTTGTCAGCACCAACTGAAAATACTTTGTGGAAACAGAGCCTTCTCTGCAGCCTGTGCTTTCCATCAAACACCTGCACTTGTAGTGCAAACCTCTGTCCTGCGGCTCCTGCTCAGGGAGAAAGCAGAGCCCACCACTGTCCCACAGAAATGCAGGAAGGAGGTTCGGATCTGTTCCCTGTATTTACACACAGAGCTCTCTTGCACACCCAGGGCAAATGACAGCAGTGGCAGAATCAGAATATGGAGCAAAAACTCTGAATGAGGGGTATTTTCCGTTGGTTTATTTTCTGTTGATGCTAAGCCAGCTTGCTGCAGGTACAGGTCTCATATGGGGGGGGTCTGTGCTAAGGTTTATAGCAGCAACTGCTTGAAAACACCAATGCACTTCTGTGTTATCCTTCCCTGTCACTCGTTCCCCAGGTTAAAATAAGGTAAAGTTTCTCTCTCCCATGCACAAACTATGGAAAGAAGGAAAATCAGAGTCACCTTGTGTTTGGGAACATTGCATAAGGTGTAAATGGGGATATTTTCACTATCTGATCACAAAAAGAAAAAAATAAAGTTTTACAATCTTTAGGGCTCTCATTTTTAAATAATAAAAAAGTATGACAAAATAAAGGAAAGAACTTTGATAAAACTTGCAACTATAAAGTACAAACTATTTCTGACAAGCACAGCAGGACAGAAGCCTGCAGAGAAATGAACCCAGACTGAAATGCAACACAGACCATGGTAAACTCAGCAGCACGACTTCTAGAACTCAAGTAACAAACAGACATGATCCCTGAAAGAAAACAAAACTCCCAGCTGGGGCTGGAGCCCACCCAGCAACAAAACAGGCTGGAAACTGCTCCCCAAGTGACTTCAAACATCCCAGTGTGGGGCTTCCAACCTTGGACAAATGAAAAAGTGTGGTTCTTAAAGGTTATTTAATGGGGGAAATGAACCAAGTTATTTAAAGGTTGTTCTTACTCGGCAGGAATTGTTCAATTAAACTTCAATGTTCTTTAAAACTTATTTACTTCAATCAGTTTTGAAGCAACTTGAACCTCCCACATTCCCACACCAACTACCAGTTTCTTGACTCCTTGTCCCAGTCTGTTTCTGGTTTAATTGGCTACAAAAGTCTGATCTGCAAAAATATCAGCCCTAGAGGGAGGGAATGTGAGAGGCACTGCAAAAGCAGCAGGTGAGAGCAGCTGCAGGTGCAGGGCTGAGCAGAGGAAATAGGGCTGGGTTAGTACAAGATCCTCTTCCAATTCCCAGAGCCTTGTGCAAGGAGATGCCCACAGGCATAAACCTCTGGGAAGACTCCCACTGCACTCCCAGTTATCACTGGAGAGGAGGATGGTCCCCAGAGCTGCCATGGGGAGCACAGGGGCCAGGGCAGGGCACGGCCTCCCCTCCCTGCCAGCTCCCACGGACAACACTCTGCATTCCCTGCAAAAACCCACTCACAGGAAAGGCTCAGCTCTGCCCACACATGCCAAAGGTTCAGAACAGTCCACCAGGACAGTCACACCCTCCTGCTCCACCCAACAGTCCTTCCAAGCCTTAACTCCTTCTCAGCTACAAACCCAAGATTTGCTCATTTGAACCAAAGCTCTATAAATATATTACTTAAAAAAAAAAATAAACCACAAATGCAAACATTTACCAAGAAAGGAAGAAAAGTTACAGTGAAATGAGGCCTTGTTATTGTCTTAAATCAGGCAAGCCAGGAATTTCCTGGAGGAGGCCTGTCTGCTTGCAGTCCTGTTCAAACCACCTCCTGTCTATGCGTCCTCCAGGCTCCCCAGAATTCCCCTGTCAACCAGGTGTGCTTTGAGCGTGTTGAAGATGTGGAGCTGCTGGTCTGGCCTCAAGGTCAAGAACTGCTGGATCAGTTTGCTTGGGTTGGGACCTCTGGAACACAAAAGCATCGTTAGCAATGGGGCACATGGCTAAACTCAGGGGGCTGGGGCCTCAAATGCAATTTCATCAAAATAATGGGTTAAATTAATTGCTGTATTGTCCATTCCTTCCACAGTTCTACCCAGGGAGCCTAACTCCATTTGAGATGTGGAAATGGATTCAAAAGGTACAATAGGCTGAACTGTAAACACAAAATAACACCCCAAACCTCATCTTTTTGAAGAGGATTGTGCATCTTATCAGCAGGTGCTCCCCTTCAAAACTCAAAGCAGCCACAGACAGACAGCTCCTCAGCTCCTTCAGCACATCCTTTATGTACCTGAAGGCTTTTTTCTTCTGTGCATGGCTACAGAATGCTTGGTAGTGCTGAAAAATCAGACTTTCCTGCTTGTTTGATGCTGGAAACCCTGTCCAAGATTCACAGTGATGCAGGAGGGATGTGGAGGAGTTTCAGTGGGACTGGAATAGCAGCCCATGGGAAACGAGGGTTGTGTTTCTAGCTCTGCTAAAGATCCTTCCCTCCTTCAAGCCCCCATTTTCTGTCTTGTATTTTCAGCTGTTAAATCCATGAGGGAGTACAACTGTCTCTCAACCCAAGCTTTGCAGGCCCCCAGGGCCCAGCCCCACCTGATGAAGCTGGCGATGTACACGTTCACAAAGGTGGCCATCAGGTACTGGCAGTCGAAGCGATCCATGATCCCCCCGTGCCCTGGGATGGTGTTGGCAAAGTCCTGTGAGAACAGAGGGATTGCACTGAGCACTTCCCAACACCTGTGCTTACTGACACTCATCCCCTCAGACCAAGGAAACATTTTTTTTATCTCTCCCTAGTTTTAGGAGTTTCTCCTTTATGAAGCTGGCTGTGCCTGAGGGGCAGCAAGGCTCAAGGCTCAACTCAGCTCTGTTACTCAAAGGTCAGGGAAGGCAAATGTTTATCTCCTGCCACCCTGCTTTAGCCTTTCAAGGCATCTTAACTGAGCACATATAAACAGTCACATATAAAACCAGCCTGCAAGACATCAAGGGAAACCTCATATTGCAAGATTTCCTGGCTGGGTCTTCCTTCCTCTACCTGCACCACAGCAGGGTTTAGAATATCACAGTTAAAATCTAAAGGTATCTTCCCATTCAGTGCAAAAACCCAGATCTGCTCCAGCTTTTTATCTGTGACTGAACAAACCTCCCCTCCCTTCCCTCGGAGCTCCGGAACTGCATCGAGTGGCAGCAACCACGTTGTGTTTCCTTCCCAAAAGGGAAATGACTTCCAGCATCCTCACCTTGATTTTGAAGGCCCTCTTAAAGCCACTGGCAAAGAAGCCTCCGAAGGGCCCGATGAGGGAGGCGAAGGTGGAGAGGGCGATGCTGTGGATCTGGAAGGGGTACATCCTCACTGTCTTCTGCAGGAGAGACAGCACAGCAGCGTTTGCAAAGAGAAATGAGAAATTTCCAGCACTGCCCACTGACTGCCCCTCTGTCTCTGCTCCCCAGGCTTTAGCTCACTTGGTTTTCAGGGGGGTTAATGTCCCATCAGATCTGGGATAATTCCTTTGGGTTCTCAATCAACAAGACACCACTACACTCCCTCTTTTTCCTGGATGCACCAACATCCCTCGTGATGTTCCTTTACAGACCATCAAAGCAAAGCCCTGCTCCCTTTCCTCAGTGTTGCCACCCCACTTGTAGGATGCAGTGAACAGAGAGGGTCGTACCCAGCCCACCACAGACTGCAGCAGCACGGGGATGTTGTACTCCTGCAGCTGGAACAGCTCGGAGGGCTCACAGTCCACGGTGAAACTGTTGGTGTCGTTGTTGAACTCCACGGGGCACGTGAAGCAGCGGTACCCAGACATCACATAGGACAGCTCCAGGGAGGCAGCAAAAGAGACAAAGGGAACAGGAGTCATATTTTCCTGAGGGATTTCTCAAGGGCAAAGGCCACACAAGGAGACCAGGGAGGAGGGAGTACTCCCCTCAGCAGCAGTAAAGGGCTAAAGGCAGAGGAAGAGCAGTGACCAGGCTGCACCCCAGGGCTGAGAGGCAGCAACAGCAGCCACAGACATGGCCATAAAAACAGGGCAGAACACTCCAAGAGTGTGGAATTCCCCACACAGCCCCTGAAATGATGCACAGCACCATCCAACAGCAGCAGAGGGAAAATTTCAAGGATAATTATTGTAATGAGCACATCACAGAGTTTAACAGGGACTGAAAACTTCCTCAGCTCTATGAGCAGTATCTGCACACAGCCATGGACCACTTCAAACCCTGGTCAGCAAGGAGAAGGTGAAATATCTGACAGAGATTAAAGCCTGACTGCACATTTTAGACAAAATGCTGTGACCCTATGAAGGGAAGAGACCAGTGGAATAAGTACCATGATGGCCACTTACCAGCAATCCAAACAAAACAGTGGAAAAAAATCCTCCAATAAAACCCTCCCAGGTCTTCTTCGGGGAGAGCTGCCAGAGAGAGAGAGAAGGGGTAATTATTTACACACCCCTGCAGCCCTTCCTCACCTGTGAACTGCTGAGGCCAACACAAACTGGTGCCACCAACCCACAAATCAGAGTTTGGTCAGAAGCCGACCCCAACAGCTCAATCTGAAATGGTTCATTCAGTCACAGATGGACTCGATGATCTCAAAGGTCCCTTGCAACCTGAATGGTTCTATGATTTAATTTTATAGTCTCAGGGATTGGGATGCACACTAGGTTTAACTTGGAGACCAGATCCATAGCAGGCCACAAAGCAGGAGCTGGGGGAGCACAGAAGAAGCCAAAGTTCCCATTTTGTCCCCCATTTGGTCCCAAACCTTGATGAGCGGCGTGCGGCCGAAGAAGAAGCCGAACATGTAGGCCATGATGTCATTGCAGATCACACAGGAGATGGGGACAATGAACCTGCAGGGGCAACATGAAAACATTGGCAGGTGCCAGGGTCAGGCAATGCCAAGGCTCAATGAGCAGCTGCCATCCCAAGGCACTTCCATCACACCAACGTCCCCTCCTGCAGTGCAGGGCGAGGAACAAGCACGTGGAGCTCCCAGGGCAGTGTGGGGGTTACTCCTGTGCTGGTTGTGTGCCCAGAAGGGCTGCTTGAAACACATTTTCTTTAGGTGGGATGCTCCCCTCCCACCCCCTGGGTCACTGTTTCCTCCATTTTAGCAGCAAGCAGGAGACTCCCAAAGTGTGACACACTGAGGAACATGCAACCTTAAAGTGCTCAAAATTAATTCCTGGTGCTGCTGGTTTTGGCAAGATCCCCAAAGGGGTTCCCCCTGTGCACAGCAGCTGGACTGAGGTGGCAGATTCCCTCTCCTGCCCTTCAGTGCTGCTTTTACCATGTGCTGACAGCACAGCCCCACATCAGCACTTCCCCATCCATTTGGCAGGTGTGGGTGTCAAGGGAAAGCACCTACCCAGCCCCAGTGCCTCCTGAAAGGTCCCTGCACCCCACAGCACTTTTCAGATGTGTCTTTACAACATTTTTCTCTGATGCTCAAGTAGCACAAAGCAAGTCCTAAGTGGCTGAGGACTCACTCACTCAATCTTTTGCTTTTCTGAACAGGCTGGTCCCTCACAGGAAGCACCTTCTCCTTGGCCACTTGTTTTAGTGAAAGAACAGTTTTAACTCAAAACTGAGTTTTGAGATTTTAAAAAAAAAATATTAGGAATAAATTCTCTACTATAATGGTGGTGAGGCCTTGGCACAGAGTGCCCAGAAAAGCTGTGGACTCCCCATGCCTGGAAGAGCCCAAGGCCAGGTTGGATGGGGCTTGGAGCAACCTGGGCTGGTGGAAGGAGTCCCTGCCCATGGCAGGGGGTGGCACTGGATGCTCCTTAAAGCCCCTTCCCTCCCAAACCATTCAGTGACTCTATGAAAACACAGTCAGTGGCTGCAGAAATCAAACCAACTCAGAAGGCACAGCAATCTCACCAGATCATTCCCTCAAACAGGTTGTGGATGATGAGGTGTGACTGGGTAACAACAATGAGCAACGTCACGTGGGTCCAGCCAAACTGCAAGAGAAGAGAGCACATTGTCCAGCCTGCCCAGAGCCACTGCCCAGGGGCTCAGAGCTCCTCAGGACAGCTCGTGCACAAGGGTACCAGGGCACCTCACCCCTGAGCTCACCTATTATCTGTTGTTTGTTAACCAGTCAGACAAGCAGGACAAGCTGTCCTGTACTGAGTTATTTTGGCACCACGGGGTTAACACTGGTCTGGCACCTCCCAGCTGCCAACAAACATCTCACTGCTGAACTGAGATCTGGCAAGATAAGCTGGATTTCTGACTGGCAGCCACTCATTTTACAACTGTAGAAACCACACCAAACTCCCACAGAGCAGAAATCTTCTATACATTTTCCTGGATATGTGTGGAGTTTCTCCCTTTCTAGGGAACACCTATTTCATGGTTACTTTCCAAGGGATAAAGTGAAGGAAGCTGTACATTATCATCATTTTGGTGGGAAGTTACATTCAACTCCTAATCAAGACTATTTCTTTTGCCAGCTTTAATACAGGTACCTTGATATAGTGCACTATCTTATGTAATACTGTAATCTCCTAGGAGTTCTTTCGTTTTATACTGCATAGTAATTCTCATTGAGATCTTTCATCTGTTGTCTTTTGTCTGTTCATTTGTCTTAATAAGTAAATCATCTTTCATACATATATTTGATTTGCCACCATTAAAACCTGCAGGACAAAGTTGCAAAACTTAAATCATTGATAGTTTGAGACTAAGAATGGACCCAGCCACCCCTGGACTCCTCTCTCTGAGAAGGGGTTTAGAAAGCCAGGGAGTCTTCTCAAGCAGCCTTGTGCAGCCCTCTCAGCTTGCAGGAGGTTTCTTAATTGCATCCACAAGTGCAGAGAGAGGAGAATGTGTTTGAAGGGAAATTCAGTCAGTCAGCTTCCTAAAAATACAGTGTGTTCACAGTCACTTCTCTTCCAGGCAGCAGAAGCATCTACTGACACAGTCCTCCACACAACAGTTTCCAGGAGCCTGAATTACTCCTTCTTCTGCCTCCATCTGGGGGCAGACAGGCCCTGGATTTAACCTCACCAAGACCTGAATTAACCTCACCAGGCCCTGAATTTAACCTCACCAGGTCCTGAATTTAATCTCACCAGGCCTGGGGTTTAACCTCACCAGGCCCGGGGTTTAACCTCACCAGGCCCTGGGTTTAACCTCACCAGGCCCTGAATTTAACCTCACCAAAACCTGGATTTAACCTCACCAAAACCTGGATTTAACCTCACCAAAACCTGGATTTAACCTCACCAAGACCTGGATTTAACGTCACCAGGCTCTGAATTTAACCTCACCAAGACCTGGGTTTAAGCTCACCAAGACCTGGGTTCAACCTCACCAAGCCCTGGGTTTAAGCTCACCAGGCCCTGGGTTTAAGCTCACCAAGCCCTGGGTTTAAGCTCACCAGGCCCTGGGTTTAAGCTCACCAAGCCCTGGGTTTAAGCTCACCAGACCCTGGGTTTAAGCTCAGCAGGCCCTGGGTTTAACCTCACCAAGCCTGGGGTTTAACCTCACCAGGCCC
>VZRZ01003834.1:72071-91518 GCA_013398175.1 Climacteris rufus | reverse complement strand
GGCGGGGGGCCGGGCCAGCCCCGCGGGGCCGCGCTCGCCGTGACCTGGAAGGGAAGCGCCGTCACGGGATGAACTTCCCGGGGCCGCGGAAGGGCGCGGCGCGGCCGGGATGGGGCTGGCGGGCGGCAGGTGACGGGGTCCGCGTGGGCTTGGGGGGTGTGGGTGGGGTTTGGGTGAATTTGGGGCGGATTTGGGTGAATTTGGGGAGGATTTGGGTGTCTGCAGGCGGCTCCAGGCGGGCGGTGCAGCCGGGGGACTGCGCTGGGAACCGCATTTCGGGTGTCACCGGGGGGTGGCAGCTCCGAAAGGGCCACAGAGGGACATCCCCGCCCTTCCCCGTTTCCATGGGGAGAAATGCGGCGCTGTGGTTGAGGGGACCGTCAGGATTCTGGGCGGAGGTGCCGTGTTTGGGTTTCCTGGCGCTGCCTTGGAGCCTCCACGGGCGTTTAATAATCTGCCATGTTAGAAATCTTGAAATTCAGTATTAACTATTTTGGCCAAGTTCCTCAGGCCTTGGTTGTTTGTTTACTTGGCTCATAAAGAGCACAGCACTGCGCTGGTTTGTGCTCTTGAGCCATCGTTGTGGTGCTCTCTACACTGGGTGTGAAGCTCAGTGGAGTTGAACTTGGCCCTTAAATGTGAGCTTTGAGAGAGTATTTTATGTAAATTTGTCGTCAACAGCCTCTTTCTTGTTGGTAAATGAGGCACCAGGAAGGACAGGACACTTGTGCAAGTGTAAAATGGGAATAAATCCAAAAACCACTAAATAGCCTGGTAAATGAAGGGACAGTGGATAAGAAAAGAGAGCAAAAGGGGGCGGAGTAATTTCTGACACATTTCAGAAACGTGGATTTATTTTGGTTTTTCCCCCTCCTGCACATCTGCCCCCAGGCATGTGGGAGAGCCTGGGGGTGTTTGAGTGTTGTAACCTGAAAAACAGGGATGTGTAGGGAGCAGGGAATGCCACCTGCAGGTGGGTGGTGTTTCCATTATCGATGGGGCTAAAAATGTTTTGTCTGTTTTGTTTGTTTTGTTTGGTTTTTGCTACCAAAACAAAAGCCCAAAGTTCACATCAAATGGGTGAGAGATTAAGATCAGAAGGCTTTTATAAATGTCAAGTCTACAGCAGGAGGAACAAACCTGAACGGGGAATGTGCCAGCAATTAGCAGAGGGTAGACAAAGAGTTTCAAGAATTCAAGTGGACACTCAATATTTTGAGTAGATGCATCACCTTAGGTGCTAAAGAGTATTATGGAAATCCCTTCCTGTTGACACCGTTGGAATATGTGCATTTATTCTCTTTTATCCATACTTTCTCAGAAAGTAAAAGCACTGTTGAGGTTGGGAAGCGTGGGAAGCGCTTTGCTGCCTCTCCCCTGGGAATTGTGACCCTGGGCAGGGGGTGCAGACACCCAGGGCTGTGGGGAGAGGTGCCCAGCCCATTCCCAGCTCCGCAGGGTCAGGGGTGTTGCAGGACAGGTCCCAGCTCCATCCCCTGCAGAGGGGGGCTGAGGGACAGCGTGGCTCTGCCCCTGTCCCTGCAGTGTCCTTGGGCACAGAGCTGCAGGGCTGGCCATGAGAGGGCACTGGAAAACCCAGCAGAGCCCTGCCCTGCCCTCCCCCGGGCTGTCACTGGGTTTTGGTGACCTCACCCTCCCACCCGGTCCCCTGCCCTGCTCCCTCCGAGTCCCTCCCGCTGTCTCCCCGACGCCTCCATTTCATTTCCGTTCCCAGTGCTTGGCTTGGCTTTCTTTTCAAAATCGCTCTGTTGCAAAATATCCTGGTGGTTGAAAAGCTGCTTTGTTTAGCTCTGGTGTGGGTTTATTTGCTGCTGTCCCTGTTCAGAAATAGCTGGAGCTTGGATATCTCTGTGCTGGCAGCCTGAGCTCCTTGGGGAGTGAGAGCTGGGTTTTAGCCTGGGCACTACTCTGAATTTTGGTCTGGTTTGAAGCACAAGTTCTACCTTGATTCCAAGTATTGGCAAAGCCTGTTGCAGCTGTATCCATCTTGTATTTTAGGTTTAAAGTGAAATGCTAAGATCCTTAGTTTGAAAAGTTCTAATTTATGAAGAACAACCGGGATGTCTTTTGGGTAGCACAGCCTTGACATGTTGGTTTCTCTTCAGAAACTTGGTCCCTGTGTCTCAGACTCCACCATCCAGTTTGCTCTCATGGTTTTCTCTTCCCTCTTTCCAGGCTGTAGCTGATGCCCAGGCCCCCCTGTGATGATGCCGTCGCGGACCAATCTCTCTGCTGGGATTCCCAGTAGCAAAGTCAAATATTCCAAGCTCTCCAGCACTGATGATGGATACATTGACCTGCAGGTACAAAGTGGGGAAGGGAGCTGTAAAACCACGAGGATGGGCAGCCACAGCTTGGCATTGCACAGGCAGCTGCTTCTTTTTGCATCTCTGGTAGAGCAGCTGCAGCTCAGAGAGGGACAAAGCTGGGTGGGAGCCAAACCCTTGGCCCTTCTTCCCTCTGGAAGGCCCATAGAGCCTTCCTGGAAACAAGACTGGTTGTTTAACAGATGCATTCCTATGGAGGGAGGTGAGAATTGGAGCAGGTGAGGAATGGTGGGTGTGAGGGCTGGCTCAGCAGGGTCTCCCTGGGCAGGATTCCTCATGGAAGGGCCTTTACAGAGCCCAGCAGCAGAGCTGCTGCAGCAGTTTGTCCCATGTCCCTCTGCCAGCTGTGGGGTCACAGCTGTGCCAAAGTGGGAGGGGAGCTGTGCAGAGTTCAGCTGTTCAATATTTGGGTTTTTCCATCCAGTTCAAGAAGAGCCCGCCGAAAATCCCCTACAAGGCCATCGCACTGGCTGTGGTGCTCTTCATGATCGGGACCTTCCTCATCATCATCGGAGCCCTGCTCCTGGCAGGGTACATCAGCAAAGGTGTAAGTGTTCAGTGGCACTGCTGCTGCCAGTCCTGCACTGTCCCCAAAGCTGCCCTGAGCCCTCATGGACCACCAGGTGACAGAGGAAACAGCCTCAGGTTACCAGGGCAGCTCTGAACTCGATGTTAGGAAAGGCTTGTCATGGAGAAGGTTGTGAAGCTCTGTCAGAGCTGCCCAGGGCAGTGGTGCAGTCCCCATCCCTGGAAGTGTTCAAAACACGTGTGGATGTGGCACTTGAGGACGTGGGTCAGTGGTGAACATGGGGATGGTTGGACTAGGTGATCTTAAAGGTCTTTTCCAGCCTCAGTGATTCCATGATTCTGTGGTCATGTTCAGTGTAGAACAGAGCCAAAGGCCTGTGAGCAGGGAATTCATTCCCACCGCAGCCTTGCTGTGCCCAGAGCCCCATTCCCCTGGCAGCAGAGCCTGTGGATCCTGCAGTCAGCCTGGCTGGAGCAGGCTCAGGGCTGGAGATCTGCCAGGGAGGGCTGAGTTTCCTTGCCCTTCCCAGGGTACAATTCCATGTCCCTGGGGAGGGCAGATCCCTGTCCATTGAGGTCAGGATGCAGCCCAGGTCACCACTCCTGCAGTGCAGGTCGTGCAGGGACTGGGCAGGAGCTGCCAGACCCCCGTGTGGGACACAGCAGCACTTCCCATCTCTCTGTGGCTGGGATCCATGGAAAGGGGACCTGCTGCCCAGAGTTCTGGGTGCTTCAGTCCCTGCCCCCTGTGCTGTGGGGACTCAGGGTACAGCTGGCAGCTCTGCTTTATCTCTGTGGGACCAGCAGCCTCTGGGCTCTATCAGCAGCACTCCAGGCACTCCAGATCGTTGGGCTCGTGCTCAGCCACACCGCAGCTCCCAGCCCTGCCTGCAGATCCAGGGGGATCTGTGGGGAAGGATGAGGCCCCTTGAGGGCTTCCTGCAGCAAGGAGGAGATGCCAGGACAGGATTAAAGGCTCAGCCTGACAACAACTGAGATATTTCTGTTCTAAGGTGGATTTTTATTTCTCAGCTCTCCAGGCCTCGGGGCTGCCATACAGAATCAGGGGATGGTTTGGGTTGCCTTACCCATCTGGTTCCACCTACCCTGGGCTGGGATACCTTCCCCTAGAGCTGGCAGGGTGGGAGGGAAGGATGCAGGTGTCTGTCAGTGCCCTTGGCCGTGTGTCCTGCAGGAGACAGACCGGGCCATCCCCGTGCTCATCATCGGCATCCTGGTGTTCCTGCCCGGCTTTTACCACCTGCGCATCGCCTACTTCGCCTCCAGGGGCTACCGCGGCTACTCCTACGACGACATCCCCGACTTCGACGACTGAACCCTTCATTAACCCCACCCTAATGAGGCTGCTCAGAGCTGCTGGTTTCCCTGGACGCTGGGGCCTGCCAGGGCACGGCTGAGGTGTGGCCAGCACTGGTTCCTGGCTCTGAGGTGTTGCAGGTTTTCCAGTTTGCAGGGTGGGGGCTCCAACACGGAATTGACCAAAAGGAATTGCAAATAACTTGGGATTTATAGTGTTTTTCCTCTCGGGGTTACATAATTCTGCTTGCTGGGAAGTTCTTCCTGGGCGAGGCAATTCTTGCAGTTTTCCAAAAATAGATGAGCTGGTTTCAGCAGCAAAGATACTTGTTCTTTCTGTAAGTGTTTTATAGAGTTTATTTTAGTTTTCCATAAGATGGTGGTTATTGTTGGGTTACCTCTGCAGACAAACACTATAGTTAAATTCTGCCTTTGCCCTCTGTCCATCAGAAATGCTCCCAAACTACTGGTCCTGAGCTTGCCTGGACTAACTAAAGTGTGGTGTGGACAAGAGGGGGAAAGCAGCACTTGCAGGAAATGATTTGCACACTGTTCACTTGCTCCACAACTCCCTGTCAGACTGACCAAATTTATTTCCTCCCAAACACTTTCTTCCCAAGCGAGCTTTCCCCGTGCCACTGTTGCTTTTGGCAAAATCCACTTATCCTTCACAAGGACTGCTGTTGGATTTTGCTTATTATTTTAAACAACCAAATGGATACTGGGAGAAGGACTGTTATCCAGACCAGGACTCAAGTGTCTAAACACCAAAAATTTTGGGGTTGACTTTTGTGGATATTGGAGACACTTGAATTCCAGCTGTCTGTGTGTTTGCAGTTGTTTTGTCCTCGTGTAGACAATATGCTGTGCAGAACCGCCCAGACCAGTGAAGAAAAGTTCTCTGTGTAGTTTGTGCTGAACAAACCCCCTCTGGATTGCTTTGCCAGCTTTGGTGATGTCTCATTCAGGGAAAACAGTGATGGCTCCACTTCTGTAAGGTCAAACCTGCCTGTCTCCTGAGCTGGGAGCGTCTCAGTGTCCAGGAGAGCAAGTAGTGATGCAAGTGGATGCATTTAACATGAATAAAGTTCTATATTCTCTGTAACCATAAGATTGTCTTTCCCACCTTCACAGGTCTGAGAGTGCACTAAAAACTGTTCTGGGCTTTAGCTGCTGTGGCCTCCAGCTCCCAGGTGCTGCAGTGAGTGAGGCAGCAGCTCTGGCACAGCTCCAGCTGCTCCCAGCACCCTCGGCCTGCCTGGGGGCAGAGCTGGGACTGCTGCCCTGGGGGGATAATCCCAGGGGGGATCCCAGGGGATAGTCTGGAGTGGGCAGGTTCTGCTTCAGAAGGTCAGGAGCTGCTCACTGAACCCCCCAGCAGCCCTGGTTAAATGGGCAAAGACCTTCAGGGCCCAAACAGCCGTTCCCTTTGCTGGGCAGGGGAGCCCAGCAGAGTCTGAACGTGGCACTCCCGAGCTGGCCCGGGAGCCTGGGCTGGGCTGAACATTCCAGGAGAGGAGCAGGAGGGACTGCAGTGCAGAGCAGGTCCATGGAGGTGTCCATGAGGTCAGTGCTGGACAAACACCTTGCTCTGAATGTACTCCTAAAATTGCTTTTTTTTCCTCCTTCAGTGCTCCAGATTAAACCCAAACCCTGAGCCAAGTTCTTTTTTTAACCTACATCTTTTCCCTCATTTGTCTTAATTCCCTCGTGTGAATCCCAGTGCTGCACCCTGAGGAGTAACTGGTGGAATTAAGGATCTCCCTTTCCTCCTCTGAAGGCACAACTGGGCACATTCTCTCTGTGCTGCCAGCCCCAGCTCCCCAGACAGGGCAGGGGACACGTGCTGCTGGCAGCAGCTGGAATGTGTCAGCCAGAGCTGGGTCTGGCCAGGAGAGCGGCTGCTGACGTCAAACCATGAATCAGCCTCTATCAGGGGACAAGAACGTGGGTTTGTTTGGGTTTGGGGAAAGGGGAGAGGAAGTGGAAGGGAAGTTTAGATGGAAAAGCAAAGAGGGAGCGAGGGGGGAGGGAGAAGATGCTCTAAGTGGGGTGGACAAGATGCAGAGAGTTGGGAAGTGAGGGTCGCCAAAATGAGATAAATAAATGTAGAGAGTAGGAGAACTGGACTTTGATGATCTTTGTGAGTTCCTTCCAGCTTAGGGCGTTCTAGGATTCTGTGATTCTAGGAACATGCTGACATTCCTGGGGGAAAAGAATTAAGGAATGTATTTTTATTTGACAGAAGCAAAGTCCTCAGGCAGCACAGTGTGTAAATAAGCACAGTCTCTGCCCTGATACTCACAGGGCTGTGTGAGGGACGGCCTCTCTACCGAGACTGGTTTGTATCTAATTGGGAAAAAAGGCAAGAAAAAGGGGATTCTGACCACTGGAAATATGTGGATCCAGAGGACTTCATTCTTCAAGTTGACATCCTGCATTCAAAGCATGGTTTTTCTCCAAAGCAAAGTCTCCATGTCTATTAATTTCAATTTGTCAATTAATTTTACAGCTCTACTGTACCTAATAGCCAGGCTTCATTTTTTCTTGCAAAATAGCCTGAGTTTACATTCATTTCAGGAGCTTGGAAAACCTCACTGCACACTGAGTGTGGTCCCTGCGTGGCAGTGCTGCTGCTGGGGTGCAGGGTTGGGGCTGCTGGGAGCTCTCAGCTCTTTACCTGTTAAACGTGACAGGAGGATGAAGTTTTCCCCCCAGACAGGGCTGCTGTTTCAGTCTCTGTGCTGACACATTGCAATGAGATCTCTCCAGTTCTCCTCCCGCTCTGGCCACGCTGCACCTGCTGGGTTTGCACACCTGGCTCAGCTCCTTTGCTGCCCCAGCTCCAGATGTGCAGCTGCCTCCTCCCCTGGGCCCAGGTGCCAGAGGCTGCTGCCAAACCCACAGATCAAAGCTCTGCTCTCAGTTCCCCTCCTGGAAAATCCTGGCTCTTGTGGGTTTGGGGAGCCCTGACTGAGTCCCTGCAGCAGTGAGAACAGGAAAAGGCCTGGGAAGGAGTTTCTGGTTCTAGAGCAGGGCTGGAACGACAAGGCACTGCTGAGCCCTGCCAAATGAGGATAACACTGAATAGCTGTTCCCTTTATGGAGCATCCCCCATTCCAGGCAAGGCAGCTGTCTCAGGGAACAACAGTCGGCATTTATAGAGCCTGACGGGGTGTTAGTCTGCACAGAAGCTCTGCAGAAAGAACAGGCAGGCAGGTTCCAGGCTTTTCTCTGCTTTATGAGTGCTTGGATTCCCAACTCCTCAGTGATGATCCTCCATTGCTGTTGGAGGGTGTAGTTACACAAGTACCTGCTCAATTTAACACCTTGGAGTGGCTGGGCAGATATTTGGAAATGTGACTCTGGAGTCCTGTGGCCTGAGCTACCAGCAGTGCCAGAGAAATCCTCCTGCTGTATTCTTTATAAAAGCAAAAACTTCAGTCAATCTCACTGTTTTTCTTGAGTGAACAAAGCTAATTGGAGTTCCCACCTTCATCCCATCAGAGGAAACCTCTTGTTTCACCCAAAGCTGTGTGAAACCTCTTGGTGAGTAAACGGGGAGGAGGAGCCAAGGCAGCAGTGGAGACAGCGTTGGGTGGCTGCAGACATTACCTGCTGGGAGCTGGAGATGCAGAGTGGCTCTTTGCTCCTGGCTGGCAGTGGCTCCTTGGTGACAGCACCTTGTGCTCCCCAGGCCTGAGTGGGGCCTGTTCCCCTCCCCTCCAGGAGGCTCCTCAGCGCTGCTGGGCTTTGGCTGCCACCAGCTGACAGACGTGGCCACCACTGCTGCTGGTCCCAAGATCTGCAGTGGAACCCATTTTCTCACTTCCCACAGACACTTCCCCCCAGTCTGGCAGCAGATTTGTACCACATGGGGACATTGAAGGGTAGAGCCAGGGAGTGAAGCTGCTGCCCACACAGGAGCTTCCAGTAGAGCTCCACACTCAGGATTGCAGGGTGCTGCTGCCACAGGGGAATGGTCCCTGCCAGCTCGGGCCCTGGGTGAGGAGGTGGTAGCATCACATTCCATGCTGCTCTCTGAGCTCCTGGCTAAGGGGAGAGCCCATGGAAGGAGCCTCAGGGGCTCTGTCACATGGCAAAACCAGCAGGGATGGAGATGACCTCAGCTGTGGAAAGGAACAGTAGGAAAAGCCAGAAGCACCCAAGGCATTGTGTAAATGGTCCCATAAACCCTTGAAGGAAGAGGCAGGCATTGTGCTCTGTAGGTTGTCTGAAGTGATGCAGAGATGGGGAGGAGTTTCACCAGCCCAGGGATTGTGTGTGAGCCCTGAGTGTGGGGGAAGCCACAGCCCTGAAGGGATCCTCACCCTGTCCTGGGCTCTCAGTTCCTCTCTGGTTGAAGTTCCCCAGCAATGACGAGTCTCACACACTCAGGATTTTGCACAGTTCCATACACAGATCCATGTAAGGAGGCACAGAATCATTGGTTTGGAAAAGACCTTTAATTAACTGAGTCCAGCCATTCATTCCTGCTGCAGGGAAGCAGCTGCAGGCACTGCAGTGCAGTCCTGGGAAGCAGGTGCAAGTGCTGCAGGCAGCAGCTGTAGATGACTTGTGCTATAGGTGTCTTCTGGCACCACTGTTGCTCCTTCTCTCTGAGATTCTCCACGTGCTTGTGCTGGTGGAGGTTCCTGGGATGGGAGAAGAGCAAAGCCCATCGCTGGTTGCATGGAAACTTGAGTTTGTAACTCCCTGTTCAGGTTTTCTCAGCACTGGTTTCTATTTGCTCCCAGTTTTTTGGTCACCTCATCCTCGGGGCCTGGCTGGCTCTTGTCCTGTGTGTCTGGGGTGGTGTGAGGAGGCTGAGATGGGCAGCAGGGCACTGACCTTAGTCCTGAAAACATTTTAGTAGAAGTTGTGTGAACAGCTGCAGAAACAGGGGAGAGAGGATGTCAGGCTGTGCCCCCCAGCTGTGAATCCAGCCACAGAGCCAGTGCAGTGTGTGAACAGCACAAGGTGCAGCAGCATCACTGCTGCCCTGCTGCTCCTCCTCAGGGACACTCAGCCCGGCCTGCCTTTGCTTCCTGTCACCTGCAATTAGCCAAATTCAGCATCACTTCTCACAGACAGCCTCAGTACAGAAATAGGGGGGTTTTGTGGCATAAAAGACACGTAGAAACCCCTCAGGGCAGGAAGAAATGACTCAGCACAGCAGCTCTGTCCCTTCTAATGGGATTTGTGCCTGTGCCCTGCTCTGAATGAGCTTCTCCATGTGCCCTCCACACTCCTCCCCTTGTGCCTGGTCCTTCAAAGTCCCAGACATCAGCTCCTCACCCCTTCTCCTCTTCCTGAACCTCCCCTGACCCTTCTCTTGGGATGTTTGCCCTGCTCTTCCCAAGATCTCTACCCTGGAAGCACCTCCAGGCCTCCTTGGCTCATCCTGCCTTTCCAGGTGGCCTCTCTTCGTTGCTGTGTCAGGAGCTGCATCCCCTCAGCAGGTGAGGGAAAACACCCAGCCCTTGGGCCTCTCTGGCCTCCCAACCACCTGCAGACACCTTTGGTTTCCCTCTCCCAGCCCAGGGCAGTCCTGCCTTCACTTCCTGCCTTCTCAACCTGGTGAAAAGAAAGGTTCTTTGCCATTTTCCCAGGGCCCTGTGCTGACCCAGCTGTGCTTCCCCGCTCCAAGGCAGTCTCTGTGTCCCGCTGCTGTGTGGAATGTGGATGTGCACATGCACAGCACTTCCTCTCTCCTTCCTGAGTACACAAGCAGCTTGAGGTTTTTTAGGAATTCTGGATTTGACTAAAAATAGTCCAGACAGTCCAGCAAGGCCATGACAGATTCCTGCTTCCCAAGGGAGTTGGCTTTGTTCTGAGATGGAGCCAAGAGTCATGGGGGAAGAATTTAATTGTGGATTAGAAATTGTTATTTCCCATTGATCTAATTGACTGATTTGCTTCTCTGGGCTCAGACAGACTTTGGTTTGTGCTGGTTCAGGACTTGTTACCCTGAGGCCTTTCCTTCCCTGCTTTCTCCATGTCTAGGAAGGTGTTAAGAAACTCCTTTTAATCGGAAGGAAGGCAGTTACTGGGAGATCTGTTTTGCAGCCTGCATGGACTGAGCTTTCTTCTGATAAGAATCAGGAAGTGACATTTCCTTCCTCCACACTGTACTTGGATTGTGAGCCTTGCTGTTGTCCTCATCCCTGGGACAGTACAAAGGCTGCTCTGGCAGCTCCCCTCTGACAGCAACACAGATCCGTGAGATTCATGTAGAGCTTTTCCAGTTCTGCAATTACAGAGAGGAACAAAATTGTGATGGATCTTCTTTGAGAGGACTCTGAGCTCCTGTGAAACAGCGGGTTTGGCACTGAAGCAAAAGTTCTGTGGAGGAATCACCGTTTCATCCTGGGCTGTTAAAGCAAAGGAGAACAAATCCACTAGTCACCACTAATTAATTTTATTTTGAAATATTTACTTGGGCTGAAGTAGTAGCTGCTCTTTAGGTATTTAAAGGATTAGCTGCCTGCTAGTCTTTTGTGCCTGCAACCACTTATTTAAGCTGTTGCTGCAAATCATGCTGTTAACCTGTCATGAGAGGTTTTAACCTTCCTTCCCTTGTCAGTGGGAAATGCCTTGTGCAGATGGTCCTGCTGATGTGACTGTGAGAAATTAATACATCCACAGTCAGGTCTTCTGGGCTCTTCCCCCAGTTTCTTCAAGGAGGGGAAAGACGGAAAATGAATGAATGAATGTCATGATAATTGTCTCCACTGGGGCATTGCGAAGCCTCACGAGGGGCTGCAAGGAGTTTCGGGAACATGAGCTGTTTGGAAATGCATCCCAGCCCTGCCTCTGTGCTGTTACCAGGGCAAATAATTCCTCTCCCTCCTGCTGGCCTCCAGCAGCAGCAGTCCCAGTGCTCAGTGCTCCAGCCCGACGTTCCCCTGTGTTTGTCAGGCTGTGTTGCTCTGGCTTCAGTGCAGGTGGCCAAACCAAGCGACCCAAACCCACTGCCCAGGGGCAGTTCAGCCATGCAGGGGCATCAGTTTCTGAGCTAAAGCCATGTGTAAGGAAGGAAATGTCAGTGAATCTGGAAAAAAATCCTTGAAGAAAACTGAGAACTCACCTCAGCAGGGAGTATTTCTTACTCTTATGCATGTATTGAGTGTAAAAGGGAAGGATGTCAGGTCCTCAAACCTACAAACACTAATTAGCATTACCATATAATTTTATAACAGTTTTCATTAACGTGTCATTAGAAGAAGTCTGTCAGCTCCTATAATCCTCATTTTTCTTGTCTCTCAACACTAACAGTCCATATCACAGCATGACCTCTTCCCTGCTATTTTGGGTGGTTCTTTTCCAGACAAATGCCTTATTTGCTCTGTATTTGATACTGCAGGTCAAGTGAATCCTCTCTGCCTCTTACTGCACAAGAACAGAGGCAGGATTGTAACATGGCCAGTGCAAATGTGTGCCTAAAAATAGGCCAGTGGATGGTCTCCAACTTCAAACACAAAAAGTGCATTTGTTGGAAGTTTCTCTTTGTTGCATGACTGCATTTCAGATGGCTGAGGAGACCCTTCAAAGTTCAGCTCACAAACAGCTCGTGGTTTAATCCTCCCTGTGAACCAAAGGAGACTCTTTGACTCGGATCTGTGTTGGCTGTGCCACTGAAGCCCTGAGCTGGCAGGCAGCTCCTGTCACCCCTGGGGCAGGGGCAGAGCCCTGGGCAGAGCAACAGGCACATCCCTGCCCCAGCCCCAGCCCTGTGCAGCAAGGCAAACGATCTGGCAGTGGCACGAGGGGCCAGAGCTGCAGTGGCACCCTCTGGCACCAAGTCAGAGTGGCAGAGAAGTGGCACTTCGGGCAGGGAAGGAGTTAACCAACCAAAGGGCAATTTTCAGGGCAGAAGTTGGAGTTCATTGTTCCAGGCTCTCTGCGGATTTCTTTTTTGTCCTTTCATCTCTGATTCTTGGTTCTCATCATAAAAGGAGTTTCTAGTCCTTCCTTCTTCTGTTTTTATTTGGCCTGTGAGCCCCTCAGGCCTGTGCCTTCACCTGTGAGCAGGAGCACAGAGGGAAGGCTGTGCTGGGAGGGAACCATAAATAGAGAGCCTGTCCAGCCCTGTGGCATCCGTGCTTCTATAAATGCCTGCTCGGAGCTCCCGTGACAAGCCCTGCTTCAGCTGTCAGGGGAAGCAGGAACTGCAGTGACTCCACAGTCAGCTCCAGCTCTGGAGCTGCCCCTGGAGCTCCACTTTGGGCCCAGGTCTCCCTCTGTCTCTGGGAGTTCTGCTTTTGCTGTGTGTGTGACCATTGCCAACATCTGCCCAGTGGGACTTGGGCAGTTCCGTTTCAGAGGCTGCTTTGTACAGTGCTTGTGGTATAACCTATTTTGACCTCTAACTGGTGCCTCAACACCTCACTTGTTTATTTTGCCTTTATTTTGCCTCCCTTGCTAGGGGAGGTTGATGGTTGTGTGCCATTCCTGATGTCCCTGGGTGGTTTTGTGGCTATGTGCTCACACAAGGGATTAAATGAGTCACAGGGTAAAAGTAACGAGGAGGTCCAAGCCCATCCTTCCTCTCTGAGGACGTTCTTTGGGAGTGACCTGCAAGTGGGTTAAACCAGGGACTGTGTCTCTGCTCTCACTTCTCTGCTGAGAGATGAGTGAGCAGCCACGAGGTGCTGCTGCCTGTGCTTTGCAGAGGCAGCACCTTCACTTGAACTCCCAGTGCAGGTGCCTTAAGAAAACCTCTTTTATTCTGTGCTGTACCATTTCTCTAACGGACTTCAAAATTATTTTGTGCACCATGTCCACTACTTCCATTTTGGAAGCAGATTGTGGGAATGA
Source organism: Climacteris rufus (assembly GCA_013398175.1). Lineage (NCBI taxonomy): Eukaryota > Metazoa > Chordata > Aves > Passeriformes > Climacteridae > Climacteris > Climacteris rufus. The sequence goes on along the minus strand of VZRZ01003834.1, from coordinate 78,505 downwards.
GTTGCTCTGGTCCTGCCTGTCCACGGAAGCTGCTCTTTATCACCAGAGCTTGGCACAGCCACACGTGAGGTGACACAAGGTGGCAAATGCCAGCTTGTCTCCCTCCTGGAGACCATCCCTGCAGATGCCTCAGGCCTCATCCAGTGGGGAGAAGATGCAATGCATCAGAACTCCAGGGTGAGTGTGCCCAGGAGAGCAGGAACGTCGGGAACTGTCAGCTCGGGGCTGCTGCTGTGCCTCTGCTCCTGTCTCAGTCAGATGTGGCTCCAGCACCTCAGCATTCTGACAGGAGAACCTGGCAGGAAAAGAGACCAGGGAGGACACATGCATGCTGCTTTCCTGGCCCCCTCCTCTCCCACTCTCCCCAGGATTTAAGGGCTCTCAGCTCATTTCGGGGGCTGTGCTTTTGGGAAGCAGCCTGGGATGAACTCGGAGAGGTGACTGAGCCCATCTCCTCCACCTTCTGTCAAACACAGGCTTTGCCCCTGACTCAGCAAGTGAAATCTCATCTCTGGTACAGCCCTGAGGGACCAGACAGAACAGCATCAGGAAAATTATCTTCTCCTCCAGAGCAGGAGCTGCCCAGCCGGGTTAGTGTCACGGAGAGCATTCTGCAGCACTCTGCCTGCCCCCTGCTCCTCATCTCGTTGGGATGAACAGCCCATGGCCAGCGTGGCCTGAGAACACCACAGGGAGAAGGAGAGGGATCTGTGCTGGGGTGTTTGTGCTGCCCTGGCTGCCACAACCTCAGCTCCGTTTCCAAAATACTTTGCCAACCCGAAGGTGAAGGAAGGTCTCCTCTCTTCAAACGCTGTCAGACAGGAGATGTCAGACAGTCAGCAGGGATCCAACAGTTCTGCAACCACGCAGGTTTTTTTCTCCTGCTCACCTACTGATTTATTTATGATGTGAATTCAGAAACTGTAACTTTGCAGCCACTGCTGTTTCTGCCCCGCTATCCAAGCCCAGCAGGGCTCTGCCTCGTGGATCGCTGGCTCCGTAATTCGAGTGCTTGGCCTCAGATCCTCGGACCAAAAGCTCTTTTTGCTACCAAGAGCACTTTGCACTAATTAAACTTTATAAAATTCTTCATGCCTCCACTTTGCAGATGACAAACCAGAGAGCTGAGCTTGGCTGACAGAGCCGATGTTGGTTCAGCTTCCGAAATGGTTCTGAGAAAGAAACACATTTTTTCCAACTTTATTTCCATCTAACATTGGGGGAAGCAGCAAGTCATGGCTGTCCCTGAGACAGCAAGAAACTCCTGGGGGTCAGGAGCTGCAGGTGTTTCCCACCAGCTGTTCTAGACAGCATTTCAACCAAGGGCTGTTCACACTTGCTCTCCTCAGCTCACACAGCAGCAGCCCAGGGTCTGCCCAGCTCTGCCCCTCACAGTCACCACTCTGTATTCCAGAGGGAAAAGCAAAATAATCACTGCTGGCCAGTTGTTAACTTTTTTGCCTTATTTGGGGGAGTTTTCATTCACCTCCTAGGCAGCTGTTGAAATACCAGGGGGTTCATTTTTATTTTGTCTAATCCAGTAAAAGATCTTCCTGTTATCCATATACAGGAGTGCCGGGTTCCTCTTAATTCCTGGACTCCATCTGTGGGATTCACACAAAATCTGATGTGAGGCAGACTATTTTGTTTCTCTTGTTTAATGTTGTAAAAACCAAACCCAGAACACACCAAGAAAACGAGATTGGAAATGAGCTATGGATCCCAGCCCCAAACCAATTACACAGTCATGGAATGGTGTGGATTGGAAGTGACCTTGGGATCATCTCATTCCTGCCAAGGGCAAGGATGCCATTCTCCAGATAGCATCCCTGGATGTGAAGTTTTGATTTGGTCTTTTGGACATCCTGTGCTCAGATCAATGATTCATGTCCCAGTTGAGACAACACTTGGATTTAAAATGGAAATTTTCAGTAAGAGACACCAGCCAAAAATATTTCAGCGTTTAAATTTATGCCAGGAACGTCCATGCTGCATCTGAAGAAAACCCTGACCTGCAGTCCTGTCCTTCCCATTTGATCCCCACAGAGCCAAGAAAAAACAACCAAAATAAAGCTGGGGAACGTCCTCAGCAAAGGTTCCTGGGACTGCCAGGACAGTGCTGTGTCCCTGGCTCTGGAGAAGGACACAGCCGGGCTGGAGGCTCAACCGTCCCCCCCAAAATCTCCTTAGGGAGGCTTTTAGCTCCATGTGGGCACCAGCTCCCCACAAAAGCCCATCCCTGCTCCCTGCCCAGGCTGTTCTGGGGCTCACAGAGCTGCCAGGGCTCCCAGTGCCCCAGCACTCCCCAAGCAGTGCTACTGGGATTAGCCAGCACTGCGATATTTACCCTGCAGGGTGCAAATGCAATGTGATGACTGATAAGTACAAAGAAAAGGAGGAACTGGGATCCCAGAAAGGCAGACTTACAGGGATTTAGGCCAGTGAGGGCAATTCCAGGAGAAAGTTAGGTTATACATTTTGGATGCACAGGTATTTTACACTGGAGGAAGTGGGAAGGGTGGCATCAGCCTTCTGTAGGGACTCGTGGGATGCAGGATGCAGCAACACCTCAACTGTTCAGGTCAGTCCCTGAGTGAGCTTCCAGGAGCTCAGGGAATCTAGATAAGATGTAGGATAGCAAAGAAAACAAAGGGAATGTGTCTCCTTTTGGATCTCAGAAGTCTGCACACAAATGACTAATGACTGCTAATTTCTCTTGCTGCACTGGCATGAAGGATGTGCACATCCCATGGCTCCAATTCTTCCAGCTTTTTCATGGACCTGTGAATCATTCAGGCAGAGTGTGACAATGTTTTGATAAATACCTCAGTGCTCCTCACTACATTTTAATAACACAAATGATATATGCCAGTAATCCCAGTAAAATTATTTCTACTTCTGTAGCAGAACAGTGTGATGGCAGAAGATGGGCTCTGGCTCCCTGAACAAGTGAAATGCCAGGGAATTTTCTCAAACTTTGCAGCACAAAAGGCCACCTGGCAGGGAATTTATCAACTTAAGAGGAACAAAGGACTGAAAAAGGCTTTACTGGGTGTGAGTCCATGGTTCTGGGGAGTTTAGCTGTGTCAAATTCAATTCTTGGAGCACTAAATCCACATTTATCATTTTCCCCTGCTTGTCCTTGGGACTGTCATGGCCCTGAAGTCTTTATCTGTTACATTTCAATCTGACATATTTTAACTTCCCTCCTGCAGATCTCTTGCTGTATCACCCATATTTCCCTCTGCCAGCTTTCACTTGGGGAGGGCGGGTTGGAAAGCTGTACCACTCAAAAATCAAATAAATAGAGCAGTGTGTCTGCCCCCGATTCTGAAGGCAGGGAGACTGAACGTGCACGATCTGTCTTCTGCACAAACCCCTGTCAACAGCAAAACTGCTACAGCCCAAATCAATCTGGCATTACTGAAATGTCCCTCCCATCAGGGCTCCACGCTCCCCCTCCCTGACAAACAAAGGCTTTTAACGTTTAAAAGCTGCACTAAGTCCGTGTCCGTGTTTGGGACAGGGCCAGGTATTGAATAACGGCAAGGGATCGATACTCACAGCCAAGCCTTGTGACTTAGCCCTGCCCTACATAGTTCTCCATATGGTTCAAACCTTTTAGAAGCTTAACCAGGGGAGCATTGCAGTGAACGTGGAAAAAAATATGCCCAAGGATAAGCACAAATGCTCCAGAGGCCTGGTAGGGTCTGTGGCCTTAAAGTAAGCTCCTGGGTTTAATGGGATGGGATAAAACCCTCTCTGTGGGGAAGCAGGAGGGAAGAGGTTGGACAGCTGGTGAACAAACACTCCCTCAACATTCCTGGTTGCCAAACACTGCGCAAACAGCAACGCTTAAAGCAAAGACCTGAAAGATCAACAGAGAGCTGCAGGTTGGGTGAAACCCTGCAAAGGATCCCAGTGAGTGCCAGGGGTGCGGGGAGCACCGTAACCAAGCAGGGCCGGGGCTGGGGAGAGCAGCCAGGCCGGGAGCCGCGGAGGGCACAGGGGATGCGGGGAGAGCAGCCAGGCCGGGAGCCGCGGAGGGCACAGGGGATGCGGGGAGAGCAGCCAGGCCGGGAGGGCACAGGGGATGCGGGGAGGGCACTCAGCCCGGGAGCCGCGGAGGGCACAGGGGATGCGGGGAGGGCACTCAGCCCAGGAGCTGCGGAGGGCACAGGGGATGCGGGGAGAGCAGCCAGGCCGGGAGCCGCGGAGGGCACAGGGGATGCGGGGAGAGCAGCCAGGCCGGGAGCCGCGGAGGGCACGGGGGATGCGGGGAGGGCACTCAGCCCGGGAGCCGCGGAGGGCACAGGGGATGCGGGGAGAGCAGCCAGGCCGGCCCGGCTCCCGAGCAGCCCTGAGCAAGGGACGGACCGTCAGCTGATGGGTCTGAGCACTGCACGTTCTGGAAAGGGCAGGACACAAATTAAACCCAGTTAACGTCGTCAGAAGCCATTAGCAATGTCAGATGTTGCCGAGAGGGACGTGAGCGAGGCAGCGTCCGACGCTGGGTACCAGAGCCGCAGATGTCAGTGGTGCCTGAGAACACCCAGCTCCGTGGGCTGCGGACATCATGTCATATTTGTGTCACATTTGTGTCACATTTGTCCCAGCCCCCACCAGAAAACTGGAAATCTCAGAAAAGTGGGATTGTAGGACGAGGGTTGTGGGTGTGGTGGAGGTGTCATGGGGGACTCTGTTTAGCCTCCTCTAGGACAGCAGGACAGAGTCTTTGGCTGTGCCAGGGGAGGTTTAGCTCGGACACCAGGAAGAATTTCTGCACAGAAGGGGTGATTAGACATTGGAAGGGGCTGCCCAGGGAGCTGGTGGAGTTCCCGACCCCAGAGGTGTTTAAGGAATGACTGGATGTGGCACTCGGGGCTCTGCGCTGGCTGGGGTGGTGGTGAGCAGTCACAGGCTGGACTTGATCTCAGAGTTCTTTTCCAACCTAAATTATGCTGTGATTCTTTTTTTTTTTTTGGTCCCTAAACTCATTCTCCTATCATAAAAGTTGTATTTTTCCTAAAAAAAAAAAATAAAAAAAAAATCCAAAGAGAAAACCCAAAGCAAAGCACTGAGAGGGCCAGGGCTGGGGTCTGCCTGTGAGGCACCAGGCAAGCTCCAATTTCCAGGGAGGCATCATGTCAGATATGCTCCATGCACCAGCCAGAAAACTGTGGAAATCTCCAAACAGTAGGATTGAAGGAAGAGGGATGTGTGTGTGTGTGTGTGTGTGTGTGGTGGAAGTGTCATCTTTTGGGGGACTCAGGTTCTTCAGCCTCCAACTTCTGTTGTTCCTTAAGCTCAGTCTCCTATTGCAAAAGTCAGATTTTTCCTAAAAAATAATAATGAAACAAAAGTCAAAAAACCAAAGAGAAAACCCAAAGCCCCCAGCAGACCAGGGCTGGGGGTACCAGGCAAGCACCAATTTCTGGGGGGCTGGGGAGGATCTCCCAATCGAAGGGGTTTTATTTGGGGACCTCATCAATATCCATCAATATCTGCAGGGAGGTGTCAGAGATGGAGCAGGCTCTGCTCCGTGGGGCACAGCAAAGGGAAAAGAGAAACCGATGCCCAGGAAATTCCACCTGGACACGAGGAAGAACTTTCCTGTGCAGGTGATCGAGCACCGATTCACAGAATCATAAAATAACAGAACACGCCGAGTTGGAAGGGACCTATCAGTAGCACGGATCCACCTCCCAGTGCCGCACAGGACATCCCAACAAGGCCACCGCGTTCCTCAGAACGGTGCCCGAACACCCCTGCAGCTCCGGCAGCCTTGGGGCCGTGCCCATTCCCCGCGGAGCCCGGGCAGTGCCCGGGGAGGCTGTGGCGTGTCCCTCCCGGGGCCACTGCAGAGCCACCCGGCCACAATCCCGGGCCATGTGCTGTGGGACGGCGCTGCCTGAGCAGCAAGCTTGGCCCACATTCCCCACCGCGGTCCCTTCAAGCCGCCCCACGCGGGATTCAGCGATCGGCTCTGCCCTGGGTCGCCCGTGCCCTGTGCCGGGCGCTTTCTCGCTGAGGGCACACGAGGCTCTGTCCCGGCCGGGCCGGGGCCGCCATGGCCGCCGAGCCCTGAGGGAGCGGGGCCGCGGAGCCATCGCCATCTTGTCGGGGGCGGAGCGGGGCCCGTCCCGCCCCGTGCTCTGCCTGCTGGGGCCGCCCGGCCCCGCCGCACTCGCCGCGGAGAGCGAGGGAGCGGAGAGCGAGGGGAGCGGAGCCGCAGCCCCCAGCGCCATTGCCGCCCGCAGCCCGCCATGGCAGGTGAGCCCGTCCTCGTCCTCCCGCCGCCGCCCGCCCTGAGGGAGCAGCCCCGCGGCGCTTCCCGGCCGCGCCGTGCGCTCCGCGCTCTCCCCTCAGCGTTCTCCCCGCCGCGCTCGCCCCTAGCGCTCTCCCCGCAGCCTGCCGGCCGCTGTCACCGCTCC
>VZRZ01003834.1:9538-55048 GCA_013398175.1 Climacteris rufus | reverse complement strand
CCTCCCTGCCCGGGGCTGTCCGTGTCCTGCCTCCCTGTCCGTGTCCTGCCTCCCTGTCCGTGTCCTGCCTCCCTGTCCGTGTCCTGCCTCCCTGTCCGTGTCCTGCCTCCCTGTCCGTGTCCTGCCTCCCTCCCTGCCCGGGGCTGTTCCGTAAGCCGGGCCGGGCCGGGCCGGGGAGGCAGCACTTACACAATGCAGGCAGCAGCTGCAGCATAAAAGCGCTCCGGGCACTGTGCATCCCTCCAGGCTGCCCCAGCACGGCGGGAGCTGTGAGAGGTGGGTACAGCTTTCCCTTGCAATTCGCATCCCACTGGGGATGATTGCAAAAATTTGACTGCTTGGTGACAGCATTATTAAATAAGGAACTGAAAAACTTGTGTTTGTTAGATTTAATAGCTCATTTTGATAGCTTAAAGATTTGAGGACTTAATTTTTCATTTTCAAATTGTTGTCACTGTAAAAAGAGATACTTGCTCTTTGAAAAGTATTTGCCCTTTTCTGTTTATCTGTAAACTTCGTTTTCCTTTTTATTTTTAAAATGGGAAAAATTTAGATAAGATTAATGCAGTAAAAGATTTTAAGAAAGCCTGATCACAAAAGTACAGCATCTTGGTTATATCAGTTTTTGAAAGTTTATTAATTCCAAATCTAACTAAGTTATGTTAAATGGAGGTGAAATACTTATTTCAAGAGAAGCCTGATAGATAACTCAGTGTAAAACTTTCCATGTGTGTGATCAGTTGCTGGGTTTGTATTGAGCACTGGAGTCAAACTGTGCCCTTTCCAAAGGAGTTCCAAAGTAGCCATAGGAATGTCTCAGCCTTTGGGAAGGAGCTTCGTATCCAGAGTTGAAAAATTGGCACATTACCCCGATTTGCTTAATAAATGGAATTTTTCCTAGATGAGTCTCTAACTCCACCTTTGTTTTAACGTGATTAAAGTCTTGAAAAGAAGGGAGCTTTCATCAAAGTGCCAAGTCCAAGTACAAAGCAGGCTGAGAAAGGACCCAGTGTGTGCTCAGGTTGCTTTGAGGGCCATGAAGGAGCTTAACGAACTGTGTATTAATATCCATAATAACGTGGAGGTATTGGAATGCCCAAATTATTAATTCTCCACGGGGACACTGTAAGGACTCCATACCTTTATAAATCAAATTAATGTGTGCCATACACTTTGGAATGTGTGCTGAGCTCCAAGTAAGACTGTAAAGTACTTTTATGGGGAACAGTGGGGATTGAATTTTTATTTACTGTAAGTCTGGAGAGCTCTGCAGGTGTCAGTTCACAGCAGTCACTTGATAACGAGCTGTAAAATTGTCCTCTCCCACATTTTGTGCTTCTCTGGAATTGAATCTTCCAGCTTCTCCCATGTCCACCCAGAGTGCAGCTGGGATTCCCTGGGGAGGGTGGCAAAGGCACAGGAATTGGGCAAAACTGTTGCCTTTTGGAGCAAGAAAATGGGAGTGATGGGGTGAAAGGTGAGCGAGGAACAGCTTGGCCAACAGTGTTTTGACCAAACACACCTTCAGGTTGACTTCTGCTGGAAACGCTCATATTTCAGATATTTTAGTTTAGAGTCACAGCCTAACTAAGCTCTTCGTTAATAATTTGACTTAACCAAACTTGTAGTTGTTGAAAGCTGTGAAATCCTTTGTTAAACATCTAATTCAGCTGGATTTAAGTCCCCTTCTCAACGAGCTCATTCACACTGGAAGTTAATGGGATTTAGCTAATGTGCTTTAAATACACGGAAGGTTTGAGCTCGGCATAACTTTCCTGCTTGTCTTTGTGTAGACTTGCCCTAATAATGTTGGTCAGTTATTAAAACACCGTTCTGGATGGCAGTCAAAATACCAGCTACTTAAAAATTCATTAGTGCCTACAAAGAAAGAATATGTTTGTGCTTTGAAGAGCTGCTTTGAAGTGAAGTGAGAAACCTCTTAAAGTGCCCATCAACTCTTTTTAAAAGCTAAATTTAGTTTTCTAAAACTTAAATATTAGCAAGTTTTGGTATTTAGCAGCATTTTATTTGTCTCTGCTGCAGGTAAAGAGAAGTGTTGGCTTTTTGTGTAGTGTTAAGTTAAATTTGAAGGCTGCTTGCTCCTCGAGGATATAATTCAGTGGAGGAGGGAAATCTCCGTGGCATTTAAGGATGTGGTGGCGTTTGAGTGCAGCTTCAGTTCATGGGAAGAAGCTCAGGGCCCGAGAGGCTCCTGCTGAACAGAAATCACGAGTTCCCTCAGAGCAGAGAGGCTGTTTCAAACACCCTGAAAACTCCCTTGAAGACTGAAGCAGGAGGATGGTTTTTACATATAACAAGAGAAAATTAAATCTGGCTTCTGGACACCCTTTTTCACATCTGTGAGATGGTGAAAATCCCTTGGAAGGTAGGGAAAAAAGCCCTTTGGGCACTGCTGCATATCTGGACATCACAGTGCCCTGTCCAGGCACTTGGACTTGTGGTCTGCTTCTGCAGGCAGGACTTTGATTGCATCATTTAAGTACTTGTTGGGTTTATTACCCTCGATGATGAGATATTTGTGGAATTTTTTTAACAAGGGAGAACCTTTTTCATAGGAAAATACCCAGCAGCATTTTGGACAGCTCGGAGTAGCAAAGTTGGTGCTCTTTTTGTGGCTTGCAGTTTGGTCGTTACAAAACCCCGTGGTGATGTATTGTTTCATTTCTAACAGTTTCTCAGAAACAAGTAACTGCAATGTTTATTTATTTAAGCTGTGAAATAGGTGTGAACAGCTGTGCAGGCTGGAGAGAGAAAGGAGGAATCTTGTTCTAAGGTGGTTCTGGTATTAAAAACAACATAAAGGTGAGGACACAGATAAATACAGTGCCTGGAGCTGATGCACAGCAAACAAGGTCTGGCTAATAACAAAAAGATGAGGTTTGGGTTTCTGATATCTTAATGACAAAAAATCAGTACAAGTTTTGTGTGATGGGTGTAGCTAGAGCCAGTGGCAGTCTGGAGAAAGCTGCTATTCCATCATTAACTGGGAATTGCCTTGCTTTTGTGTGGAATTGTCTGGCCAGGCATGGCTGTGCTCTGTAGCAAACTTTCTATACTCGGAGCCTCTACAGCATTCCTTAATTGTGTGCACTGCCGGTCCCCCGGAGCTCTCCCGTGTCCCTCCTGGGTTTGGTGCGGTGCTTTGGGGAAGGAATTCCTGTCAGAACTGCCCGGGTCTCTTGGCATCCACCCTGCCACCCCCTGCAGCTGCCTGGGTGCTGCTGTGCCCATCCCTTCTCCCTGCTGCCCCTTCTCCTCCTGTCCTGGCCCTGGGAGCCCGGGGCAGCTCTGTGCCCTGGGCCGGCGCTGGAGAGCAGCGTGAGCTGCCTGGCCTAAACAGGCTTTTTTACCCCAAAGAAGGTCCCTGGGGTGTGGTTGGTACCAGCTGACATGTGTCACAGCTGGGACACTGCAGGAACTGCAGGTTTGCCCTCAGTTTCAGTCTGCAGCCTGTCCTTCCCAGAAGGAGCTCCCTGCTGCTCACTGCCCTGGGCCTGAGCGAGTGAAGTGGGCTTTAAAGCTGCTTTTACCTTCTGCTCAGGCTTGGTGCATTTAACAATAAAAGACCCTGATGTGCAGGGAGTCCCAGGTCCCTTTCCACATCTCTGTCACAGGTCTGTTGCCAAAAATACAATCTCAGACCTCGGGCAGGCAATGATTTGTGTTTAAACACATCTTGTGCCTGAGTTGCAGGGGTGCCAAAGGCTTGGCAGTGTTACAGGAGGAACTCCAGAGGCACTGCCTGCAGCTCAGGTGAGTCACCTCAAGTGTGACAACTGCTGCCTGAGCATCAGCTCTGCTTGCAGGAGAGAGTTGGTCTGTTCACATGAGTCTGACAGCTAATTAAAATAATAAATTGATGAATGTAATTAAGCAATGACCTTAATTTGATTCTGATCTCCTCAGTGTGTGCAACAGCCAAGGTTCTCTTGGCTCTGCAGCCGTCTGTGACAGCCAAAAGGTCCTGGGTGGCTGTGCCATCCCTCCTTGCCTGGGATGGTGAGACATGGGACATTCCCACCATGGTGCTCCTGGGAGCTCTGCCCTCAGTGCAATCCAGAGGATTGGAGTTGTTTCCAAAGCATGGGCTGGTTTTATAACCACCCTCATGCTTCCTGTACCAACATTTCCCTTGTGCAGCAGTGAAAGGCTCCCAAATTCAGGCCAGTCCCGATTTTGCACAGTTGGGGTGGGCAGGAGAGGCCCCCAGGTGCTGATCAGGGACCAGGGCAGGGATTGCCCCCTGTGCTGGGCACTGGGGAGGCCACACCTCAGGTGCTGTGTCCAGTTCTGGGCCCCTCTCAATAGAGACCCTGAGGGGCTGGAGGTGTCCAGGGATGGGAGTGGGGCTGGGAAGGGTCTGGAGCACCAGGAGGGGCTGAGGGAGCTGGGAAAGGGGCTCAGCCTGGAGCAAAGGAGGCTCAGGGGGCCCTGCTGGCTCTGCACAGCTCCTGCCAGGAGGGGCAGCCAGGGGGGTCGGGCTCTGCTCCCAGGGAACAGGGACAGGAGGAGAGGGAACGGCCTCAGGCTGGGCCAGGGGAGGCTCAGCTTGGACAGCAGCAGGAATTTCCCCATGGAAAGGGTGCTCAGGCCCTGGCAGGGGCTGCCCAGGGAGGTTTGGAGTCCCCATCCCTGGAGGTGTCCAAGGAACACCCAGTGCTCTGGGTGGATGACAAGGTAGGAATCGGGCACAGGTTGTACTTGATGATCTTGGAGGTCTTTTCCCACCTAAGTGATTCTGGGTTATTCTGTGTGAAGAGGAAGAAGGAGTACCTGCACCTTTCAGACTGGCTGGGATTCTCCTTTTACCCTTTTCCCCAGCTTTTATTTGTAGGTGAGGCCTGCAGCAGAACTTGGTGTTTGAGGGAGAGCGAGCCAGCCGAGCACAGCCACGAGGTACCTGATTTCCACTGCTTTGCAGACAGTGAAACGTCTGTGGCTGTGCAGCAGCTCCTGTCTGCACCTGTGGTTTTGGGGAGCCTGATACCAGCTCTAAAGTGCTGCAGCCTCATCACACAGAGCACTAAAGGAGGCTGCTGAGGTTGTGTTCAGTTTTTGGTGCTTATCTGCTTGGCTTTGTGCTGAGCCAGCTGTCTCCTGGCCTCCACATCAGCTGCACAGATCCATATGGAAAGTTTAAAGTATTTTGGTTATCACCGAGTGGTGGACCTGGCTCAGCTGGGAAATTTAGGATCCAGCTGGAATTTGAAAGACCCCTCTGGTTTTAGAAGGTTTTTGGTTTGAGTTTGGCAAATAATGGAATGCACAGAGCTGCTGGAGATCCTTTCACTTGGTAAAAACTGTAATTTTCAGGGCTGAAAGTCATGGGGGAGCCTGAGCTTCCTCCAGAGGGTTAATCTCTAGCTCTGCTTATTGCAAATGAGCTTTACAGGATTGACCTGTCCTGAGCATGAACTGCTCCCCAGTCCTGGTGCTGCCAGTCCAGCAGAACCCAGCAAAGTGTTGACTCTTCCAAGGGAGGTTTATAGAAACCCCAAAAGAACCCAAAGTAAGAGAAAAGCCCCAAGAAACTTGTCCATTGCCCAGGAATGTCACAGCCTGGAGGTCAGGTTGGTTTTGTTTTCCCCAGTCTTTGCTTTGCCAAGCTCTGGATTCGAATGTTAATGTTAAACACCCTCCCACTGGGCCTTTAGCACTGTGGGGATGAATTGCCATCACAGCAAATCTGATTTAGGGAATATTTTTAGTGTGGTTCAGCCAAAAACTATATCAAATGCTTTTAAAGAAAACAGTGCATGCAAGGGAGATGTCTGCATTACCTATTCCTTTGGTGAGTTCATGGCCAGTTTTCCCTCCCATGGTAATAAGCTCTTTATGTCTGTCTGTGCCTTCTGTCCTGCCTGAGTTAACCCTTGAATCTGCTTAAGAGATGAGCTTTCAAATTATTTTTTACCAGCTTGTGAAGTAGAAGCTTTTTGTGCAGCCTTTCATGGAACATGGGCAGATTTTCCTGCAGGGAAGCCTTTGTTGTGTACTCCAGTGGATGTTTTTATTTGTGGCAGAGGTTCCAGAGCAGAGACTTGGAGGCAGAAGCTGCAGGAAGAAAAAGAACACTTAATCACAGTCTTGCATTGTAGATCTCCATCTGTGATGGGTTTTATCTTTCTTTCTTTCTTTCCATGAACTTTGAAACGCATCCTGACTCGTTCAAACAAAATAGGAGGGACCTTGGGAAAAGGGAAGATGTGGTGGGTGCTCATGGAAATGAAGAAGGTGGTGATGTGTCAGACCAGGCACTGCCACCTGTTCTGTCCTCTCCTCATGCTCCAAATCTGGAGGGAGGTTTGTGCTGGAGAAAAGGCAAATATTGAAGGTGCAGAGGGCCCTTCCCTGGCCAGGAGGGTTTTCCTCCTGCACTTGCACCTGGATTGTCTCCTGCTGTTTGTCTGAGCCCTGCCTTATCTCCAGCAGCTCTTGGCCTTCCTGTGTTACTGCAGGGAGTTTGCTGTGCCAGGGTGAGCATTAATCAGTGTTCTGGTGGCAATTCCACTTCCAGCCTTTCCATTTGGTCTGAGGCTGCAGGTGATGGACTGTACTGTGTGTGCCTACCTGATGTTGAATGAGTTTTATCTCTTCAGGACTTTTCAGCTTCTGTTGGGTTGGATTTGCTACAGGGGCTGTAAAAATGCTTGAGTCCTGTGGTGCAGCAGGGCTCAGTTGGTGGACACAGGGCTGATAAGGAGTGCTATCTCCCAGATAGCTTTAGGCAGCAGAAGAGGTTATCTGCTTCACTTTGACACTCCTGACTGCAGAATAAAAGCATTCCAAAAAACTGTCATTATCATCTGTGCCATTAAGTGCAAGTTTAATTGCTGAGTAGAAGCGAGAAGAGCTGGGAAATTCATTCTCCTGGTTTTTCTTGGACCTGCCCCCCTGCCACAAACGCTCCCTCTCTTTAGGAAAAGCAGTGAGGCTCTTTCTGCTGGTTGATTGGGAGTTGCTTGTTTGGGAACCCTCATCCAGGCACTGTTGTTTTGGCTATTGTGTGTCAGCTCTCAACAATTCGAGCAAGGCAAGCTGTGCTGCTGTCCTGCTGGAATTCTCAAGCACAGTTCCGAGGAGCAATCCCATTCTGGAGAAGACAGCAGCCTCACTGGCTTGCAGGGCAAAGGAAAGCAGGATTGTAGAGTCTTTTCTGTTTTATCAGTGGAGATGCTGGTTAATGCCAGCTAAGCAGCTTATGGTGCCAGAGTGCCTTAAAGCAGATCCTGTGACTGGCAGGTTTCCTGGCTCCAGGTTTGCTGGCCCTTTCTTAGGGCAGTGTCCTGCTGCCTTTCCCTTTCCCAGTCCCAGATGGTGAAGCTGCCAGACTAAACCTCGCCTGTCTCCATCACTGATTTTCTTGGAGAATAAAATATGTCTACAACGACAGAAAAAGGCAGATTCTTTTCTTTCTGTTCTTGTGTGCTTGGAAGAAATCCCTCATGGCTCTACAGTAAAAGCAAACAAAAAACCCTGTAAAAATCCCGGCCCAGACCCCCCACTGCTCCCAGACCTTTAACCAGTACCTGTCCCTCTCTATCCTGAGCTGTGGTTATCCTAAAAATGGGAGTGACTGTTCTTCAGAATAAGACTGAGTATTCAAACCAGTCTTCTCCTTCAGTCTTAAGTTCAAGTGAAAAAGAATTATGCTACCTTAATATTTACTTTCATAAACAAGTCTTAACCCTTATTTGCAGGCACTGACTGCCATTCCATCTTGATTTAATTGGTGCTTCAAGCCATCTCGGTGCCCAAATAGTCTTTGTTATGTAAGTGTCTCTTGGAAAGTTGCATCTCTTTGAAAAGTTAATATCTCTTTCACCTCAAGGAACCAGAATTTTCTAGCAAATGGGCAATTAACAGCTATTACGAGGTTCTAAAAGATTAGTATTCATATATTAGTACAGTCCTGAATTGCCCTCAGCAGAAGAGCCTGTGTCAAGTTTAGCTATTATTGCAATTACAGTAGACAGGAGCTGCTGGCATTTCCTGAGCAGCATCTGGAAGGGAGGCTTAGGGAAAAACCCTGTTTTTTTCTCTCTAATACAAACCAAAGGGAATGTCCAGGAGCTGCATTTCCAGCTCTGGGTTTCATCTGAGCGTGTCATTAACTTGCTTTTGAAGTAACACCAGTGTGAGTGGGATCTGCTGTTTGAATGTGTTTCTGGCTGCAGAAAATTCCACTTTTTATGACTTCTAAAATACCATTTTTCAGGTTCTGTCCTGTACTTTCACTTGTAACTGAGCTGGTTCCATCTGCAGGTGTTCGCAGCTGCGTTTTTGGTTTCAGGCTCAGTAACCACAGGAGTTGGTTTGCTGCAGGATTTTTTATGCTGTCCTGTGGGAAGTTTAGGTTTGAATCTGTTAATTCCTGTTCTTTAGTCTTGGCAAATGTGTGGATGATAATGGACTGGCTGATCTGATTTGAGGAGCAAAGGTGGGAAAGCTACTGTAGTGACCCATCTGGGAAAACAAGAGATCCAGTAAGCTGTCTGCTCTTTCCTGTTCCTGTGCCAGAAGAGAAATGAAACTAATTAAAATGCACCAGTTTATGATGAAGCAGTTACTTCAAGATCAGCAGGCAGATTATTTGGAATGTTCTTCATACAACTGGGGTAATTTCAGATAAGAATATTCATCAGAAAGTGATAATTTTGGGTAAAGATGTTCATCAGAAAGGGCTGTTTCTGTCTGAAGTAGGCTCACTGAAAGCCAGGTGTGCATCACTGTTCATCCAGTCTGAGCTTCCTGGATGCTTCTTATTTCAAAAGAAGTTTGTTTCAAAGGAGAGATTCAGTAATACAGAGGTAAACCTGTGAGCAGCTCTGCAAATTTACACTCCTTGAAGAAGCCCAAGTCTTGTTTGCAGTCGATGTTCGGGTGTTCTGCACTGCTCTGTACCTGGAGTACAGGTGTGCTTTGTTCCCAAAAAGCTCCATGGAAATGGCTGTGAAATTGGAGAAAACCCAGGGTTTCAATATACTACTAATAATTGAAGGCCCCGAGAGAAGAATGAGAGAATAATCACAGTATTCCTGTTCTGAAATAATATAAATACCTTCAGCTTTATCTTTGAATGATAATTATCAGAAAGGAGTGATGAGAGTTGGTGAGTCACGAGCTTGAAAGGGAACCCAGGCTGTGGGACTTGTGCTTTTGTACATATATCTTAGGAATAAAAAATACCAATTTCTCTCTTCAATTGTAGGAGCCGTTGATGCAAACGATACCCTGATGTCCCAGCTGGATTACTGAGCACTTGTGTGATTCCTGGAGGTGCTGCTGTTTAAATAAGGAACTGCCCTTAGTTCTTGGCCTGTCAGCCCAGTAGCACCCTCCTGGGTGCTGCATGCAAGTCCTGGACATTCTGGAAACGATGGGGATTGGCAAGAACACCACTTCCAAATCGGTGGAGGCGGGAGGCTCAACAGAGGGGAAATACGAGGATGAATCCAAACATCCCACCTTCTTCACCCTGCCTGTAAGTAGCACATTCCAGTCCTGCACAGTCAGGCTCAGGGTCAATCAGTTAATTATGCTCTAATCACATTGTACAGACCCTTCATTTCCACATGCAGTCAGTGCAAACCTCTGCTGCCACTGGAGAGTGTTTGTGTATAAACACGGCCAGTGACACTGCGTGTGGTTATTCTGTGTTCTGCTGTCCTTCTGCAGCAGGCACCAGCCCCTGGGGGGGAATCATGGAATCACTGAGGTTGGAAGAGACCTCCAAGATCATCAGGTTCAGCCTATGGACTTCTGGCCCATCACCACCATGTCCACTGAACCATATCAGGAAGTGCCACAGCTGCTCTGGTTTTGAGCACTTCCAGGGATGGGGATTCCACCACTGCCCTGGACAGCCTGGCCAGTGCTTACCCACTGCTTCAGTTAAGACATTTTCCCCAATATCCAACCTGAGCCTGCCCTGGCCCAGCCTGAGGCTGTTCCCTCTCCTCCTGTCCCTGTTCCCTGGGAGAAATCCCGACCCCCCTGGCTGCCCCTCCTGGCAGGAGCTGTGCAGAGCCAGCAGGGCCCCCTGAGCTTCCTTTGCTCCAGGCTGAGCCCCTTTCCCAGCTCCCTCAGCTGCTCCAGCCCCTTCCCCAGCTCTGTTCCCTGCCCTGGACACGCTCCAGCCCCTCAATGTCTTGGGGTGAGGGGCCCAGAACTGGACACAGCCCTCGAGGGGCCTGAGCAGGGCCAGCAGAGTGGACAGTCACTGCAGCTGGCACAGCCCAGGTGCCTTTGGCCTCCTTGCCCATCTGGGCTCATGGTCAGCCCCTGTCAACCACCCAAGTTGCTCAACTGAGAGTAAAAGGCAAGGACAGGGAAACATTTGCTTGCCTTCTACTTAATCAGATTTTCAGTGGAATTATTCTGTTGTACACGTCACCTCTCGAGAGCTCTTCCAGCCAGTCTGCTGCTGCTTCCCCCCACCCCAAGCTGGCACTGCCCAGGTTTTCAGGAGCTGTCTTTGATGTCTTTAAGGAGCTCCATGTGATGCCTTTAGGGAGCTCTATGTGGTGTCTTACAAGTCTCTCTCTATCCCTAGACCTGCTGTTACAGAAATGATGACTTGCCATGCTCGTCATGTCTTCTGACAAAATGTCAGAGGCAGATGTCCAGTACCAAGGGAGAAAACTGAGTGACATGAGGTGTGATTGCAGAGAAAATGTTTATTTTAAAAGACCTTGTGTTTCTTTTTCTGTTGCATTTTTAAGGTTGTGATAAACGGTGGAGCAACATCCAGCGGCGATCAGGACACAGAGGACACGGAGCTGATGGCCATCTATACTACAGAAAATGGCATAGCAGAAAAGGTATGTGGGGCTTCCCTGCTAGGTGAGAACTCCTCCTTGCTCTTTCACTTCATGATTTGTCCACCAGTCTCCCTTGGCTGTGAGATTTCCTGTCTCAGCAGATCTGCTGACTTGCAGATTCAGATCAGCCCGGGGTGTTTTGGCCTCATGACTGCTGGTCACACACTTTGGTTGCAGCACACAGGGCATGACTCAGGAAATGGTAGAAGCAGTTAATGCCCTTTGACCTGGCACCAGAATTCATAAGATGCAATTTTTTGATTTCTTCATTGGCTTTTTGCATGGTTTCCCCAGCAAGGTCATTCTGCTCCGTTCGTCAGGTCTGAACCTCCTCTGCTTTCAGTCAAGGGAACTGGTGCTGTTGAGCACCTTCTTCCCACTCCCTTTCCCAATTTCTTCCAAGTTCCATCCAACCTTATGAGCTTTATTATTTTACTCCTTTTCTAGGGGCTGCTAATTATTATTGAATGACAGCTTTATGAATCAACTTCAGGTCATAAAAACCCCTGAACATTTTTTCTTAGGAAAACAACTGTATTTTAGCTATTCAGGAAGACCCAGTTGAGGCCTCAGAGGACACCAGTTTGGTTGAGATTTTTCCAGCTTTTTTCTCCATTCCATCATTCCCTAGGCCTGTTCAGTAACAATCCTGCAAGTAGAGATGGTGTGAATCTGAGCTTCTGTTTAAAATAAGGGTGAGGATTATGGTAAATCTGAACAGCACCTTCTTCTGTTTAATCAAACTGGCTTTTTGATAAAGCCTTGTCTCTGAAAAGCCTCAACTTGACCAAATTTTTCAAATGTTCTCATGGAAACAAGAACAAAACTGCCTTTGTTCCAAGCAAGAGCATCGTGATGCTCCTTCTTCCTTTGAGGCCGTGTTGGGCCAAGGATGACATCAAGTGATGCAATCAAGGTTTTCTAACTCAGACACCAACATTCACTGCTGAATTTCAGATTTCAGATATCCCTTGAACAGATGATTCTCCCAGAGCTCTTTCAGTGTTGGGTTTCAGCAGAAGGCTGTGAGTACCGTCAGCTTCACACTTGGTGAATCCCCATCTCCTACACATGGTCTGGCCCAGGGTCTCACACACATCCCTACAACCATCATGATCACACTGATATTCAGTAGACTGATCTTTGTTGGCCTGCAAAAGTCTTTGATGGCTGATTTTTGAAGCATGCTCAGGCTAGAGTGGAGAGACACAATCTGATAAAAGCCCTGAGCAGAAGGTGTTTGGGTGGAATTGTGCAATAAGATAAACGATCTCTAGACATTAAAGTGGTGTCTTCATGGCCTGGTTTTACCAAATGTGTGCTTTTCTCCCTTCTGCTTGATCCATGTGATCAGAACTGTAAATGATGGAGAATAATTCACCTTAAAGAGACCATGGGCTTTTGAGTAACCAAATCTACTTTGCTGTGGCTTACAGTGAATGAACAGGATGGGGAGGCCCTGGCACAGTTACCCAGAGAAGCTGTGGCTGCCCCATCCCTGGCAGTGCCCAAAAACCAGGTTGGACAGGGCTTGGAGCACCCTGGGACAGTGGGAGGTGTCCCTGCCCATGGCAGGGGGTGGCACTGGATGGGCTTTAAGGTCCCTTCCAACCCAAACCATTCCATGATTTTGTGATTCTGTGACCTGGAGGAGGCAGGAAAGGACAACAGTGATGTGGGGAGCAGAGTTTTATGAAGCAGGAGTTGATCTGGAAGCCATTGACTGGATGGAATTCAGTGCTGTAGAATTCAGTGCTGTAGACATTCTGTCTGCATCTCTATCTGTCTCCATCCCCCTGTTTACACTTACCAGAAAAATGGGGAAAAAGCACAGCATGTTCTGCCTTTGGCCAGTTACAAGTAATTAAAGGAAGGATTAGTGTGTGATGAGTATCTCCCTCAGGAAGGTGCAGGCCATTGCCAGCACTGCCCTGTGGCACACCTGGCAGGCCCCAGCACAGAGGCAGTGTTAGCCCAGCAGGCCCAGGCTTGGGATGCCACAGGGACAGTGAGCAGCCAGGAGGTGTTGGCATGGCCAGGCCTCACCTCAGTTCTTCAATTCCTCTTGGAATTGGTCAGTCTTGGTCTTTTTTGTATCTGTTCCCTGTGCCCATTGCCTGCTCGAGGCCTGGTCAAGGTGAGAGCTTCCTCTCCCAAAGAGATGTGAGTCTGCCTTTTGGAAGGAATGGCACACTATCCTGGTTGGTTTTTTCCCATACAACCACTTTGTAGGACAAACATTGCCATGACAATCATGCCTTGAAGTTTTAAATTATTTTGTTAGAAGATCTATAATGTTCACTTTCTAGAGGAGAACCAACTCAAATTGTTTGGCAGTTGTTGACCTGTACCCAAAGAGACCTTTCTCCCTGCCCTGAACCAGCTCAACTATTCCCAAGCCCAGTGTCTGCTGCTGTGTTTTATTTTTTGCAGACCAATTTAGGTGTGTAATCACAAATGAAAAGCTCTGAAAAGACTCATAAACTTGCTGCCTGTGCCATGGTCTGCCTGGTAGAAACAGGCCATGATTTCTGCTTTCCGCTGAGGAGGGGAGGGCAGGAGAGGAGAGGGGAGGTGGAAAAGTTAAAGAATGCACTTCATGCAACCTCTTCAGTTCTGTGAAGAAAAATAAGCGTTTGGCACCAAGTGGAACACTGGGATAGCTGCTGGATATTGGTTTGGCAAAGCTGGAAACAGTAAAACAGAGGCCAGAAGATGGGGTTTCAAGAGGCAAGGCCATAACAGTCATCAGTCTGCACAAATCCCTGAGTGGGTGCTCAGAGAACCTGGTGTCCATCACAAACCCTGACAATCCCATTGCTGTCCGTCCTTGGAAGGGGCTGTGCAGGTTGCCCAGAGCATTGTGGTAGATGTTTTATCCTTTCCCCCTGTAATGAGGTGGGAACTGTCCACAGTTTGTTCTCCTCAATCCCTGCTGCTCTTGGGGTGGCTCCAACAGGCCAACGCTGCTGTGATTCATGAGGCAAACAGTTCATTTCTGCTGAAGCTCCTCTGTTCCTGCCTCTGGAGCAGATGCTGGAACATCCTCCCTCTGCCTCTGGAAGTGTGTGGTGAACAAAGTTCTCATGTGGAGCCTCTGTTCCAGAGAAAGAGGGAAGGGATGGAGGTGACGGAGACACTGAGATTTTCTTTGTGGGTGTAACTCAGCTTCCACTCCAGGAGAGACCTTGAGGGGCTGGAGCGTGTCCAGGGAAGGGGCTGGAGCCCCAGGAGGGGCTGAGGGAGCTGGGGGGGCTCAGCCTGGAGCAAAGGAGGCTCAGGGGGCCCTGCTGGCTCTGCACAGCTCCTGCCAGAAGGGGCAGCCAGGGGGGATTTGGGATCTTATCCCAGGGAACAGGGACAGGAGGAGAGGGAACGGCCTCAGGCTGGGCCAGGGGAGGCTCAGGTCGGACAGCAGCAGGAATTTCCTCATGGAAAGGGTGCTCAGGCACTGGCAGGGACTGCCCAGGGCAGTGGTGGAATCCCCATCCCTGGAGATGTTAAAAATGTGTGGATGTGACACTTGAGATCGTGGTTAACGATGACCATGGCGGGGGTGCTGTGTTGATGGTCAGACTTGATGATCTTCAGGGGCTTTTCCAACCTTAAAGATTCCATGATTCACATTCCTGACTGTTTTCATGTGGTGTTTTTTAGAGGATTGGGTCAGAAGAGAATTTGTTCATTTTTCAGTCAATGAAAAACTGAAAAAAAACAAACCTGTTTGCTGCAAACTGGAGGAGGAGTTGGGCAGGAACAGTTTCCCTCACTGCTCTGTCCAGGACCTGTATCCTGGGGAAAGGATTGCTCAGTGCTTAACATGGTTTAAAAGAGTTCTGTGTAACTGGTGATTCCATATTTTGCTTTTCCACTGCAATACCCTCGACCTGTCCAGAGCTCTGTGCTCACTGGCACTCCCTAAATTTGAATGATCCCAGTTGGCACTTGTTTTCCCAACAGAAGGCTGAGGTGAGAGGGGAATGCCAAGGGTCAGTTTGGCTTTGCTGACCTTGTAGGTGATGCCAAATGGAGATTACCTCAGCATAATCTGTGGATGTGTTGGGATTTTTGGAGAAGCAGAGACCATTTGAGACAGTCACGAGTCTGGCAGCATTCCCAGTCTCTGTGTGAGGCAACTTCACGTGGGCCTGTTGTGTCCTGGGGTGGATTAGGGCAGAGCAGTTGTTGTATAAGGTAATTTTTGGTTACTTGATCTGAAATTATAAAACCTGACACTTCCTCCTGCTTTTGTTGTTGTACTGGGGCTTTGGAGCATTGTGTTTTTGCTCTCGGGAATTTCCAACCCAGAGAGTTGGAAGGAAATGATTCCACTTGGTTATGAAAGAGAAATGGTGGAGCTGGATCTTGTTTTAATGGAAAATCTGCAGGGATGTTGATGTGTGACTGTGTGTGGTCAGTTGTCCATTGGCTCTCTGGAACTGGGCACGTGGTAGGGCAGAGTGTGGTCTTGCTTAGATTCCTGGGGGACTTTAAATTCCTGGAGGAATTCTGCTGGACTGCTACAAATTGGTTGGGGATTAATTTGGTTGTAGTAATTAGCATTTTTCTTGACTTCTTAAATGGGTGGCAGCAGCAAAAATGATAAATACTTTGGCTAAAACTGTTTAACCAAGATGAAATTGAGTCAGAATAAACAGGGAGGCAATTACCATAATGAGGGTTGTTTTTGCCAGGGATTTTGGTCTATGATGCAGGGATAGAGCCCTTCTGCTTTGGAAACAGCCAGGGTTGGCTTTCCTATTTAGTTCTGATTCCTCCCTGTTTTCTTTCTTTGTTTATTTTTGTGGGTTTTGGTTTTTGCTGGGGTTTTTTTAACAGTCCTGTCATGATAAATCCATTTTTGGGCACCTTTTGGCTGCCAGATCAGTTCTATCATAAATCAGCAATTATAAATAAATAAGCAGGGAATGGCTGACAAAAGGGAACGTGTTGGGTACAAATTGAGGAGCTGGAGCTGATGTGAAAAGCTCTAAAATGTCACATATTAGCATTGCTTGGCAGTGTGGAACCAGTGTCTGGGAAGCTGCTGACAGTTCACATGCACTGTATTCCTGCTCAGCAATAACCTGCTGTCCTTGTGTGCTCCTCCCCTCTCCCAGAGCTCCCTGGCAGAGACCCTGGACAGCAGTGGCAGTTTGGATGCCCAGAGGACTGACATGATTTACACCATTGAAGATGTTCCTCCCTGGTACCTCTGCATATTTCTGGGGTTACAGGTATGTCCCAAAACAGAGACAGTTTTTCTCCTGTAACATTTAAAACTTACTGAGTATTTTTTTGTCCAGCTCATTGCATTTGTGTGTGAGAGTTTTATCCTTCCCCACTCTCAGATGTTTGAAGAAGGTGTGAAGAGGTTTGTTCTGAAGTTGATCACGCTGTGAGATCACTGTTGATAATGATCTCTATGAGTTTTCTGCTTATGCATCTGTGAGATTCACTTAAATATTTAATCTTATAAGCTGTTGTTAGTAAATAAGTGAGCAAAGGCTCAGTGGTGGCCTTCCCAAGTGGCATTTGGCACCTCTGGAGTTTAAGATTGAGAAAGATAATGGTTTAGACTTGAAATGTTGAATATTAAAGCTGCTACTGTAGTTATTTCAGTTCTCAGAGCATCATCCTGGACCTGGATGATGAAGCAGGGAGGCAACTTCTGTGCACTTGGAGTAAGAGCATGTGCTCCCTGCAGTGAGTAGAGCTGTCCTGGGCAGCTCAGCCACTCACTTGGGGGAAGCAGAACAGCTCCAGTTCCTTCTCCAGTGGTAATAATATCTGTCCCACAGGAATGCTGAGAATTTGGTAATATCTGTAAAGTATGCTGAGATCTCCAAACAAATACATTCCAAAGCATCCTTTTTATTTCTGCCTTTTCCTCAAGGACAGGCAGTTCCATTTTTATTTGTGTGTGGTATATGGTGAATTTGTTTGTTTATTTTGCTTAATTTATTTGGATTGAGAAGGAATTGATGAGTGCCTAGTTCCTGGTCCTTGGGAGCTCATTAGTGTGTGCTCCAGGTTCGTTTGTAAGCAGTGGATTTTCACGTGGGTGCACGTTCAATGAAGTTATTTCTGTGCTGCTCTGGGTTAGAGGCTGCTCCCAGCACACTTACCTGGCTGCCTGCTCAGGAGCAGCAGCTGTGCAGCTCTTTCAGTGACCTGTTTATCCCCCAGAAATTGGGATCCTTAACGAGCGAGAGCTCGGGGTAAATACTGGGCGAACAGCTCAGGACTGGGGAGCGAGCTTTGGTGGGGGTTGAAAAGCAGAAAGAAGCTCTGCTGATCCCCCAGAGAAGCTGCTGTGGGCTGCCTGTGCTGTGCTGTGAGGGTGCAGTGCTAACAGAGCCCTCCTGCCCGCAGCACTACCTGACGTGCTTCAGCGGCACCATCGCCGTGCCCTTCCTGCTGGCCGATGCCATGTGCGTGGGCTTCGACCAGTGGGCCACCAGCCAGCTCATCGGGACCATCTTCTTCTGCGTGGGCATCACCACCCTGCTGCAGACAACCTTTGGCTGCAGGTGAGCTCCCTCCTGCACCCACTGCTGCTTGGGCACGGGGGTGCTGGGTGGCCTGGGGTTGCTGGCATCCAGCGCTGGGGGGTGAGAGGGTCGGCGTGAACACGGGGTGGCAGGGCAGGTACAGGGTGGGTAGGGAAAGCTTTTGGAAAGCTGCTCCCAAAAAAAGGTGGGTCTGAAAGAAGGCATTCCAAGGGTGAGAAAATACAGCAAGGACAGTAGAGAGAAGGAGGGAAACCCATGAGAAGTGTTCCTGTGGAAAATGAAACATTCGTACACGTTTGTTGCCTTGCTCTTTGCAGCTGAATTTTATTGTTCCCTGGTAGCTGTTTTCACACGGTTCTTTTCTGTAAACTTAGCCATGTTATTGTAGCTGTATCTTATCATTCACATTCCTTTCTCATGGACACAGAACTTTGATGAACATTTCCTTTGACCATTGTAGTTGAGGGAGGAAGAACTGATTTCCTCCAATGAGTAGTGATTTCCAAATGGATATAAAAAATAAAGAAGGTGGGGCGTGTGCCCTTCCTTCCTTTCCTCTGAACCTAGACACAGGTGTCTCTGGCTCTTCCTTTTGTGTGTTGCTGTATCACACCTTGGTAAAGAGGAGATAATTGTGGTATTTTTGTTGATTTCCTGAATGAAATTCTTGACAATATGTAGGTGGTTGTGATCAGTCCTACAGCAAATTGCATTTTTGATCCTGTAAAGTTAAAATTAAATTTAAATTAAATTTAAAAGGTAGGGAAAAATCATGAGGGTAACTTGTTACTCTCTGAACTGAGTCTCTGTTACCTTCCTGTACATGAAATAATTTGGTTTTATTTGTTAGTTGCTCTGAGTTGCAGGTAATGATCGTTCCTTGGAATTGGGAACACACACACAAAGGCAGGGATGCCTTCAGCTCTTCTGTGCTCTGCTCTCCTTAGGAGAATGGAAGAGCCCTGGGAGCAAATCCTTGTGTAAATCTGGTGTTGGCAAGAGGAGGACATTGTAGGTTCTACTAATATTAAAAAAAAATCTGTAAAAACCTGTGTTCCACAGTGGTGCACAATTGACTTAAACTTTGGGGATAACTAAAACCTGCAGAGTTATTTCTGCATCCTCTGGAATCAGCCAAACCAGAAGAGAAGTGCATCTTTAAGAGGATGCCCTCAGATGATTGCTGAAGTGGTTCTTGAGTCACTCTGTTCAGTTCAGAACAATGTGAGCTGAAATCTTGCCTTCCAGTAGAAAATGCCCAAACTCCCCCCCATATTTTTAAAGATTTAGTTAAGAATCAGAATCTTTAGGTGTCCCAGCAAGGTGCAGAAGGCAGAGCTGTGATAGATCAGCTTTTCATCTAAAAAATTTCCAAATATTCCAGGCTATCCAGTGTCATCTTTGGTTGCTGTTAAAGTTAGCTTTGGTTTGCTTTCTGGTCTTTTTCCTTTGACAAAAAACCAAACCTTCCTTACATTTTTCATGTCTTACTCAACTTAGTAGCTCACTCCTCTGTCTTGTATGAAAAGCTCACTCTGGTGACAAAACAACAGAGTGAAAACTGTTGGAAGAGGACATTTTCTTTCCCTGATGTATTTTCTTTCAGCAAAGACTCCCCAGAGTTAATCATCTTATTTTCAGCCTGATTGACTCTTTGTGCTGGAACCATAAATCCTCCAGCACCTTGTCTGGAAGTTTGTCATGTTTGGGGGGTTTTCTGCTATGACTGATCTCAGCTCTTTATTACTTAATACAAAGTGATTTGGGGCTCATTCAGAAAGAAAGGCACCAAAATGATGGTCCCATCATTTTGAAATTCTCTGTTCCTTCTGTATAATCCCACCCCTGCCCTCCATCCTGTTGGGATTTTTCCCTTTTCAGTGGCTTCCACTTGCACTGTACTTACATTTTGATGTACTTGAAGGCCAAATTGTGTTTGGGTCTTAAAATAGCTTGTGTTTAAGGAGAAAATTTCCATGCTTGGCTGTTTTATAACTATTTCCCATGTGATGGGGGGTTTATGTAAGGCTGGGAATGGGATACAGCAGCACAGGCCTCTCAATGAGATTTGAAAGTATTCATTGGCAAGTCTGTCAACTGCAAAGTATTTCAGCAAATAAAGGTTTCCAAAGATCAGATTCCATGGTTTAAGGGTCCTTAAAGATGGATTTAGCTCAATTATGAGGCGGAGCTCTGGTCAGTTTGGTACCCAGAGCAGTGGTAGGAATTCCAGCTATTCATGAGGTTATGTAGTCAGCCCAGAGCTCTGGCAGGGGTTCAGGGTAATTAGTGAGGCTGAGACTCTCAAACAATTTCCATCTGCCCCAGCCCTGCAGGGCTCTTGCTGTGCCCATCACTGCACTGTCTCAGCTTTCTCACAGCTGTGGCACATGTGAACATAATGAGACATTTCCAGATGACTTTGACTGCATAAAAACTCTTGTCTTCACAAGGGCTGGTGCCAAAATTGAGCAACTTGATAATTTAGACATGAAATGGAAATGATGTCCCACTCACAAGCTTTAGTACTTGAAGCTTTTGGTGCTCTAGCTGGCTAGCAATGAGTGCCTGGCTTGACATCCCTAAGTCACATTCCAACCTGCAGCTGTCTCCCAGAAAGAGACAGATCTTGGTTGGCTGATTCTGAGCAAGAAGTTTAATAAATTTTAAAGAATTAAATTATTTTTATTTTCCCCTGCTTAGGGGAAAAAAACACTACTTTGAGCCTGCTGGCCATTTTGTGACTATCCCAGTCACCTTTGTCATGTAAAGTCTGAGCAGAAGGCTGAGCAGGACATGCTGAGATCTGGTGGTTCCATCTGTGTGCAGGGTGTTTCATGTGGTACAGAACAACCCAACCCCATACAAGTGACTTCAGCACTGGAGAATGTGTTTGCAGTGTGTGTTTACAAAAGCACTGAGGGGGATGCTGGGCTGTGTAGGTGGGATGGAGCAGTAACAGCTTGTTACAGGTATTGCAGATCTTGCCATGGGCACCAGCCTGCTCAGTTTGCTCAATGAACCTGGGAAAATCAGGTGAATCATTCCCTGAGCCACCAGCCGTGGCTTCCCAGAGATAAAGCTTGGATGTGTGCTTGGAGGAACTCCCAGAGGGAATTATGTCCAGTCAGCCATGCTTGGATGGCTCATGGATTTTATGAAGCTTGAGTTTCTGCTGCAGTTCTCAGCATTTGCTGGGTTTAAAATTACCCATGACCAAACACCTTCCCATCTGCTGCACCTTCTGCATGTGAACTGCACAACTGCTGTTGGTAACATACTTCTGGTTTGATCTTTTTGTGCTCAGTGTGCACAGGGTTTTTTTCCCCACACTTTCCCTCCTTTGAGCATTTTGTGATGTTTATCTGAGCCTACTGCAGTTGGTGCAGTTCCTGCATGGTGTTTGCCCTGTAAAACAGCCCAACACTGTGCAGCCCATGAGCAATTCCTGTGTCCCACTTTGAGATCTGCTGTTAAAGGGAATCTCATTACAGTCCTTTAATGTCAATATTTATGGAATAGGGCAAGCAAAGTGCATCTTGTCCATGGTTAAGTAACTTCTGGATATTTGTGTTACACAAGCTGCAGTGGGTTCAATCCATACGTACTTGGTGCTGGAAGATGCTCTTTAGATCCCAAATCTTTTGGGAATTGTAAACACCAATGCTAAGAATGTCATCTCGAAATTCTTGTGGTGGTTGTATTTATTGGTGGTAGCCACTTGGAACATCTAATCTGCTCTTATCAGCCCAGCAGTTACTGACACATGCACTTAAAAATGAATATGTAAGTGAGTGCACTTGGAGTCATGCAGAGGGAAGGGGTTGAGCCTGCAGGCTGCACCTCCAGAGAGCATTTCTGCTGTGGTGGGGTGGTGAAAGCTGCGTGCTCAGCAGTCTGGTGCTCCCATCACAGTGTCCATCTGCACCCCTGTGCTGCTGAGTCAGAACTGACATCAGTGCCTGCTTCCTGGAATTACCTGTTGCAGGTTGGTGGTGTCGGGTCTTTGGCTTCTGAAGTCTCAGTATTGCTCTGACTGTGTTATTTTGGGGAGAAATCCTCCTATTTCCCAGTTTTGTAACTCAGTAAAGGGTGGTTTGAGTGCCCACCCAGCTGCACTGCCACCATGGATTGTCACCATGTCTCCTTTCCCTTCCCACCAGGTTACCCCTGTTCCAAGCCAGTGCTTTTGCATTCTTAGCACCTGCCAGAGCAATACTCTCTCTGGAGAAGTGGAAATGCAATAACACAGGTAACTGTCCTTATACTTGTTCAGGTTTAAGTGACAAATGCCCAGATCACGTGGACTGCAACTGCCAAAGCTTCTCATAGGGAAACTGGGAGTAATGACCAGGGAGTATGGACAGTTTCTCTTTTTACAGTGTTAAAATTGTGCCATAGAAGATTCCTAAAAATGTCCTTGTGGAGTTCTGTTTCTGGGGATTTTTTAGTATAAAAAATGTTGGCAAAAGAAATCTAAACGTAGCATAAATAATTCTTCTGTTACATTTGCATTCCATAAATGTTCCTTCCCAAGATTTGGAAACAGCAAGTCCAATTGAGTCTTTTGAAGCTGACTAGGAGGAAGTTTGAGCAATGTACAGCATCACCTCCAGACCAGGATTTTCCCCTGTTTAAATCATACCTGACAGGTTTTGACAAGATTTGGATGTTCATTCTCACTGTTTCTTTGCTCATGTTGTCATCCTGAAAGGTTTTAACTTCAGAGGGAAAATGTGGTGGTTGGGATGGGAGCATTTGCTTTAAATTGGGTTAGAAAGTGGAAATGACTCTGGCAGTTTTCTTTTCAGTGGGCTGTGGTTATTCAGTACCAGGGCAGCACAGGGAATCAGGCTGCTCACTTCTGACTGAAGTTCTTCCCGGGGCTCCTTTGTATTCTCTAATAATTTAATTTATATTATTTGTATGTGTATACATCTCTGTTGACTCACATTCAAAATGTGATTAATACACACCTTGTTGAAAGAAAATACTGCCTGGTAACCCTGGATGGCAAAGCAATTTTCCCCAACACTCTAGATTTTCAAAAAGAGCTTTGCTGCATCTTCCTCCTGAACCTTTTCACCTTCCAAAGAGACCAACTGGGGTTGTTACCATGGGTCAGCTCATTCAGTGAGTGACCTAAATAGGAGAACAACAAGCACTGGCAGTGTGTGATTCCTGGTGTGCAGCTGAGTAATTCTCCATTCATCTGTTTGTTGGAGTGGGAGGAGAATCCCTAATTGACCTTTCTTTCTCAAAGTCAGGACTTTTCCACGGTGGTGCAGTGGGTGAGGTGAGGGGTTGGCTCCTGGGGAACGTGAGCCTGGTGTGGCTGCACTTGCAGCACTGCAGAACCTGCTCTCTGTGCACATTGAGGCTCTTTGGTCAGGCACAGCATAAGGAGGGATTTCTGTTGTGTGGAAGGGGGGCACAGTGGCTGGGGAATAACTCCCTGTGTTTTCCCTTCTCTCCTTTTTGCAAGATATAACAGTTACAAATGGAACAGCAGAGCTGCTTCACACAGAGCACATCTGGTACCCCAGGATACGAGAGGTAATGTGGGAGTTGCCTTTAGCTGTCACTCTCTCCAGTTCCAGTTAAGTTTCTCACTTAATCATCTGTGTGTTCTTGTCTTTGAGTTGGTAATTTCTTCCTTCACTGCGATTTCCATTTGAATATATCCCTTTTACTCATTTCATGGAAGTCTTCATCTTTTCCACCTGTTCATTGCTGGACAGCAAATACAAGGAGTTAGTTACCACATTCCAAAAGACGTGCAGTGAAATGCTCAAGTGAGATGAAAACTCTTCTTGTAACTTTGATTTGTGCTCACTGGCAGCAGTTCAGCTGCTGCCAGACCTCTTGCCTGCTGTCCCTGTGCAGTGGGGCTGTCCCCTGGAAGGTGAATCCGCAGTTAGGAAATCTGGTTCATCCCCCAGTGCCTTAAGTTGGAGACTCTTGTGCTAAGACGTTGATTCTCCCAAGAGACTTGTGAAATACCTGGAACTCCTTCTCCACTCACAGCACTGCAGTGTGAAGCCGTGGTGCCCTGCAGGGCAGGATGAGGGCAGTGCCACGCTAGAGTGGCAGGTAGTGTAGTCCAAATGAAGGCGTGTGTCATGGAATTTATCTCCCATCCCGTTGCTTTGGGCTGCCAACTTTTTCTTAATTAAAAACAACCCCTCTCTCTTCCCCATGTTCAAACCATAGCTACATCCTGCCAAGAGCCCTGCAGCCAAGAGGGCTGACAGTCTCCTGAGACCACAACGCTGCTCTAATCCAGCTTCTAAGGAGCACTTGTGACCAATGCAGCACACACTCTGCCCCTAGGAGCTAGGAGCATCACCTCGTGGCGCACCAACCCTTGCCGTTCGATCTGAGAGCTTAAAGGTTAGCCTGGACCCCAGGTCTCCTGTCTGACAGTGTGATGTGCTTTCCACACAGCTTCCAGACTGGCCCACTGGTCTGTTGTGTAATAGTTTTGTGGAGAAAACCATAAGTGTTATGCTTAAGCAATAAGTCACTTAAACATAATGAGCTGTTTTATGACGAAAAATTTGCTGAGTTCTTCTGTGTCACTGAATTCTTTTAACTGCAGTTTGTAATCCAGAGCAGAAAAAGAAAAGGTTTGGCTTTGCTTGTCAGATGGGACTGAGCTGCCTCTCTGCCCTGTTGTGTGTTCAGATCCAAGGTGCCATCATCATGTCCTCGCTGATCGAGGTGGTCATCGGCCTGCTGGGGCTGCCCGGGGCTCTGCTGCGCTACATCGGCCCCCTGACCATCACCCCCACCGTGGCCCTCATCGGCCTCTCCGGCTTCCAGGCTGCAGGGGAGCGAGCTGGCAAGCACTGGGGCATCGCCATGCTGTGAGTACTGCTGGCTGTCCCTGCCTGGGGCCGGCTGGGGGCTCAGCAGCCAGGCATTTGGGAGTGCCAGGGAGAAGGCAGGGTCAGCTCGGCCGCCTCGGTGCTCCCAGCGTGGAGCAACACCACGTGCAGGAATGAGGGGAGGTCTGGCTGAGGTCAGCTGGCAGTTTGGGAAGGACAGCAGCAGCTCCAGAGAGTTGCCTGGAGAAGCTCTTCCCTGTGAAGAAATCCTTCCCTGGGAGGGTGGAGAGGCCCTGGCACAGTTACCCAGAGAAGCTGTGGCTGCCCCACCCCTGGCAGTGCCCAAGGCCAGGCTGGACAGGGCTTGGAGCAGCCTGGGACAGTGGGAGGTGTCCCTGCCCATGGCAGGGGTGGCACTGGATGGGCTTTAAGGGCCCTTCCCCCCCAAACCATTCCATGATTTTGTGATGCTGTGGCCTAGAGGAGGCGGGAAAGGACAACAGCTGAAGGTGAGGTGGAGAGCAGAATTTTACAGAGCAGGAGTTGATCTGGAAGCCATTGGCTGGGTGCAATTCAGTGCTATAGAAAAGATGATTTAGCACAACACCAGAAACATGAAATACAGTGAACAATTTGTAGGTTTGTGCTTATGTCTGTTTCTTATTCTGCAGCAGCAGGTGAATAGCACTGGTGGTACTGGTCCCTCTGTCGTTGCTTACCTGTGGCCAAGAGAAATTTGTGTGATAACAGAGGGCACAAGTATTTCCATCAATACCATCAGCCATAAGTAGAGAGATTCCTGTTTAGTGGACAAAAAGGTTTTTAGAGGGAATTTCAGGGCCTGGTGTGCGTGTGCCATCAGCTGTAGGTGCCAGGGAAATGGCAAATTGAGCTGAGTGCTGTGAAAAGGAATAAGTGAGGGAAACGAGTTGAAGAGAAGACAAAAGCTTCCTGGGAGATGCTGTGGATATCAGGCCAAATAAGGTTGCCAACCCCATTTTAGGGCAAAGGAAGGTGTCTGAAGCAGTTGCTGTATTCCCTGTACAGCACCCAACTGTGCTGGCTCTGGAAGCAGGAGGAATGCCTTGATGAGATCAGATTGTGATCTCACTAATCTGTTTGCACAGTACTTTGAACATGTAAAGTATTCTGTAAGTGCAGCTTATGATTAAAAGGGCTCTTTAATTCTCTTTTATCTTGCATGTTGGCATCATGAATATTTTTGTGATTCTATTATGTTAAGCAACTGATCCAAAGGAACATTTTATTTGCCTGTAAAACAAATTCTGTGCAAGTTGGGACTAACGTTAAGTGAATCAGGCAGATCTTTGAATTGGACATGGAAACG
Source organism: Climacteris rufus (assembly GCA_013398175.1). Classification (NCBI taxonomy): domain Eukaryota; kingdom Metazoa; phylum Chordata; class Aves; order Passeriformes; family Climacteridae; genus Climacteris; species Climacteris rufus. The sequence goes on along the minus strand of VZRZ01003834.1, from coordinate 29,511 downwards.
TGTAATTAAAGCTGACGTTTTGCAGATGGAAAAAAAAATCAATTTAGGAGTGGGATTTAAATATTACCCACTCAATAAAGTATTTCTGGCTTCTGCCATGCAAAAATGTGCACTGGATTGTTGAAAATAACCCCATAGCCATGGGGAGCCACTCAGAAGTGACTCGAGCTCTACAAGATGTGGCTCCTGACATTCTCTTGGCTGTTCTGATGAAATAAAGGTCCTGTGTTTGTGCCTGGCCCTGCAGGATCACCTGTGGCAGAGCTGGGAGGCTCTGTGAGCTGCAGATGCCTGTCCTTATCAGACAAGATTCCCCGTTTCCCAAGCAGTTTTCTGGCCTGGCTTGTTCCCTGGGTGCCAGGCTGGAGTGATTTATCCATAAAACACATTGCATTGTGTTGTGTGAAAAGGGGAATTATTCCTGACTTGGGCTTTGCTTGTTTATCCCATGAACAAACTTTCCTGGGCTGTTTAAGGATTTGGTGCTGTTTTACAGCCCCTCTGCTGTGTAGCCAATATAATATTAACTGTAGTAATAGAATACTCTTTTTTTACAATTCTGTACTAAATAAATAAAACTGCAAAGCTCCCTGTCCTCAGGGCTGGTGTGTGAGAGGGTGGAGCCCAGCTTTCCATAATGGATTTTGGGAGAGATGCTGGGGTTTCCTGACTGAAAGGAAAAGGTGCCTTTTGCTTTTCTCACAAAACAGTGAGGGCTGTAAATGCCCCTCCTTGTTCCCAGCTCTCTGTTGCTGGAGACTGAGGGAGAAGAAAACGGGTTTGTGTCTGACACTGATCAGAGACAGAAAAGGAAGAGAGGCTGAAAATCTGCCTTTTTTTTTTTTTCCAAGTCAGCTGATAAAAACATAATCTCAGATCTCAGCAAAACTTTGCTTCTTCAGACAGCTCCAGTCTTTGGGAGGCCCTTTCAGAGCTGGGTTGGCTCTTTCAGAATTGAGCAATGTGCCCTGGCTGCTTATTTTTCAGTCAGGGGGCTTATTTTAGCAGTAAAAATTAATTGGTAACGTATAGAGGAGCTTGGCAGTTTCAGTGAGGGGGGAAAATGCATAATAACTGAGGCATCTATAACTGATGAACTTCAATTGCAGCAGGTCGTGGGGGTTTGGCTCTATTCTGCTTCTTTTGCAGCTGCTCAGTGAAAGATGCATATAAAAAAATGGATTCTGAAGAATGGAAAAATTTCCCTGACATAAATTTTTCAAGTGCTTTGGAGCTTTATGCAAATTTTGAAATGTAAAAATTACTGTATACAGACCTCCAGTTTTCCTGTTTCTTCCCAATTGCTGGCAGCCAGTTTGTGCTTTACAGAGCAAACCTGGGTCACAGGTAGAGTTTGGGAGGAAAGAAGTGGGAGCTCCTTCCTAACAGCTGCTCAGCACTGGAAATCTTCCTGCAGTCTGGGCCCTTTTCCTGCTGCATTTACCTGTTTCCTGCTGCCTATTTCTGCAGCCTTTCAGAATCCAAACTCTGTTGTTTTGGCATTTGTGGAATAATAATTTATTTAAAATACATTCTCTTTTACTGCCTTGTCTTGTGCTAAATTAAAAATGTACTTTTATGTTTTGCATCTGAAGGGTCTGAAGAGGTTTGTGCTGAGAAGGATTTGTAATACATTGGTGCTAATGACATGTCTCTCTTGTCCCTCCTCCTTTTTTCTCAGGACTATTTTCCTAGTATTGTTGTTTTCTCAGTATGCCAGAAATGTCAAATTTCCCTTACCCATTTACAAATCCAAGAAAGGATGGACAGCATACAGGCTGCAGCTTTTCAAGATGTTCCCTGTAAGTCGTTGAACTTGTTCTTCATTTGGGAAAAAAAAAATTACATTTCAGGATATTTTTTTCCTTGGTTTCGATTTTCCTTAATAATCAAATAGCTCACAAAGGTGAGATAAAAGCTTAAATGGATTTATTGGAAACTTAATGGCTCATTTGCCATGGGAAATATTCTCTGTGCCCTGCCAGATCCCACTGTGGTGTCTGTGATGAGGAGCTGTTGGAGTGATGGAGAACCAGGAGGGGAGGGAAGGGGGAGAGAAGGGATGTTTGTGCACATGGGGAGAGCCTAAACTGAGCCCTCCAAGCCTAAACTGAGCCCTCCAAGCCTGAACTGAGCCCTCCAAGCCTAAACTGAGCCCTCTAAGCCTAAACTGAGCCCTCCAAGCCTGAACTGAGCCCTCCAAGCCTGAACTGAGCCCTCCAAGCCTTAAATGAGCCCTCCAAGCCTTAAATGAGCCCTCCAAGCCTAAACTGAGCCCTCCAAGCCTAAACTGAGCCCTCCAAGCCTAAACTGAGCCCTCCAAGAAGGGGTGGAGAGATCGTTACCATCTCATTTTACCAAAGCAATTCTCCTTTCCCCAATGAAAGGCTGCTCTTTATTCCACTGGTAAAATTGAGACTAATTCCCCAGTTTGTTTAAGTGCCCATTTGGAGACTTTCCCATTTGTTAAGGAGAGCAGAGACTTGCTCATGTTCCAAGGCTTTGGTGACAGCACCTTCCTTGGGGCGGGGGGAGCACCCTCTGGATCCCTTAGAGGATTTGCCGATGGTTCAGGCTGCAGCCCAGTGCAATAGATACTGAAGGGGAACTGGCTGGGAGTTATTTCATCAGCTTTTCTCCTCTCTCCCAGATCATTTTGGCCATTCTGGTGTCGTGGCTGCTGTGCTTTATCTTCACGGTGACGGACGTGTTTCCCCCGGACAGCTCCAAGTACGGCTTCTACGCGCGCACGGACGCGCGCCAGGGCGTGCTGCTGGTGGCCCCCTGGTTCAAGGTCCCCTACCCCTGTAAGTGTGGCTGCTCTCAGGAGCACCTTTGGCACTGCTATGCCCAGGAGTGGTGTTTCTGTTGTTTCAGAAGCACTGCTGCCTTTCTCTCAGCGCTGTATTCCTGATCTCTTGGGGATGCTCCGTCCCTGGAAGTGCCCAAGGCCAGGTTGGACGGGGCTTGCAGAAACCTGGCCCAGTGCAAGGTGTCCCTGCCCATGGCAGGGATGGGACTCCTGAAGGTCCCTTCCAACCCAAACCATTCCACAATTCTAACACACACTGATCTAACAACATCCTGGCTGGGGCTGATGGTTTTTTCTTGGTTTTCTCTTCAATTGATACCTTAAGGTCCCACCCAAGAAAAGCTGAGTTTCTGAAACTGGAATTGGTTAGAAGGCCCTTGCATGGTTTATCTGGGCGACTCTTCTGCTAACAAGTGACTGTACATACAGTGTGGATTTCCAGGGAATGGCTGATCTCTGTCCTTGGCAGATTGTTAATGTTCTACAATAACAAGGACGGGTTATTACAGCTCCAGTAGAGCTGCTGAAGTCATTGATTCTCATTGTCTAAAGAATGCCCAACTGTTGTGGGGAGTTTTTCCCAGCTTACTGCACTTCCCTGCCCCAAACACACCCATTCCTGAGTGAGCACAACTGTTAATGACATAAAAATGTCCTGACTTGCCGAGGGAGCGTTGGAATGGGGCCGATGGGCAAGTCAGAGAATGCCAGTCCCTGCTTATCAAAGGGCAAGAAAATTATTTACAAGAGAACACAAAACACTTTGCACAACGTTTTGGATGCTTGTATTTTTGTTTGCCACCTCTAAGTTTAAAGGTTGTAAAGGCTGGTTTTATGGCATGAGATAGAGTTGCACAACTGGTTCACCCTTCAGAAATTAATGGGATAGTAAAGGAATAATATTCTTCTAGACTAGAATTCTAGAAATTATTAGGAATACCACTGCATTGTGATGAGGCAGCTTCCTTGTGGTTTTCCATGTGCTTTGGTTCTTATTAATTCTTAAAAGAAACCACTTCTAAAGCAGAAGGTGAAGAATAGAAGCTTTTGGAAAAGGAGAAAAACTTCGCCACCCTGATTAGACCTTTCAGTTTTGTAAGGTTCATTCACTCTTGTGTGACTTGAAGATCCCTTTGTTGCAAGAGGCTCATCTATTTCAAAGAGATAAAAGCATCAAGGCTATTGCTGTGGAAAAGCTGCCAGGCTTTTCTCTGGGCTTAAATTAATCTTATTTTCTCTAGTACAAAAATTTGGAACTGGGAGGTGTTTGTGCAGTGATCAGAGCTGGTTTTTGCCCATCGTCTTTGGTAGACTAAACTTGTAACCAAAGACTGAGTTTTTGGAGCAATAATAATTAAGTGGCATTTGCCTTGCTGACCAGAATTGCTTTCTCACAAGCTGTAGCTCAAATTCCTGGTTCCTGAACACGAGGAATTTTTTTAGTGGGGTTTTGTGGTTCTTTGGGATTTTTCCAAGGGTGATCAAAGCAGTTGGTTTGGCGGTTTTCCCTTTGCTCCTTTCATCTCCTTGAACTTGCCAGACTGTGTTAGGGTGAAGGGAGTTTGTTGTTTCCATTAAAGATAAATAAATAGTGCCCAGGGCAGTGCCCATCCCCTGTGCTGGGCACTGGGGAGGCCCCACCTCGAATTCTGGGGTCTGGGTTGTCCCTCACAAGAGAGCCTTTGGGGGGCTGGAGGTGTCCAGGGATGGGAATGGGGCTGGGAAGGGGCTGGAGCACCAGGAGAGGCTGAGGGAGCTGTGGAAGGGGCTGGAGCACCAGGAGAGGCTGAGGGAGCTGGGGAAGGGGCTGGAGCACCAGGAGGGGCTGAGGGAGCTGGGAAGGGGCTGGAGCACCAGGAGAGGCTGAGGGAGCTGGGGGGGCTCAGCCTGGAGCAAAGGAGGCTCAGGGGGCCCTGCTGGCTCTGCACAGCTCCTGCCAGGAGGGGCAGCCAGGGGGGTCGGGCTCTGCTCCCAGGGAACAGGGACAGGAGCAGAGGGAACAGCCTCAGGCTGGGCCAGGGGAGGCTCAGGGTGGATATTGGGGAAAATTTCCCAGAAGGGCTGTCCTGGCACAGCAGCCCAGGGCAGAGGTGGAGTCCCCACCCATCCCTGGGGGAGGCTGCAGCCCTGTGGGTGCTCTTGGGGACGTGGGCAGTGGTGGCCTTGGCGGTGCTGGGGGAACAGTTGGACTCTGCTCCTTTCCAACCCAAACCATGCCATGATGCAATGAAACTGCTATCTGTTTTGAAGTGCAGATTGTTTTCTGGGGCAGGAGAGATTTCAGTTTTGTTCTCTTCACAGTTCAGTGGGGACTGCCAACCATTTCAGCTGCGGGGGTGATCGGGATGCTGAGCGCGGTCGTTGCCAGCATCATTGAGTCCATCGGGGATTACTACGCCTGTGCCCGCCTGTCCTGTGCTCCTCCTCCCCCTATTCATGCAATAAACAGGTTTGTCCAAACAACAAATGCTTTCAGTGCCTCGAGCTGCTTGGGTTTTTACTTTTTTTCCCCTTGGGATAAGACAGGAATGTGCTCTGAGATGAAATGTTACAAATTGATCAAACACAAGGGCCAAGGATCTGAAATCCAAGATGCAAATGACATCTCGAATTATTTTGTTGCAAATGGAGCATTGGAATCCCAGTCCTGTTCCTGCTGGAATCTGTGGAAGTTAATAGCACAATTTCCATAGGGCTAGAACGCTACAATTGTGGAATTGGGCTGGCATGTCAAATTCACATGGAATACAATTCAGAAATAAAGAGCAGCTCTGAAATTGGATTTGAATTTTTTAATATCATTTTCTCAATTGAAGAATGGGGGTATATAAGACTCAGTAAACAGAACTCAAATGGGTTTTCCAAGTATATTGGATCTTGAAACATGAATTATAATAATTCCATAATGGGACAGATGCCCTAACAGCCCCCCCATAACATTCAGCCATAAAGCCCCCTCTGAGTGAGTCTGTGCTTGTACAACCTGACTCCTGTGTTCCCTTTGGGATTTACAGAGGGATTTTCATCGAGGGTCTCTCCTGTGTTCTGGATGGAGTGTTTGGCACAGGGAATGGATCCACCTCTTCCAGCCCCAACATTGGAGTCCTGGGCATCACAAAGGTAAAGGTGCTTTCTGTGAGCACTCAGGGACTCGAGCATTTCCTCTCCTCGGGGGTGTTCTGGTGTTCCTGTTCCACAGCATGATCCTCTGCAGGAGACCACTGTGCTCTGTACCTCGTGCAGACATGTACAGAGCATTCTGAATGTACCTGACTGTACCAGCTCTTGTCTGAGGGAAATGCATTATTGAACATCAGAACCTCAAAGATCTTTTTATTCAGAGGCAGTTGAACCTCCATAAAGCAGATGCTGCTGCATAAACTGTCTATTGGAAAACCAAGGCAGCATTCCAGGGCTCTGGGATGGTTTGAGTTGAGGCATAAACACTCTAAACTCTGTAGAAATTGATGGGTTTTGGATGTCTTGGCTCTGAAAGCATCAGTAGGAAATGACTTTTTAATGCCTCACTTAAACACAGTAAAATACAACTTGAGGTCCTTGGGCTTTATCTCTGTTTGTCCTGGGACATGGCACTGACACGGGGGCTGCAGTCAAGGTAATTTCAGAGTTAAATGTACCCTGATGTTTGTTTTTAAGGCTTAGGGGGTTACATATTTCTTGTGATGTTACTCAACAAAATATGGAAGTGCTTGAGGAATTCCTTTGTTCACGTGTGGGACTGGATCTGTGCTTGGGTGCCTTGAGCTGGGAGGCCTTGGGCTGCAGAGAGATCTGCTTGATGCTGTTAATTTAACCTTGTTAAGAATATCTGCAACATTGGTAAGGGTAATTTATGCTGTAAATAGGTACATCCAGTTGTGTGTTTCACAGGAATCCATAAATCCTTCATATAAAGATAGAAAATGTGTGTTCTCCACTTCCAATAACTCATCCCTCTGGCCTAATCCAAAATAAATGATATCTTTATCTTCAGCCATTTTTTGTGCTGCACAAAGGATGATTCTGTTGGGTTTAGGGTGGAATGCAACACTAACAGCACCATCTGCTGTCTGTACCAGTTGCCTTTCAGCTGCTGATGGAAATTTCCTACAAGAAGTTTTGGTTAGAAAAATCCTTAAAGAAAGGTTTATTCTGTTCTGCTTCCTTTCTGATGTTGCTTCATAGGGGTTGAGATGAATGAACAGCCCTTTTTTTATAAAGAGCCCACAGAAATGAGAGTGCATTCTGCTCTGAACAGTAGAAAGTGAATGTTAAAGTGGCAGCTGTAGAGTGGAGTTGCCCAGTTGGGCTGTTCAGAGCACGTGATGGATCAGTGAATGTTCCTTACCCAGAGTGGCACAGCTGGATGGCTCTGCTCCAGCATTTTCTCTTGTTTCCCTTCCTGCACATTCAATCCTAAAAACTTCACAGTTTTTCTACTCCATTTTCTATCCAAATAGATTTTTGGCATGCAGATATTCTGCTGTTTATTTGGGAGGGGAAATCTTTAGTGCTGCATCATCCTGGTGGTCCTGTGGTAGCAGGGCAGCATTTGAAAAGCCATTTACCCCCTTGAAACTGGTATATAATTACACCTAAATTTAAATCTGAGGCTTCAGCTGGGTGTAAATGCTGCAAAGTCTTTGAGCCAGTCTGTGAGTGTTGTTTGATGAGAGGAGATCAATTAACTCTGATTAGTTGGAGCTAAAGCAGCTCGTGCCATAATTGTGAAATGGAGGTACCAGGTACCTTTTCATGCTCTCCAAAAGAATCACATGAAGTGTGTGTGCTGGGAATAAATCTGGAGCCTGAGCTAAATGCTGCCCAGGATGTTTTCAGTAGCTTTCCAGAGGAGCTTAATTTGTTTGCCTTGTAGTGATGGAGCATTTGCATAAATAAATGTCACTGTCATGCAGGTTTTCAAAGAATTTGCCTATTTCATGCAGGAAGATAATTTTAGAGCAAGATAGCGGTGGCTCTAAGGAAATTAATATCTTTATTAAGATAAATTCTGTTGTAATTCTGGTGAATACCCCAGTCAGTGGTGCAGCTTCTGTTTGCAGGTGAAGGATCTCACATGGCAGCCCAGCAGTGAGGAGTGTGGGGGAAGGAAGGAAGGACTTTTCCCCATATCAGGCCTGTTGTATCTGTTGCTTCTCATTTCATTCATTTAGCTCAGTCACCCATGAGTGTGTGCACACACACCAAAATTGAATGTTTCATTTTTTAACATTAATGCTCTGTACTAGGAGACCTGCAAAGGGCTTTGCTAGAAACCACCTTAATGTAAAGTGGGGAGGGTTATCCCTGGGGCAGCTCTTCTGGCAGTAGAACAGGGTTAAAATATCAACTGTTCAGGTTTATCAGCTACCACTGCAACTCAGAGAACCACTGACTGCTTGCATTTGGATGCTTAAAATAAAACTGGGAAGGAAGTGCAGGCCCTTGGTTTCAGTATTAGCACAGGCCTGATTTGCATGTGGCTGTGAATCAGCCCTGGTCTCTGAGGATGGTACAAAAGCAGATGCTAATCTCAGTCTAGAAATCGTGCACCTCCTCTTGGTAACTGTTCCATCTGTTCCTGTGTCAAAGGACAGCAACACATGGAATTTATTTTTTCCATTTGCCATCTCTCCTCTGTGTGGTTTGTTTATTTGTTTGCTTTCTCTCTTGTAGCTGGGTTGCACCACATTTCGTGGTTATTGTGGCTGTAGCAGTCCCAGATGGTTTTGGGGATGACTTGGTGTTCCCCAACCCCAAATGAGAGGAAGCAGTGTTGGGTTGCAGAGCAGCTGGGGCTCAGCTGAGCCCTCCCAGCCTTTCAGCACCGGAACGAGCCGAAAGAAAAACTGAATAATGGACTGAAAAGTGAGGTGTGGAGCTGGCCTGAGTGCAGCCTTCATGCAGGGCCCTGTCCTTGTCTCTCTGCAGGTTGGCAGTCGCAGGGTGATCCAGTATGGAGCAGCCTTCATGCTGCTGCTGGGCATGGTGGGCAAGTTCAGCGCTCTGTTCGCGTCGCTGCCCGACCCCGTGCTGGGCGCTCTCTTCTGCACCCTCTTTGGTAAGGGGGCACTGCTGCTCCTCTTTTGCACTCTGCTGGGGTTCTTCAGTATTTTGCCCTCTTTTTCTGAAGATAAAGACTTCTCTAAAAGCTGATCTTCCTTTGTTTTGTATTTAGGGATGATTACAGCTGTGGGTCTGTCAAACCTCCAGTTCATTGATCTGAATTCTTCTCGGAATCTCTTTGTACTTGGATTTTCCATTTTCTTTGGACTTGTCCTCCCAAGCTATCTCAAACAGAATCCCCTGGTCACAGGTACGTGTTCCTGCTCCTTCACATCAAAACTGCTTTTGCCTTGTGCTCAAATGCAAAGTCCATCAGGTACAAAGTGGTGCCAAGGGTCAGTGAGAAAAAATCCAAATTACGGACACAATACAAGCTGTAGGTATAGACAAGCTGTGTGTTCAGAGCAGAATTAATTGGGATGTTGAGACCTGAGTGGAATGTTTCAGTGGGATACAGCTGAAGTTTTCTTGCCTTCTCTGGGTACATTGGAGAGCAATGGAAGGAGGCAATTACCAGCTGGGCTGAAAGAAGGACTAAAACAGGTGAATGTGAGTTGTAAATGATGTTAAAAGATTAAGGGGGAACTCCAAGGTAGAGTTTGGAAGGGATTTGTTTAGGGGGTTGGCATTTTTTGCCACTCAGATGTGTTCTGAATGTGAATGTGAATTTTAATTAATTCATTTGCAGACTGTTAATCGAATTTTAGCTTCGGGGAATTAATGGGGAAGGTTTTCTGTTTTAATATTACCCTTCCAGCAGTGGTCATGACAGTGTGTGTCACCCACGATGGACTCTAAGGAAACACTTCACTGCTTTGGGTTTGTTTGGGTTTTTAAAAAAAAAAATTACTGACTTTTTTTGCTATCCCTCCAGACTAAGATTTAAGGGCATATCTGTCCTACTTTAAGTGGTTAGAAAAGCAGATCCTTCAAGCTTTATGTAATTCATGCAGTGTTCTTACATGAACTGGGGCTATTAATTCTTGCCCTTTTAAAAAGCAAAGATTTATAAAAAGAATTATCTAAGTCCCCACAGTTTTACAATATGAACGTTTCTCTTTTCCATTTTATGGTTTTCTACTTAGTTTAAATTAGTTATGTGTGCAGTAGGAACTAAAATGGTGTTTCATGACATTTTTGTGAGCAACTGAGAGTTCATGAAGTCAGATTTTGAGGAAGAACATCCCATGGTGGTTCAGTGGGGTAAAGTCCTGCTGCATCAATGCCCTCATTGTTTCCAGCAAATCCCTCACTGAACTCAGCAGCAAGTTTTCCTGCTTGTGCTGGGTGTGAATCAGCAGGATGTGGATATGGATGATAAAAACAAGTTTAAAATGCCCCATTTTCCCCTGTTCCTGCAGGAATAGCAGGCATTGATCAAGTGTTGAACGTCCTGCTCACCACAGCCATGTTCGTCGGGGGCTGCGTCGCCTTCGTCTTGGACAACACCATCCCAGGTGGGCACTGGGGCTGGCACTGGGGCTGGCACTGGGGCTGGAGAAACAGCAGCACCCTGGGCAGGACAGCACTGACTGAGCCTGGGGCTGGAGAAACAGCAGCACCCTGGGCAGGACAGCACTGACTGAGCCTGGAGCTGCAGTAACAGCAGCACCCTGGGCAGGACAGCACTGACTGAGCCTGGGGCTGGAGAAACAGCAGCACCCTGGGCAGGACAGCACTGACTGAGCCTGGAGCTGCAGTAACAGCAGCACCCTGGGCAGGACAGCACTGACTGAGCCTGGGGCTGGAGAAACAGCAGCACCCTGGGCAGGACAGCACTGACTGAGCCTGGAGCTGCAGTAACAGCAGCACCCTGGGCAGGACAGCACTGACTGAGCCTGGGGCTGGAGAAACAGCAGCACCCTGGGCAGGACAGCACTGACTGAGCCTGGAGCTGCAGTAACAGCAGCACCCTGGGCAGGACAGCACTGACTGAGCCTGGGGCTGGAGAAACAGCAGCACCCTGGGCAGGACAGCACTGACTGAGCCTGGAGCTGCAGTAACAGCAGCACCCTGGGCAGGACAGCACTGACTGAGCCTGGGGCTGGAGAAACAGCAGCACCCTGGGCAGGACAGCACTGACTGAGCCTGGAGCTGCAGTAACAGCAGCACCCTGGGCAGGACAGCACTGACTGAGCCTGGGGCTGGAGAAACAGCAGCACCCTGGGCAGGACAGCACTGACTGAGCCTGGAGCTGCAGTAACAGCAGCACCCTGGGCAGGACAGCAGTGACTGAGCCTGGGGCTGGAGAAACAGCAGCACCCTGGGCAGGACAGCACTGAGCCTGGGGCTGGAGAAACAGCAGCACCCTGGGCAGGACAGCACTGACTGAGCCTGGGGCTGGAGAAACAGCAGCACCCTGGGCAGGACAGCAGTGAGAGATCCCTGCTTTTGGTGTTGACTGCTGAACACCTGGAGCAGGCTCCTCACACCTGTCCTTCCTTTGTAGGTTAAGGTCTCCATCCTATTAAACATCTAAAAGAGCTGATAAAAAAGCAAACCAGTCTTCAGAAGACAGAGTAAAACTCTTTTTAAGATCCAAACCTCCTTCCATTCAAGAGGAAAAACTTGCCTCCACTTCCAGTTACAAAATAAAACAGATAATGTGTTTTTCCCTATTCCTGCCTCTTTGAAGAGTCTGGAAGATCTTTCCAGAGCTTTGCTGAATATGGTGGCTCAGCCTTGAGGTNTAATATAAAGATACCTATGAATATATATATATATATATATATATATATGCTTTTATTTTTGTCTTCTAGGAAGCCCTGAAGAAAGGGGAATACGGAAGTGGAAGAAAGGAGTTGGTAAAGGAAGCAAATCACTGGATGGCATGGAAACGTATGATTTGCCTTTTGGCATGAACTTAATTAAAAAATACAGGTGTTTCAGCTTCCTGCCCATCAGCCCCACCTTCATGGGATACACGTGGAAAGGCTTCAGGAAAAGCAGTAACTGCAGGAGTTCAGATGAAGACTCAGAAGCTACAGTATAGCCTTAGCTGAAATTATATTATCTAGTTGTAGTAAAAGATGTATTTGCAGTTTCTTGCTGATTAAGAAGCATTAAAATATATGTTTTGTATATCTGCATTTAAATTCTGGAACCAGAGCTGAGACGGATTTAAAAAAAAAAAAAAAAAAGAAGAAGAAAATTAAAGCTTTTCCTGTTGTGGGTGGTGGGAGCCAGGTCTAGTGTCTCTGGGGCAAATTCCATTGATTTGGGAAGTTGTAGATGCCTGTGCACCTAAGTCTGTTTATTTTAAATTGGTTTAGGTCCTGGAGGTGTGTAGGTGCTACTGAAAACCTTTTAATTTTTATGGTGATTTTCTGGAAGCCCTCAGTGCTGGCGTTGGGCACGGTCATTGCTGGCAGTGTTGGTTACACCACGAGATCTGAACCTCAGAGGAGGAAGGGGGGCAAATAAGAGAAAAAAGGAACAGTATTTCCTTCTAATCATGTCAAATCACTGTTTTCTACTCACTGATGGGCACATTCCATATTTTCAGCACCCTGGAAACCAGATTCAGTTGAGAGTGGCAAATCGTGAGAGAATATTCTGAATTCTCAGTAATTTCAGTGACACATCAGTGTTAAGACAGGAGATTTCTGGAACAACTTTGCCCCTCAAAACCACGATTGACTTGGCTGGCTCAGTGCCGCAGGAGCCACTTTATTTCAAAGCCTTTCTCATTTTTAAACGTTTGTTTTTTGTGCCTGGGGTGTGCCCACCTCAGCTGGGTGTCCGGGCGCTGGATCTCCGTCCGGGGACACGCGTGGCTGCAGTTTTTTCCAGGCTGGGAAAGCTGAACTTCAGGCAGGTGGCAGTCAGTTCAGTGCCTGTATGCAGCAGGATGTTTCCTGGACAGAAATGCTAATTGGTTGAGCAGTTCCAGGTAATTTAGAGCTGTATCCCTGCAGGGCCAGCGCAGCGGGGTCTGGGCAGGGCTTTGTGCTGATGCTGACACTGCATTGCCTCTCCCTCCTCTCCTTGGGCTTCTCCAGAGGCTCTTTCCTGCTGGGAACAGGGTTTGGGACAGCAGAGACACTACACCTGACGGCCTCACCCACTGGATGGTTTCACGGGTATTGGGTCCAATCAGGGCACCACTCAGATATTTTTTTTTTCCTGGAATAGTCTCAGCTCTGATGTTATGTGGGTGTTCATGCTCATCATGCATTCATAATTAACAGTTTTATTCCTGTTTAATGTTCTTACTATTGCAAGTTAGTTTTAGACTTCAGTGTGGCCCCAAAAGCATTTTCAGCTGTGGAGATCATCAGGGAAATGTTGTGTAATGTAAATTCAAGGCCAGTAATGCTCTACGGTGCTTGCGTTTTGTATTCCTGGAAAACCATAACAGTAGGTCCTGTAATTCCCTAACCTATTTATCAAAGTTTGACTACTGGACAGGAGCGCAGGAACTCTGTTTTCTCTGAGTCTGCTTCCAGGGGAGTTTGTTCTGGGTTATTGAAGCATGGACGGGTTGGGGTGGGGAGGGCGAAGAAGGAGCTGAACGGCTCAGTAGTGTAGAGTCGGAATGATTCCGTGGGTATCGTTCTCAGCATGCCATGGCTGTTTCCAGAAGCTGTTTTATCCTGCTTTTTCCATGTCCAAGCATGCTTTGTTCCTGCTTCGGGAACTTTCAGTAGTTTGCAGTCTCGGTGTCAATTGGACTCGAAAGCTGGTCGGAAGAGTTGTTGTGTAGTAGATGAGGTTCATTTGCCTGTGAAACAAAGTCATTTTTGCTCATTTTTAAATTTTGCCTCTCCAGGTAGTGAGGTGTTGGATGTCCAAGTCCACTTGCACGTGGTTTGAGTGCGGGGACCTCTGATCAGTGGCACGAAGCTTCCAAATTTCCCAACTTCATGTGCAACCAAAGATGTGTGGGAGACGTGGGGGAGTTAGAAATATCTCTGTAAAAGGAAAACAGAAGCCACCTCCATGGCTGTCCAGCCCAAGTGGTTGTAGTGATGTCAAATGCCAAAGTTGGTTATCCTCTGCAAGCTGAGAAAGGGAGATTTTTGTTTCCAGCCGTTCCCTGGCAGTGCCGCTGGCCCCCGTGTGCCCGGCTCTCCCAGCTCCTCCCTGCAGAGCTGTGGCAGCTCCAGAGAGCTGAGGGGTGAGAGCAGAAGGTGCCCCCTCCCCCTGGCTGAGGGAAAGCTGGGTGTGCTCTGTGTTGCCTCACCAGAGATGTCCAAGACACTTCAAATAACAGGGCAGCAAATCCAGGGATCCTCTTTCTCCCCCCCTCCTTTCCTGCAGCACCGAGCAGCTCCCCGAGTAGGTGCAGTCCAATAATCTGTGTCACTGTTGCATTTAGTTCTTTTTGTGACTTGTGCCCATTGCCCTGGCTGAGAGTGGAGCTGCCCTGCTCTGCCCCCCCTGCCCTTGGGAACACTGAGGAAGCAGTTGGGATTCCAGCCCATTTGTGTCCCAGTTTGTCAGTGTGACAACTCTCCAGCTTCTCCTGAAGGTTGGTGGTTAAAGGAGAGCCTTGGGCGTGGGAAGGACAGCTGGGATGTGCAGGGAAGGGTTGGCAGAGCCAGAGGCAGGACCTGGAGCACACCTGGGCTGAGGTGGGCCAGGGCAGAGCTGGTCACGGGTGCCTTGGGAAGAGCAGCTCCCCTTTCCCTTCCTGGGGCACCTGGAGCCCTCCCAGCGTTGCTTTTCTTTGTTAGGGAAATAGCTGAATTTAGCCCAGGTTTGTGCAGCTGCAGCAGCTGATTTTGGACCTTAAATCCTTCTCCCACAGTCCCTTTTCCACACCAGCATCCTAGTGGCAGCTGTGGAATTCCAGGGGAGCTGGATGCCCATCCTGAGCTGCTGGCAGGTGTGGTAAAGGATTAACCTGCAGGTTTGGAAAGCGTTAGAAATGTGTCGTGTTTGCTGGTGACGTCCAGGTGTAACCTGACTGTAAATGCAATACTGTATTTTCCTCTCTATTCTTACCTGCCTTTCAAACAGCCAAACTCAAACCACCCAGGGAAGGTGACACCTGAGAGAGGTGAGTTAAGAGGTGATGAGAAGTTTCAACCAAATTGAGGAGGGAAGGGCAAATATTCATGGTAGAAATATCATTTTGTCATATCAAAGATGGTATCAATGTATACAAACAAAACAACTTGGGATTTTTGTAATTGATATTCTCTTGTATTTTTTTTAGGTTAAATTAAGGATTCTTGCTGACACGTTGAAATACGTTTTCTAAAGCAAATACTTGCAAATTATACCTATAGAAATTTAGGTTTGTAGCTGACAGCTCTGACTGATTAACGTTGTCATATCGAGTGCGTTGGAGAGACTTCACCACGTACCTCACTCAGAAAGCTCAACCTTCTAAACCCCAAATTTGCTTTATTGCCTTTTAATACTGACTTGAAATATGACAACTTGGTTTGTACATGAATATTGCAGTATTTTATTTCCATATATTAAAAATAACATTTCCGCTCAGGATAACGGCGGCGGTTTTCCTGGGAGGGAGTGGTATGAGTGTCATGACAATGTCATGTGATGGTAGAATTTCTTCATTGACGAATCTATAGTAGTTGTGTATACTTTATTTACCCATGTTTGTGTTCCTGCCACCCAAAATGGGAGGGTTTTGTTGTTTCCTCGCTGCTGAGCCCTCAAGGCTCCTGGGGCAGAATTGGCAGAGAAATCCCCCACGGCCGCCCCGAGAGCAGCAGTGAGTGTGACCCATCAGTGCCACCCTGAGAGCAGTGAGTGTGACCCATCAGTGCCACCCTGAGAGCAGCAGTGAGTGTGACCCATCAGTGCCACCCTGAGAGCAGTGAGTGTGACCCAGCAGTGAGTGTGACCCAGCACAAGGTGTGGCAGTGCTGTCACTGGGTCCAGCAGCACTGCAGGCACTCCGTGCTGTGCTCTCAGGTGTCTGATGGAGACGCTGAGCCCTGGATGCCCCCACCCCCCTCAGCAGCCTGTGCTTGCCATGCTCCATGGATTGGTGTGTGAGCGCTTGTGTGAGACCAGCACCACCTTCATGTTGCTTTTTCGTGGCCTTCAACCAAAAGCGGCTTTTTTTTCCTTTTCCTTTCATTTTTTGGAAGGGGGGTGGGGGGGGTCACTCATTTCCCACAGGGAGGTCCCACCTGGGCACGTTTGTGTTCTGAGGCTGAGGGCCCTGGGGCTCTGTTGGGGTCGCTGGGGAGGCCGAGGGGTCCCTGGGGCTGCTCTGGGTTGGGATCCTCGCAGGAGCCGCCCCGAGGGCCCCTTGGGCTGGGCACTGCTGTGCCAGGGAGCCCCGGGCTGCCTCCTGTGCTCTGGCTTTTCCTACACCTTCCCAGCTCAATCATCTTGCTGCCAGCCCAAATTCTTGTATTTGTCCGTTTATAACAACATTTGGCGTAACAAACTATTGACTGTTCTTAGGCAGTGGGGATACGTTTTGTTTTTCCATGACTTTTTGTGACTGACTTTGGCTGTAAAACTTTTTTGTTCAACAGCAAAAGTTTCTTTTGGGGGGTTTTCATTTGTTGTTTTTTTTTGTTGATCCAAGATGTGTAATTCTTTTACAGAGTTTTTTTTTTATTATTTCTTCCTTCTTTTTTTCTAACATTGCTTCATTAAACAACTAAATATTTAAAAATGTAATATTTGGACCAGATGTTGTGAATAATAGTAGATAAAGCTATTTTATTCTGTATTTTTAAAGCTGTTCAGTATAAATAAACGCGGGCATAGATGCAATGTGCCATTGTGGTGTTACAGTTCCTTTGAAACATCCCCTTTGAAGGAGAATCATGGAATTAAAGAATCCTGGAATGGGTTGGGTTGGAGGGACCTTTAAACTGAGCCAGTGCCACCCCTGCCATGGGCAGGGACACCTCCCACTGTCCCAGGGTGCTCCAAGCCCTGTCCAGCCTGGCCTTGGGCACTGCCAGGGATGGGGCAGCCACAGCTTCTCTGGGAATTCCATCCCAGCCTCTCCCCACCCTCACAGGGAGGAATTTCTCCCTCATTGATTCACATCTTCCTAAAGGACAATCAGTGATTTGGGAATCCGGGTGATGGGAAGACCCAGAGTGTTTGTATCAAATGCCACCCAAAGCCAGAACCCCCAAACACCTTCCTGACCTTCCAGCTCAGCCCACAGCTTGAAGCACATGGACACGTTCAATTCCTTGGTTTATGGGGGACAGACACAGCTCCTGCCTGCTCCTCTGATTCCCTGTCTGTCTCTGCTTTCAGCTGAGGCAACTCCAGATCTCCCTGTGTGCAGATGCAGGAGCTGAGTGTCACCTTGGCTTTTAAATAAATCTGACAGTGCCTCACCTCATCCCCAGCCCCCCAATGAGCTCACTGATCTGCAGCTCCAAGGGCAAATTCCCAGTGTCAGCCCGGAGCTGCAGCGATGCCTGCAGTGGATTGGGAGCTGGGAACTCTGGCTGAGGGACCCCCAGGCCTCTGTCACCCCCACGGGAGCTGCTCCTGGGGTGGGGCACGGGGGGCACCCAAGGGCCTCCCCTGACCTGGGTGTACCCCTGGTGTCTGGAGGTGCTGGAGTTGGATGGGAACTCAAATGGCAAAAAGCCACCCCAATCCCCAGTGAGGGAGAGGGGAAGCAGATGTGGGCTCAGAGCCAGGGGAGCAGCTGTGAGCAAGGCAGGGGATTTCTGAGCGCTCCAGGTTCGGGTTCATGATGAAAACCTGATCCTAATCCTCACTAATCCCCTGTGCTACTGGGTCAGAGCTCAGGGAATAATTGTGTTTTCTCCTTGTATCTTGCCCAAATTAACCCTGACCCAAGGAGGGCAGATCCTGGGTGGAATCTCAAAATTTGGGGATTTTCAGAATGACTGAAGTGTCCTCAAACAGAGACAGATGACTGTGTTTTCAGAGACACAGGTCAGGTACAATGAAAGGCCTTTCCAGAGCCACATCCCTGCCCCTCTGGCTCCCAGAGGACCCTGACAGCTCCCACACCAACACAGATCCAAGTGCTGGATGCTGCTCAGTATTTCCTGGCAATCAGCTGGGGGCTCCTAGAGCTGAAATAATGGGCAGCTGCCAAGGAAAGAAGGGAATTTAGATGCTTGCTCAGGCTGGGGGGAGCTATTTGAGTTGTAGAGAATTTTGGTGCTGGTGCTTTATTCTGGGGCCTGACTGAGCTCCTTGACAGAAGTAAATCCATCCCAGCTCATGGTTTAAAAGGCACCAGCTGCAATCCCTGTGTGGCATTTAGCACAGAAATGCTGATTCACCCCACAGAACAGGTGCTACCACATCCCTGTCTGCCTTTTGCTGGGGGATTTTCAGCAGCCTGAAGGGATGCTCAGGCTCTGCAGGGTTGGCAGTTCTGCTCTCGTTCCACGTGGCTTTGGTTCCTCGTGGGTCTGTGCTCAGACCTGGGTGAGGAGGCACCAGCAGGGAGTCCTCCCAGGGCAGGAATGGGCCAGATCCCTTTGATTTGGTAAATAAATCCCTCCAGCCAGGCTCGAGCCTTCCCAACCCACCGTGTGTGCACTGACAGCAGCGGGCAGGAGGGGGCAAAACCAGGATTTAACCCCAGTTGTGCAGCCAAGATCCCCCTGTGCTCCTGCAGGTGCCTACACCAAAACCCTCCAGTTGTTTTTATTTTCCCTTTCGCTCTGTTTGCATCCACCCCGTGAGCTGAGGGTTGATGGAAGCTTTCCCTGTGTTTGGGGCAGAATCCCTGGGGTCTGGGGCTGAATCCCTGGGGTTTGGGGCAGAATCCCTGGGGTCTGGGGCTGAATCCCTGGGGTTTGGGGCTGAATCCCTGGGGTTTGGGACTGAATCCCTGGGGTTTGGGGCTGAGTCCCTGGGGTTTGGGACTGAATCCCTGGGGTTTGGGGCAGAATCCCTGGGGTTTGGGGCAGGGCTGGCTCCTCTCCATTGTGTGCTCGGCCGGGCTCTTCCCACCACAAAGGGCCTCTCATCCCCGCCAGCCCTCGGGATGCTGCTGGAATATCAATCCTGACCCAGCCCCGCTCGCTTTTGCCGAGTCAGTGCTTCCCCAAGCCAGATGGCTCCTCCAGAACTTCTCATATTTTACATACAAATCCAAGAAAATAAGGGGAAAAAGGCCCATTACTGTCCGTGCCTGCAGACGCCTGTTTGGCTCAAGCAGCTGCTTAGATGATTTCTTTGTTTTGGTTTTTTTCCCCTCCGTGTGGGCTGTTTCTAGGCAAATTCCTTAAAAAGAAAAAAAATGTAGAGAAGGCACAGAGCACTGGGAAAGGTCAGGAGCAGACAAAGGAGCAGGGACACGGCCACTGCTCCTCTGGAATACTGAACACCCCCAAACTCCCCCAAACTCTCCCCAGGGTGTTGGGAGCAGGCGGGCAGGATGAGTCCCCCATCCCGGGAGTGCTGAGCACCGGTTCAGAGGTAGCTGTGACCCCCAGCTGCGACAGCTGCTTCCAGGCACATTTTATTTTAATTTCTTTCCTCCTTAATCCCCTTCTCGGGGGCGGTTTTGGCTCCGGGTGCGATCTCATGGCCGTGGTTGGGAACCAGTGCACAGCCCCGGCCTCGTTGCACCGTCCCAACAACAGAACAGCAAAGTGTGGTGCCTGTGTGGCTGCGGAACTGGATATCCCAGGATCTGGGGCATTTTAAGGCAGAAATAACTGCTGTAGCCTGTGTGATGCAGCCCACAAAGCTCCCGCTGGGAATTCTGCATAAAGCTGGAGCTAATTGTGAGAGCATTTCCAGCTGACTGCGTGGGACGAGGATTCCTTTGGGATTCTGGTCTTGGCACTGGGGATGAAGAATCCTTTGGGACGCTGTTCCTGACACTGAGGATGTGGCATCCATTGGGATCCTGGTTTTGGCACCAAGGATGGGTTGTCCTTTAAGACTCTGGTCCGTAGATGCAACCGCGTGGAGCCAGAGTTTCTTTCGGGAACCCAGAACTGATTCAGGGATGCGAGATGGAGCATCCTTTGGGATTCCGGTCCGGGAGGGGCCAAACCGGGTGCCTGAGGTGGCATCCTGCTCGTGGCACCCGGGAAAGGATCCCGGAGCCGGGATGTCCTTGGGGATCCGGGTTCCGGGCTGGGCCGGCTCCGGGAGGGGGTCCCGCCCCCGCCGCCCCGCCCGCGCCCCTCCC